>PVJI01000185.1:259644-337087 GCA_004026765.1 Micronycteris hirsuta | reverse complement strand
GGACCTGCCGTCTGCTCACCTGCTCGCCGCGGGGTCGCCGAGCACTCTCCCTTCGCTCTGCACCTTCTGGTTCACCAAACTTGATGAATGTATCTTCTTTAATTCCTTGGTTGTCGGACTTCCTCTCAATATGATTTTCTGTCAGATCTGGCTGCGTTTGGATGTTTAGATTTCTGTTTTTTTCCCTTATTTGGTTGTGTGAGGCGGTACGGTGCATTCACCTATGCCGCCATCTTAGGAAGCCCCATTGGTTGATTCTTGTATATGTCCTGACTGAGGATTGAACCTGCAACTTTGGTGTTATTGTGTTGATGCTCTAACCAATGGAGCTACCTGGTCAGGGCCATAAATGTCTTCTTAAAAAGTCTCTATTCTCTCTGGTTTCTCTTTAGCCTTGATGCTATTAGTATTTGAAGTCATTTCTTTCTTTAGCTTTTATAACATCAATTTCTCTCTTCTGCTGTGGTTTTTCAGATTGCTATTCTCCATTTTTCCACTGATTTCTGTTTCTTTGCCTGACTTTTCAATTACAGTGTTCCCACAGTTCCTTTAATGTCCCCCTTTCTTTCCCACATTACAAATACGTATATATTTTCTTAACCAATTCCATGGCTTCATCAGCTTCTTATATATTAACATTCTCAAATTGGTATTACCAGTCTCTCTCCTTTAACCCAAACTTCATCAAATTATTTTCATCTGAATAGCCTACATTTGTTTTTTTTCCTTTTTTTTTTTTGTAACATAATTTATTAAGCATCTCTATATGCCCGGTATTGATTCCAGTACAGGGGATACCAAGATAAAATATTGTTGTGACCCTGAGGAGCTTTGACTTTCATAGGTAACATGACAGGTATTTCAAATTCAGATCACCTAAACATTAAGATCTGTCAGCTCAAGAGTCCGGGCTTTGGCCAGGTAGCTTTAGTTGGTTAGAGCAACGTCCCAATACGCCACGGTTGCTGGTTTGAACCCAAGTCAGGGCACATACAAGAAGCAACCAATGAACGCATAAATAAGTGGAGCAACAAACCAACATTTCTCTCGCTCCTTTCCTCTCTCTCAAAAATTAATAAGTAAAATAAAAAAAAAAGAGTCCTAGAGGGACTAGGCAGGTAATGTGTATAAATGAAATTTACTAATTGTTTGTGAACAATTAGGAAAAAAGTAGGAAGTGATAAGGTTTTTGGAGAAATAGTAGTTTTTATGTAAAATCAATGATTAAAAATATCGACAATACAAATGATTTTAAAACATTGGGACTGTGCAGGCTAAAATTTGGATTTAGCCTGTAGGTGCCATCAATTTGCACCATTTGTTAAAACGTGAATTCATACTCTTTTTTTTCCAAAACTGCTCTTTCTCCTCAATCTTTATTTTGCTTCCATTTATTTGCATTTTTTTATTCTAATTTTCAACTTTTTTTTGGTAAATTCTTTCTTTTTTTAAAATTTTATTTCTTTAGAGAGATGGAAGGAAGGGAGAAAGAGAGGGAAAGAAACATCTCTGTGCAAGAGATAAATAGATTGGTTGCCTAACACACCCCCAAATGGGGACATGGCTCTCAATCCAGGCATGTGCCCTGACTGGGAATCAAACCAGTGACCTCTTTGTTCACAGGTGGGCACTGGTTTTCAACTTTACATAACAAAAAATGTAGCATGGCCTGTTAATTCTTCCAAAACAGTTTTCTTTGGACTCAAATTATTTACATAGTATTATTTGGGGGGTAGAAATCTAACTTTTTCATTCTTCTTTAAGGTAACCTTTTTATATAATAGTAAAACATATAAATATGTTTATGTAGCAGTTTTTTACCATAAGAACTTAGAGTTCACCACTTTATTTTTTTTCTTCTGAATCCTTAGTTGCATATAGGAAATGTTTATGAGGCTGGGAAATTGAACCTGTTAACAGTTATTCAGTTATTAAATGAAGTCCTGAAAGTAATGAAAGATGAATGTTGTCAGGCTGACCAAGCAAGACTGACAGTAGACCTTCACTTCCTTGAAAAAGAGACCAAATTTCAGAGAGAAAGATTATTGGATCTGAAGCATATAAGGTATACTAGTAAGATTTTCTGTTATTTTATTGGATGAGGAGTTAGGATGGTTTTAAAATTTCTCAGTACAACTTGTTTTAACAACTCTTTTGCTTTGGCAAATCAGTGTGAAAATTTTACTAGTGCTCAGAAACCTTCTGTCATCAACTCTCAGGCACATGAAGTAGAAAGGAAAATTAATGTAGTTTTCTTTTTGTCTGGAATATATTATTTGCCCTGAGTGATAATTCTTTAGGAAATAATTTCAACTTTTCTATAGCTTTTCTTTTGTGGGGTCTACTACTAGGGTTCAGACAAGTTTTTTATTTATGCAGTAACTGAGAAGTACAGGCCTGCCTTTAGGAATGGATAAGGTGTGGGAATAGAATATTGACTCGAGTTCAGAACCGGGAAGAAATTGTATTTTAAAGATAAATGGAGCAATAGCTGTATGGTTGCTTTCTGGTCTTAAAAGGAAAAAAGGTATTTTAGGTTCTCAGTATATATTGTGAGAGTTTATTCAATTTATATGTGCTGCATTAGTTGAACTTTCCGTTGTATTTCCTTTTTTTATAAATTTCTTAAATTTTACTCAGTATGTTTGGTGTATTCATGTTTTGAATAAAGTTGTTTTAATGCTATTATAGGCAAAAATTAAAAGACGATCTTACAACTATAACACATTCTATTGTTGAAAAACAAGGAGAATGGCATAAAAAGTGGAAAGGATTTCTTGGTCTGTCTCCTTTCAGTCTAATTAAAGGTTGGACTCCAGTAAGTAAGATTGACTTGCCTTTTGCCTTCTTTCTTGAAAAATATGTTTAGTTTTCAGTTACAGTTGACATATAATATTACATTAGTTTCAGGTGTACAACAGTGTTTAGACATTTATATGACTTACGAGGTGATCACCCGATAAATCTAGTACCCAGCTGACACTGTACATAGTTATTACAGTATCATCGACTGTATTTCTATGCCAGTGATTTTCAACTGGTGTGCCACAAGAATTTTTAAAACTTGCAGATACTTGACTATTTAGTCAGGGGCACTGACCTCTTTTCCCTTTAAACTGTCATATAAAAAAATGACAACAGCCAACACAACAATAGCCATCTGGTGTGAATGAATCAAAATTCATAACTACCAATTTGTACTTAATTCCTTTCCTTTGTTTATTACCCACTCCCCAACCCCTTCCCATCTGGTAATTTTCAAAATATTCTCTGTTTTTGTTTTGTTTATTTTTCATATTCCACATGTAAGTGAAATCAATGGCATTTGTCTTTCTCTGTGTGACTTCTTTCACTTAGCACAATACCTTCAAGGTCTATCCATGTCGTTGCAGATGGCAAGATTTCATTCCTTTTTATAGCTGAGCTATATTCCATTGTATATATGCACCATTTCTTTAACTATTCCTCTGTTGATGGACATTTAGGTTGCTTCCATATCTTAGCTATTGTAAATAATGCTGCAATGAATATATGGATGCATATGCATTTTTGAATTAGTGTTTTGGGTTTCTTTGGACAAAAAAAGTCGAATTGCTGGGTCCTTCTTTTCTCGTTATAGCCTTTGTTTTAAAGTCTGTTTTGTCTGATATAAGTATTGCTACCCCAGTTTTTTTTTTGGTTTGTTTCTATTTTCATGAAGTATGAAAATACTTTCCTTTATTTTCATCCCTTTACTTTCAGTCTGTGTGTGTCTTTCAATCTGAAGTGAGTCTCTTGTAGGCAGCATATGTAAGGGTCTTTTTTTCCTTACCCATTCAACTACCCTGTGTCTTTTGATTGGAGCATTTAGGCCATTTACATTTAAAGTAACTTTGATAGGTATGTAGTTATTGCCATTTTGTTACTCACATTTTTAATTTTTTCTTTTTTTTGTTCTTCTTAAAGAAGTCCCTTTAATATTCCTTGTAATACTGGTTGGTTGGTGGTGATGAACTCTGTTAGCCTTTTCTTGTCTGGGATTGACTTGGGTTTTGGAGAATAGTTTAATATGAGGCAGTCTCTTGATTTATTGTGTTATCAATGACATAGAAATGCTATGTGTTTGTCATCTTTGCATTTGAGCCTAAAGTTCAAATGTTTAGTTTCTGTAATTCTTCTAAATACATGTAAAAAATGAGATATTCCTCTTTATGTAAGGTACCATTATGTTTGAGATATAGCTGAAGGACAAAGTAGTCCTCTTTTGTAATACTGTACTCCTTGTTTTAAAAATAATTATAGGATAACTTATATGCACTATAATTCTGTCTTTGTTGGAATCATCCATTCATAGATTAACTTAGTATTGTTATGTGGTAGTGAGTAAAAGGTGTATATTTCAAAATTTTGCATTCTCTGTTTAAGGTTGTAGATCTTTTACCACCTATGTCTCCTCTTTCATTTGATCCTGCCTCAGAAGAAGTATATGCAGGAAGTATTCTTTTGCAGTACCCTGCTTCACTTCCAGGTTGGTTATTTTTTTCTCTTTTAAACTCCCTCTCATCAATATTTCTCACTATGGTAACTGTTCCTTTACATTCTTTTTTTCCTCAGTTATTTTTTATTGTGGTGAAATGCATATCATTTCACTATTGTGAAGTGTACATTTCAGTGGCATAGTCTAAATTCACAAAGTTGTGCAACCATCACCACTGTCCAGTTCCAGCGTATTTTCATTACTTTAAAAGAAACCCCATATCCGTTAAAAGTCACTTCCCATCTCCATCTCTTCCAGTCCTGACGACCACTAATGTACTTCGTGTCTCTATGCATTTTCCTATTCTGGGTATGTTGTATAGATGGAGTCATATAGTGTGAGGCTTTTTGTGTTTGCCTTCTCTCACTTGTATAGTTTTCTCCTTTGCACAGTGTTGTTGTTGTTTTTTAACCCTCACCTGAGAGTGTGTTTTATTGATTTTAGAGAGAGAGGAAGGGAGAGAGAGACACACACAGACATTGATGTGAGAGAGAAACATTGATCAGTTGGCTCCTATATGCATCTGGACCTAGGATCAAAGCCTAGGTATGTGCCTTGACTGGAGATCGAACCTACAACCTTTTGGTGCATGGGATGATGCTCCAACCAGCTGAGCCACCTGGTCAGGCATGCACAATGTTTTCAGGGTTCATCCAGGTTGTTGCATGTATCAGTACTTCATTACTTTTTATGAATGCATTCTATTGTATGATCAAACCATATTTTCTTTATCAGTTTTTTCTTTGATAGAAATTTGAATTGTTTCACCATTTGACTATTATGAGTAATACTGCTGTAAACATTTGTTTAGCACTGGCTGGTGTAGCTGGTGGATTGAGCATGGACTGTAAACCAAAGGGTCGCTGGTTAATTCCTAGTCAGGGCATATGTCTGGATTGCAGGCCAGGTCCCCAGTAGGGGGCACACAGGAGGCAACCACGCATTGATATTTCTTTCTCTCTCTCTTTCCCTTCCACTCTCTCTAAACATAAATAATAAAATATTTAAACATTCATTTACAAGTTCTTTTTGTAGAGGCCCAGAACTTTTTAATGTGAAAGAATGGTACAGTAATTACCTGAATACTTATGACCTGTTTCAACATTTAGCATTTGCTGTATTTGCTTTAAAGGCATATTGTATTTTTGCTAAACCAACTAAATTCTAGACATTGAAATACTTCACTCTAAGTATTTCAGCATGTTTTCCCATAAAAATGACATTTCTCTATATGACTACCATACTAATATCCCACCCAAAACATTAACAATAATTCTGTATCTTTAACCTTTCTCAGCTATCAAACCATTATCACACTTAAAAATTACTTTATAATATCCACTTTATATTCAGTTTCCCCAGTTGCCCACTAATGTGTAAAAGAAATTATTAGGTTTAGTAAATGTAATATGGATAGGTGTAGGAATAAGTGAATAAAAAAATGTAGGAATAATATAGCCAAGGTGGGACAGATGGTAAGTGCAGGTCATAATTGAGTTCAGGCAGGCCAGGGGTCATGGCAGGACTTATGAAGGAAAGGGTGAACACAACTGAAATAGGTGATTGGATTGGGAGTCAGGTATATGTGGGGAGGACTCTGGGGGGGAAAGATCATAGACCACAGAGCAGGGCTAAGAGTAGATCCTTGCAGAGAAGTAGAACATTTTGGCTGCATGGTTTGATGAAGGCAGAAGACCTTAGGTAGAAGATTGCTTTTGATGATAGATTTACTTTGAAAGCTCTTGGCATATTTGGTTGGCACTGTGTTCTCACAGTAGCTTGGTAAGGGCCTTTATGTACTCTTGTCTGACTTAATTTAGGCCCTGTGAACCATGAAATTGTCCTCTTGTCCATTCAGAGGGTGTATTTGTGTCTGCTTAAGAAGCCCAGTTGGACTTCTTAGAGGTGTTCAGAGTTCTTTGGCGGTAACCTTCTCCTCCAACATTGCACAGTTTGACTCTTGGGATTCCTTTTATTTCCCTAAGCTGGGGGACCTTAACATTATTTTATACTTTTTGTAGAGAAACAACTTTTTTCTCCCTCTTACACTTTATATATTACTTCTTACTTGAAGTAATTTTCTCTTAAATTGTTTTTTGAAATTACATTTCAATATATTTAAAAGTACAGGGAATAGCACTGGCTGGTATAGCTCAGTGGATTGAGTGCTGATCTGTGAACCAAAGGGTCGCTGGTTCGATTCCCAGTTTAGGGTGTATGCCTGGGTTGCGGGCCAGGCCCCCACTTGGGGGTACATGAGAGACAACCACACATTGATTTCTCTCCCTCACTTTCTCCTTCTGTTCATCTGTCTCTAAAAATAAATAAATAAAATCTTAAAAAAAAAAGTACAGGGAATAATATAAATACCTGCTTACTGAATACTCTTTTGACAAATCTTGGTAATACTGGGTTGGACAAAAAATTTGTTATTTTTCCATAGGATGGCTCTAGTAGTGCTTAGTTGTCTTTAACTTCTTTCAAAACAATTTTGTTAGATTGTATTGTGACAGTGTCATATCAGTGTGTATTTAAAAAAAACTTACCAAAAGTGGTGAACTTTTGTGTAGCCATTTTAATATTAAAGATGGAAGAAAATATGTAACATTTTTGATATATTATGCTTATTTTTTCAAGAAAGGTAAAAAGGCAACTGAAATGCAAAAGTTTGTACAGTGTATGGGGAAGGTGCTGTGACTGACTGAACATGTCAGAAGTGGTTTGTGAAGTTTGGTGCTGGAGATTTCTCGCTGGACAATGCTCCACGGTTGGGTAGGCCAGTTGAAGTTGATAGAGTTAAAATTGAGACATTAATTGAGAATAATCAATGTTTTACCACATGAGTGATAGCCACCATACTCAAAATATCTAAATTGATAAAGTTATTGGTGAAAATGAAAAATGTGTCTTTTGTTTTACGGAAAAAACCATATGGACTTTTTGGCCAGTCCAATATTTGCTGTACATTTAAAAAAAATACAAATATAGTTAACCCTTCAATATCTGCCTTTCTTGGACTCTGTTCTTCTTGAATTTGCAGAGGTAAATCCTGAATCTATCCTGAATGATTACTATCCTGAATCTATTCTGATGTATGCTTATAAAAATAATTTTACTTTATGTAGGAATCTAACAATATACAGTATTGTTCTGCCATTCTAAAGTTGATGAATAAGAGTTCTCTTATCCCCAGAAATGTCCTTTGTAAATGTTTATTTTTGAATCAGGATCCAAGGAGGGGTCACTCATTCCCTTTGGGTGTTTTTGTTTACCTAACTTTTATTCTGGAATAATGCCCCTATTCTTTTTTTTTTTAAAAAGACATTGGTAGAAATTTTTAACAATCATTGTTTTTAACAATCATTGAGTGTTTAGATTTACCAACACTTTACTAAGTTTTTTGATCCATATTACTTCTTTTGTTCTACTTTTTTCTTGAGAAGTATATCTAGAAGTGTATCTTTTATGTTTAGCATTGGACCCTAAATAGTAAAATCTCTTAGTCTTTCTTTTTGAAAAGTAGTCTTTATTTATTGATTTTGGAGAGAGAGAGAGAAGCATTGTTTTGCTGTTCCACTTATTTATGTGTTCATGGGTTGATTCTTATATGTGCCCTGACCAGAGATTGATCTCTCAACCTTGGCATATTGGGATGACGCTTTAACCAACTGAGCTCTTAGTCTTTCTGGGAAGATGTCTTTTATTTTCACTTACTCCTGAATGAGAGTTGGAATGAATATAGAATTTTAGGTAGACGGTTATTTTTCCTTAGGACTTCGATGATATGATCTCATTGCTTTCTACCTTCTATTGGTTTCTGAGACTTTTGGTTTTGGTTTAATTGCCATTGATTTGTAGGTAGTTAATTTTTGATGTATGGTTGTTCTTAAGACTTTATTTTTGTCTTATGCGGGTTCATTGAGATGTGTCTAAATGTAGATTTGTATTTTGCCTGTTTGGGACTTGTGTGTACTTACTTAAACCTGAAGGCTTGTATCTTTCTTTAGTTCTGAAAACTTATTTGCTAATATCCTGCTAATATTGCTCCTTTAATTCTTTTGACCCTTTTCTTTTTGTAAGTCCTATTGCTGGGACTTCTAATTCTCTCCTTCATATATCTTTTTCTTTTTTTTTTTTTAAGATTTTATTTATTTATTTTCAGAGAGAGGAGAAGGGAGGGAGAAAGAGCAATGTATGGTTGCCTCTCACATGGCCCTCACTGGGGACCTGGCCTGCAACCCAGGCATGTGCCCCGACTGGGAATCAAACCAGGACCCTCTGGTTCCCAGCCCGTGCTCAATCCACTGAGCTACACCAGCCGGGGGTCCTTCATACATCTTTTTTTAAAAATATATTTTATTGATTTTGCTATTACAGTTGTCCCATTTCCCCCCCTTCATTCCCTTCTGCCCTGCATACCACCTCCCACTCGCATTCCCCCCTTTTAGTACATGTCCATGGGATGTACATATAAGTTCTTTGGCTTTTCCATTTCCTATACTATTCTTAACCTCCCCCTGTCTATTTTCTACCTACCATTTATGCTACTTATTCCCTGTACGTTTTACCCCTTTTCCCCCCTCGAACTCCTTCACTGATAATCCTCCATGTAATCTCCGTTTCTGTGATTCTTTTCCTATTCTAGTTGTTTGCTTAGTTAGTTTTTGTTATTTTTTTTAGGTTCGGTTGTTGATGGCTGTGAGTTTGTTGTCATTTTACTGTTCATATTTTTGATCTTCTTTTTCTTAGATGAACCCCTTTAACATTTCATATAATAAGGGCTTGGTAATGATGAACTCCTTTAACTTGACCTTATCTGGGAAGCACTTTATCTGCCTTTCCATTCTAAATGATAGCTTTGCTGGTTAGAGTAATCTCGGATGTAGGTCCTTGCTTTTCATGACTTGGAATACTTCTTTCCAGCCCCTTCTTGCCTGCAAGGTTTCTTTTGAGAAATCAGCTGATAGTCTTGTGGGAACTCCTTTGTAGGTAACTGTCTCCTTTTCTCTTGCTGCTTTTAAGATTCTCTCCTTATCTTTAATCTTGGGTAATGTAATTATGATGTGCTCTTCCTCTTCTCCTTCTGGCACCCCTATGATTTGGATGTTGGAACGTTTAAAGTTGTCACAGAGGTTCCTAAGCCTCTTCTTATATTTTTGAATTCTTGTTTCTTCATTCTGTTCTGGTTGAATATTTATTTCTTTCTTCTGGTCCAAACCATTGATTTGAGTCCTGGTTTCCTTCCTGTCACTGTTGTTTCCCTGTATATATTTTCCTTTATTTCACTTTTCATAGCCTTCATTTATTCCTCTATTTTGAGAGCATATACTCAACCAGTTCTGTGAGCATCCTGGTTTCCAGTGTTTTGAACTGTGCGTCTGATAGGTTGGCTATCTCTTCGTTGCTTAGTTGTTTTTTTTCTGGAGCTTTGATCAGTTTTTTCATTTGGGCCATTTTTTGTCTCAGCACGCCTGTTATGTAGTAAGGGGTGGAGCCTTAGGTATTTACTAGGGCGGGACAGTCCACCTCGTTGTGTTGTGGCTGTATGTGGGGGAGGGGTCCCAGAGAGAACAGTTTCACTTATTCAGCTTTCTGCTGGCTTTCAGTCACTTCCTTCACTTCCCATTAGTGGATCATGCCCTTTCAGGTGCTGATTCCCAGGTGGGTGGGTTTGTATATGTTCTAGGACCCTGTGGGTCTCTCCAGTGAACTCTTCTGTGAGGCTGGGAGTTTCTCCTGCCGCCTCAACCCTCACTGGTTTTTTCAGTCAGAGGTTTTGAGGCTTTATTTCCCCGTGATGGAACTCTGGGTTGCATGGTCTGTCTTGCTCCCCTGTTTTTCCTCCCGGTTTATCTGCATGCAAACGTGGGACAGCCTGCTCCACCAGCCACTGCTTTGCCTGCCCGCGTCCTCCAGCTACTGCCTTGCTGGGAGTCCTCTCCACCCAGCTGCTAGTCTCTGCCCCTCCTACCGGTCTGGATGAATGTTTCTTCTTTAACTCCTTGGTTGTCGGACTTGCATACAGTTTGATTTTCTGTCAGTTCTGGTTGTTTTTTGTTTTTAAATTTGTTGTTGTCCTTCTTATGGTTGTGCGAGGAGGCACAGTGTGTCTATGTATGCCTCCATCTTGGCCAGAAGTCTGTCCTTCATATATCTTAATACAACCTCTTTGTAACTCTGGGTTGCATTGTGGGTATTTTGGATTTCTCTTATGGTTCAGTAATTGTGGTATCTCTTTAGTCAGGTTTAATTTTCTTTTTGACCTGTCCATTTAGTATTTAGTTTTCATGAATGTACTTTCCACTTGCTTTTTTTTTTTTTTTTTTTTGCCAAAACTGTCTGTTCTTCATGTTGTCATCGTATTTTGTTATAGCTCCTTTTTCTTTTTCCTGGTCATTTAAAATATACTGATTTTGCCCTGCTCGGGTAGTTCAGTTGATTAGAGCAGTGTCCTGATACACCAAGGTTGAGGGTTTAATGTCCTGTCAGGGCATATACAGGAAATCAATCAATTAATGCATGAATAAGTGGAACAACAAATTGATGTTTCTCTCTCTCTCATTCTCTCTTCCCCCCTACCTCTCTCTCAAATCAATAAATAAGAATTTAAAAAAGTACTGATTTTATCTTGTCAATTTTTGTAATCTCTGTGCTTCAGGTACTTCTGTTCCTGTATTCTCTGCCGGCTAATTTTCATGGTGGTTTGCTTCCTATTGATTATTATCTCAATGTCAGTGGGTCTCCCCACCTGTGGAGGAGTCACATGGGCTCTGAATTGTAGAAGGGTCTCTACAGGGTGGCTAAGGGTCCCAGGTGTTTTCTTTGAGCTAGACCAGGTAATGCCTTTGGTTTGGGATTCCTACAGTAAGTAGCCAGTATAAGTTTGGATGTCACACCTCCTTTTGAGTAGGCTAGGTTTTAAATTTCCTTCCTTCTTCTCTCCCTTCCTCCTTCCCTCCCCCACTCTTTTGGGACTCCAGATAGACAACAAGCTTCTCTGATATTGCCCTGTTCCAGTTGGCAGAATTTTTATAATCCCCTTTTTAGGGGCTGCAGCTTTTACAGTGTGCTGCTTTATGGCACTCTCAGATCCCACCCAGCCTGAGTGACCTGAGGTGATGTTTCTTGTTACCATGAAGGTGTTAAGTTTCCAGTGGTCAGCCCCTGGAGCCTGCCTTGTTGAGCCTTCATCTCTCAGTGTGATGATACCATGCCGATCATGCTTTCTATCTTTGGTTCTGGCATGTGATGATTTCTGTTTTTCTTTAGGATGTTCCTTTTTTCCCCCTTGCATTTTATTTAGCAGTTGTAGTGTGTTTATGGTAGCAGTAAATGTCTGCTTCATCTTGGTTTGCTTTGTAGTGGTGAGTTCAGTTTTGTTTTTCCCCCTCAGTGCCCTATTATGTCTGTCCCCTCTTTGCTATCCTCACATCTTAAGGGCTGTAGATTAGTGTTTGTCATTTGTTGCCTGTAATCGTGTTCTGACTAGCACTACTCTGCCTCCAGTGTTCTATTCCATATTACAGTGGCTCTCAGTGGTCTTTCTGTAGTGTAAATATGATCCTTTTTATCTCTAAGTATAATATATATCAGTGTATTCACCTTCCTATCACCTGTCACCTTTCGGGAAAAAAAGAAATAAGCTCTAGATGCCTTTTCACTTAGCAACTTCTACCTTATAAACTTTCTTATATTCCAGAACAAATGTGTGTCAGCTCTTCCTACCACCATCAGATGGTGTTTATAGTTGGTGCATAATCATTTTAGTTTATGGTTGTCTGCTAAGTTTGTGGTATATTTGTATTTGTGCTCATTTTTAGAATATTTTATAATTCTCAGTAATTCCATCATAATTAGTAGCAGCAAAAGCATAGTATTGAAAATGTTATAAGGCAGCGTACCATTATGATGGATTAAAAGGAAAACTTTATATCATGTACATTGGATTCTTATATAGTAATACTTTGGACACATGTATAAACGGTCTTTCAGAAGCTCACATGTTGAAAAAAGAGGATCCTCTGGAATGTTATCCTATGTAACCTAGCAATAGCTTTCCTCACAGTTTCATTTCTTACCGTGCTTCCACTAGATGATACTGTATGCTCCTGCATGTACCAAACTTGTTTCTTATTCTCTCAATACTTTCATGCCTTCTTCATGTTTCCCTAGTTTGGGCTAGATGCTTTTCTGCCTCATTGCATTCCGTATATGCCAATGTCATAATACTATAGCAATATACCACAATTATGTACTCACCAATAGTCTTTTCTTTTTTTAAGATTTTGTTTATTTATTTTTAGAGAGAGGGGAAGGGAGGGAGAAAAAGAGGGAGAGAAACATCAGTGTGTGGTTGCCTTTCACATGCCCCCTACTGGGGACTTGGCCTGCAACCGAGGCACGTGCCCTGACTGGGAATTGAACTGGTGACCCTTTGACTCGCAGGCTGGTGCTCAATCCACTGAGCCACACCAGCCAGGGTGTCACCAGTAGTCTTTTCTACACTAACTCCTTGAAGGCAGGTCTCCATCTATTATTTCTTTCTTCCATTGTTAATACAGTAGTGGCACATAGTTCTTCAATGGTATGTTGAAGAATAAGTATCTAGGTTGACTAATGTCATGGATGGTGGGCTGGAATATGCCAAGAACTATTATCTCTTTGGTTTTGCTGGTTTATATGGTAATTGCATGATCTGTGTACTTAAACATGAAGCATGGCTATATAATGCTGGAGAAATATGGACTGTCCCGTTTGGAAACAGTATGAGCTGTCAATCTTTTTAGAAAGGCTATTAATTGATATTCTCTGTTACTGTACTGCCTATCACTTTATACTTAACATTTGAATAATTATCTTTTCCTATTAGCATTCATATTATTTTTATTTTTGTGTTTTCTACTGTTTAGAAGTTCTGGACTTTCAAGAGATCCCTGAATATTAGAATATAAAAACATAATTAAAAAGTAATTAATTTTTCTATTCCTTTAGATATACCTAAGCAGCATAACCAGGAAAATGATTACAGAAGAACCAGTAATGTATTGGAAACTGTATATGATTTAACCAACAGGTAAAACAAAACTGATTTTCATATTGATTTTTTTCTCTTTATTGTTTTTAGTTCCATCTTTAGCCAGTTTCCATGCTTCTCTACTGTGGAATAGTCCATAATTTTCTTCTCTGAATCAGACAGTATTTTTCCACTGCACATCTGCATTTTCAGGAGAGTCAACATTTCTGATGCATGGGCATTTTTTTCCCTTCTTTTCTATGTCAAAATGTTGGGATTCATGGGAATCATCTAATTTTTTAAGAAAAAAACATATGGAAATCTTCCAGTAGAAGTTTGGGGATTTTTGTCTCTTTGTGTCTGTAAGTTTATTTGAAACCACCTGTAGCTATTGACTAAATCCAAGAGTAGAGACCTTTGAGATTATCTGCTTGGTAGTTTTTGGCCTGTGTTCTTCAGTGTCTTCTGGTTCTGTGGGGTGAACCTAATTCAGCCTGGTGGCCGTCCGTCCTTTCCCACTCCACCCTGAGCAGCTTGCCCCTTTGTCTGTATTATACAGTGGGGTTTTTACTTGCTATTTGATAAAAAGAGTTCCATTCTTTATAAAAAATGAAAGCCTCCTGATTCAATCAAATCCTAGAATTTAACATGTGAAAAAACGGAACCTGCTTAATTTGTTGTAACTTCCTTCAGAAGTATTCTTATTTTCTTTATTGCCTGTTTTCTCTGTCTTCCCATTTTGGCTCTTGAAACTGATGCTGGATTATATAAGCAAAAATCTTTGAGCTAAATGTATCTAATCCACTTAGAGAATATAGTTGTTTTTTATCAAAATCAGGCATTATTAAGTAGCAATCAAATACAGATATACTAAACATATTTTTTTATTATTTATATTTTTCTGATTACCCTTTGCCCTAAATAGGTGTCTTTTAGTACAGAGCGCCCCATAAATGAGACACAGATATGGAAACAATTCTTAAGAAAATTTTAAAAGGAAATTCTAAATTTCAAATGAATTGAGGACCTCTTTATTATACATACTCTTAGTAAATTGAAACACCGTAACAATGGTCAAACTTATACAGTAGTTCCCCCTTATTGGCAGTTTCAGTTACCTGCAGTCATGTTCCAAAAATATTAAATGGAAAATTCCAGAAATGAATAATTCGTAGTTTAAAATTGTTTGTCATTTTGAGTAGTGAGATGAAATCTAGGGTTGTTCTGCTCTGTCTTGCCCGGGATGTGAATTGGCCCTTCATCCAGTGTATCCATGCTGTATTTGCTGCTCAGCCATGTAGCTGTCTCGGATATCAGATCAGCTGTTGTGGTATCACAGTTCTTGTATTCAAATGACCCTTATTTTACTTAATAATGGCCCCAAAGTGCAAGAATAGTGATCTGGCAATTCGGATATGCAGATGCTGTCATGTGCTTCCTTTAAGTGAAAAGATATATGTGTGTGTGTGTGTGTGTGTGTGTGCGCGCGCGCGCGCACACCTTGTATATAAAAATAAAACAGTACATACAGGGTTCAGGTCTATCTGTAGTTTCAGGCATCCACTGGGGGTCTTTGCATCCCCCATGGATAAGGTGGGGATACTACTGTATGTGACGCTGAACTCTTGGTAGTTTCTTCTGCAGTAATATTCTGGTTCACAGGAGGTCAGGACTACTTGTGGAAGAATTATATTTTTATTCTTAGGTCTGGGTGTGATGTTGATTGTGAGTACATAAAGAAACAGTGAAATTCTCTGTGAAGATCTTTTATTGAAGAAATAGTAAACTTGTTGGACTTGTGCATTTTACCTCCTTATTACAATTGTTCTTAAAGCATGCTAGTGGGAAGGAGTTGGTGCTTCCCAATTTTAATCATTTTTGGTTTATCTTCCCATGAGAGAGCACATTAAATATTTTGATTAAAGTTTCTCGCGTTCTGAACTGAAGGTTGATGGAATTAGTTGATTTGTTCATAAGTCAGATTTTATTTATGAACTCCATTGAACCTCAAGATTCTTTCCAAAGTAGAATTTTGTACTAAGATGTACTATCAGAACTCTGCAGGAGCCAGACATAGCCTCCCCACCCCCTAACTTAATTCAAATCAATTCTTTTAATATGGGAAAAATAAATTGTATTAAATATATTTTGATTTCCACATTTGGCCTCTTCCAAGCCCCTGTATCTTCTAGTTATCTTTAGATACTTTTATTATAGGTTGAGATTCTGAATGGAGGTAGGGGAAGGCTTTTGGTGATGAGTGATAAATGCTTAATGGGATATAAAAGAATAGTTCTGCTTGATAGCAGAAGACAGTATTGTTACTGGGATGTGGAAATAAACTTGGCCCTCAGAATTCTTTACTGTAAATGGTATTTTGTAATAAAACATTTAACTAGTGATGTGTAATGTGAGCAGACTGTCCTTAAAGTAATACCTTTTTTTGCGTGTAGTTCAGCTATTATACTAAATGTTTTATTGGTATCATATCAGTATCAATGTAGTTAATTGGGAAATTCATATGTGGATATGATCAATACAACTGTTCAATTAAAAATCTGAAACGAATGTAGTTTTTAAAATAAATATGTTATTTGCCCTTTCGCATGGAGTTGTCATTCACTGGTACTAAAATATAGTGTTCTCCATAAATCTCATGGCTGGTTTGTTCATTGATTTGATGGAGGCTTCCCCATACTTAAAACCAGAATTCAGTGACTGATGATACCTTTGCTGTACACTGTGGACACTGACTTTCTTTGCCCTGGTTTTTGGAAGGGAGGGTTTCATGGTATTTCTAGTGGTGGTGATGCAATTCATTTTAGACTTTTAACCTCTACAGTTTCTTCTTTATTGCTTTTCAAAGATAGGGCAGTGTGATCTTGCATGACTGTCAACTAAACATCCTTAGTCTTAGAAATTGAATTCTACACTGTGGCTAGTGTGGCTCAGTTGGTTTGGAGTGTCGTCCCGTAGACCCAAAGGTGGTGGGTTTGATCCTCAGTTGGGGCTCATATCTAGGTTGCAGTTCCATCCCCAGTCAGGGCAAGCACGGTAGGCAGAGAGGCAGCCAGTCGGTGTTTGTCACATTGGTGTTTCTTTCTCTCTCTCCCTCTCCTTTCCTCTTTTGCTAAAAGCAATGGAAAAATGTCCTCAGGTGAAGATTAAAAAAACCCAAGGAATTTGAATTCTGTGAATTCCAATATTATAGCTTTCTCTTTATAATTCTATTCATTATTTCTGTTAATTTTAGAGATGTTGTAATGGGAGCAAATGAAAATGAAAACTTAAAAGCTAAAATTTCTAAGAAACCACTTGTCAGATTATTTCAAGTTCTTTTTTTAGGCTTTCTTTACAAGCATGCGTATGGTCATATTCTAAAGCACAGAATTTTAGCATAAATGCAGGATTTTTTTTAGCACATATGTATGTTTACTTAACATTATATTACCAATTTTTACTTACAATAGCTTTGTAACATTTTATTATTTTTAGACTTATGTTCTCAAAAATTTTTACTATTATAAAAAGCGTGCCACCTTTTTTTTTTTTCCTTTTAGAAGCGCTCTTTCCTTAGGATAAATTCCTACAATGGGATCAACATCCTTTTGATCTGTTACAGTGCTAGAATTTCATGGGCCTCAGTTTTAGCATGGCAAGTGGATAGAGAGTAAGTACTGAGGCAGGACTGCTTTAAAGTTGTGTTAGATTGAGATATCAGTGTTAATTGCATGTTATTAATTCAGAAATGAGAGAGAAGACACAGAATATATTTCCATTTTTCTTTATTATGAGGCTCTGCACAAATGATTGAAGTAGAAAAATTTGATGGCATTTGTAGAACCTCATCCTCAAGTGACGTTTATTCATTGATGATTAGTCAGTCTGTCAATCAGTTACAAAGATGTATTGCACTACTGAGTACCAGGTACTGTGTTAGCTCCTGGGAGTAGCCTTTGTAAAGACGTCTTTTCTTCAAGGAGCCTCACCCTCTTGTGATGGCATCGTAGTTGCCTTGGTGCATAGATTGCTGGCTCTGTTTCACAGGGCTTTCGATCATTTTAATGTTGAGTTTTTTAAAAAAAAATTAAGATAAAATTGCATTAGATAGTTAATTTTTTGCTTTTGCTATCTAGATTATATCTTGTTGAGGCGAAGCTGAAGCTTGAGCAATTTCAGTGATTTTGAATTGTTTAGAAGGTAGATAATTCCAAGAAGGGCGTATTTGAAAAAGTTTGAAAAAAGCATATTTGCTATTTTATAAAATATTTGCAACCCTGTTAATTTTATACTTCTGGCTATGAACACAAAGTAAAGCAGTGACATGGTTGATGTTGAAAAATGACCTCTGGTAATCCTGCATTTCATTTAACCTAGAATAGAAGAACTTTTGACCACAGCAAACCTAGGCCATGATTGAATTTGAAATGTTTTTTCAAAATGAAAATAAATGGTTAAAGTTATCATTGCTTTAAAGGCTTCAGAAATTTAATGACTTATTTTATAATTATAATAAAAAGGTGCATGAATTTTTTATGTTTATTTAAGGGGTAAGAGAATCTAAGAGATTAAGGAATACTGCGTATAGAATGCAGCAAACTGAAATTGAATAACCTTATTGTAAGTGTAATATATTTGCTATAGAGCAAAATTCAACATAAGAGATACTAACTTTAGACTTGGAATATCAAGAGAGTCTTAAAGGAAGGTCTCTGCTACAATGGAATTCTGTGTCTGAAGACTGAGGACATTGTAATAATGCTATTCTAATTAATTGAATTTTCAATTTGTTCTTGCCCTGTACTCAAGTTTTTGAGTGTTCATCTAGTCATTTAACCCTTGTAAAAAATGCTGTTGACTTAAAATATATAGCAAGTGAAACAAATATTCATAATTTGGGAGGCTGATACACAAATTGGGCTCGAGTATTGCTCTAATTGTCACTACAACTCCCTATAGTAAACTGCCTTTTGATGACCGGGACGAATTGAGTGAAATCGTAACGGACAGATACGGGGCAGACAGGTTTTTTAAAGAATATTCAGATACAGAAAGTGAATGGAACTCATTCCTACTCATAACATGGATTTGTTATCTTTTTTCCTTTTAGCCCTGCTCCTTTCCTGTTCCAGCCAGTTTCATCATCAGATAGAAACAATGTTACAGTATTTGAAAAGGTATATTTATAAACACTTTTTCATTAATTCTGTGATCATACTAACTTATGATAAAATATTATTTATTTTTGTTGATACCCCAATTAAAATTTTATTTTCATATTTCCCAGTATTTGCACATTATGTACTCTTTCTATTCACACGTTCCCTGTTGCTTCTAAATGGGAATATTGGAATTATTTAATTGTACCACTGAACATATAATTTCACAGTAATGTTAATAAACTTTTATAGATTCATGATAACTCAAGAACCTCTAATGTTTCAAGTCAAGCATGATTATTAAGGTTTTAACATTATATGTCTATTTTTTCAGGACATGAAGATGAGGACATCTAATGAGAAAAATGAACCAATTTCTAAGAAAACACCAGAGTATGAAGGGGAAGATATTCCATCATCATATATTGCAAAGAATGCAGAGAGCAGTGCATTTGGAGAGCCTCTGCCAGTTAAAAAAATCGATCCATTCCAAAAAGAACAAGATGATCTGGCAGAAGAGGTTAAAAAAAGATCGTAACAAATATATTGAAATATCTATTATTTTCTCTATAGCTTTGTGGTTAAAATGAAAGTACAGTAAATTATTGATTTACTGGGAGAAATTTGGTGAAGGAGGTTACAGATAATCAAAACTATTGTTAAAGCAAAATTGGTAGAAATATTTCCCCCAAAAGTAGAAATATTTCACTAGAAATATAAATTTATTCAGTTAAGATTACATCCATGGTTTAGAACTCATGTCCCATCCTATAAATATCCAAAAGTATGAAAATAATACATGTATGATATTTTTAGAGTTAACCATTATATCTCAGTTGTTGGGTAAGTATACCCAATGGTTATACTCTATTAAAATACTCCATGAATATTGTCTGTTGCTTAGCTGAACATCCTCTCTTTTTGAATATTAGAACACAGATTGCAAAATCATATTATCACTGAGCGAAGGATTTTGTCTTGCTTTCTAAGTATTTAAAAAATAAGTGCATCATTGGTTTTAATTTGGTTTTCCTAATTCTGTTCTATTTTTTATTGGCAAGTGACTATATACTACCACTACTGCTCAGTACTATTACAGAACTCAGTTTACACAAATTAAATGCTCAAACCCTTCTCTAATGTTATTTTTATTAGTTTCCCACAATGTCCCTTAGCTATTCTATTCCTGAGAGACTGAAAGAAAAATTTGGGTTAGTGCATATTGCTTTGGGTATTGGAGTTCCCTCCTTTATCTCAATTCTGATCAGAGTAAATATATATTGTTTGAATAAGAGAGCTGGATGTCATACATTTTTCTTGTTTGTAACAGGAGATTGGGGCAGTTTTATGGTTGTTAAATATTTTAAAAGATTTATTTATTTACTTTTAGAGAGAGGGGAAGGGAGAAAGAAAGAGAGGGAGAGAAACATTGATCAGTTGCCTTTTGCATGCCCACAATGGTGAACCTGGCCTGCAACCTAGGCATGTGCCTTGACTGGGAATTGAACCAGCAACCTCTCGGTTCATGGCCTGGTGCTCAATCCGCTGAGCCACACCAGACAGGGCTCTAAATATTTTTAAATCTCTGAAGTTATATTGTTTTCTTTGTTATTTTTATTTTTTTAAATATATTTTATTGATTATGCTATTACAGTTGTCCCATTTTCCCCCCTTTCTTCCCCTCCACCCCCACCCCCCATTCCCTTCCCTTTAGTTTTTGTCCATAGGTCGTACACATAAGTTCTTTGTCTTCTACATTTCCTATACTATTCTTAACCCCCGCCGTCTGTTTTCTACCTACCATTTATGCTACTTACTCTCTCCACCTTTCTCCCCCCTCTCCCCCTACCACTCCCCTGTTGATATCCCTCCATGCCTTATATAAATCCCTTTAACATTTCATATAATAAAGGCTGGGTGATGATGAACTCCTTGAACTTGAACTTATCTGCCCTTCCATTCTAAATGAAAGTTTTGCTGGATAGAGTATTCTTGGATGTAGGTCCTTGCCTTTCATGACTTGGAATACTTCTCTCCAGCCCCTTCTTGCCTGCAAGGTCTCTTTTGAGAAATCAGCTGACAGTCTTATGGGAATTCCTTTGTAGGTAACTGTCTCCTTTTCTCTTGCTGCTTCTAAGATTCTCTCCTCATTTTTAATCTTGGGTAATGTAACTGTGATGTGTCTTGGTGTGTTCCTCTTTGGGTCCAACTTCTTTGGGACTCTGAGCTTCCTGGACTTCCTGAAAATCTAGTTCCTTCACCAGATTGGGGAAGTTCTCCTTCATTATTTGTTCCAATAAGTTTTCAATCCCTTGGTCTTCCTCTTCTCCTTCTGGCACCCCTATGACTCGGATGTTGGGACGTTTAAAGATGTCCTGGAGGTTCCTAAGCCTCTCCTCAGTTTTTTGAATTCTTGTTTCTTCATTCTTTTCTGGTTGGATGTTTTTTTTCTTTCTGTTCCACTCCGTTGATTTGAGTCCCAGTTTCCTTCTCATCCCTATTGGTTCCCTGCAGATTTCCCCTCATTTCCTTTATATTACCCTTCATTTCTTCAAGTAATTGTGACAATCTTTCTTCGAATCCTGTGAGCATCCTGATTACCAGTGCTTTGAACTGTGCATTCTCTTCGTCACTTAGTTGTATTTTTTCTGGAGCTTTGATGTGTTCTTTCATTTGGGCCATTTTTTTCCTTTTCTTGGTGCACCTGTTACTTTAAGGGTCGGAGCCTTAGGTGTTCTCCAGGGCGGGGCAACCCACGTAGTTGTGTTGTGAGGCTGTCTGTGGGGACGGGGCCTGAGAGAACTGTGGCGCTTGCTCTGTTCTCCGCATTTCCCCAGCCACCCACAAGCAAGCTGGGCCCTTCTTTGCTGGCTCTGGGGTGAGTGGACGGGCCTGCACAGTTCCAAGTCCCTGTGGGTCTCCCCAATGAACTCTGCTGTGAGGCGGGGAGTTCCTCCCACTGCCGCCTCAACCCCCACAGGTGTTTTCAATTGGTGGTTTGAGGCTTTACTTCCCTGCGTTGGTGGGCCGCGGGGTCTGTTCCGCTCCCCAGCTTTTCCTCCTGGTTTATCTGGGCGAGAATGAGGGACCGCCCAGTCCACCAGTCTCAGCCCCGGTTTCGCCGAGTGCGCCTGCTGCGTTTTGACCAGGCGCACCCGCCACAGGCCTCTCCGGGCAGCTGGAGCGTTGCCGGTACCGCTCCACAAACCGCGTCTCGCTGAGTGCTCTCCACCCGACTCCGTCCCGCTTACCGGTCTGGATGAACGTGTCTTCTGTAACTCCTTGGTTGTCGGTCTTCCACTCAGTTCAGTTTTCTGTCAGATCTGGCTGTTTTTGTTTTTTAAATTGTTGTTTTTCCTCTTTTGCTTGTGCGAGGAGGCACAGTTGTGTCTACCTATGCCTCCATCTTGGCTGGAAGTCCCTCTTTGTTATTTGATTACACTAAAGAAAGGATGGTTGATCTTTTTTCTTTCTTGATACGGAAGGCAAGGCACATTTTCTGTTTAAAAGAATTTATAAGAGTAGAAAGGGATGGGATGAAAGAAGAGAGTCCTAAAATCCCATAAAGCTCTGAAAATGAAGTGAGATGAATCTTATTTAATAGTGTTTGTGACAAGGCATATTTAGTTTTTAAGTTCCAAAAAGCCGTCTGTTTTCATGGGGGAGGATAAATGCAGGTCAATTTGATTATGGTGGTTATAAATTTATTTTTTAGGTATTTCTAGGGATAGATATTTTAATTTGCATATTTTTGGTTTTTTTCTGGTTTTATTCACTTTCAATTAATATGGAGTGCTATTTTCATATTGTATACTTTGTTTGCTTTGTTTTCTCTATTTTAGAGTGTATCTATGCCTTATTCACTAATTTGTATTTGATAATGAGGTTTCTGGCAAAGAAATATGTTGTCAGAATGTATTCTTTTTATTAATAGAAGTGTTACTGTCTAAATGGTTTATAATTTAGAATCTGCTTGCTTTAAAACTAGTCATTTTAGCAGATACAGAGTTATCAAGCTCAGTGGTGTGGCAGATAGTTTAGTTTTAGGTCACTATGTAGTCAGAACTCCAGTGTTCTTAAGTATAATGATTCTTATCTTTTCTTTGTAATGGGATATCCATTTAATACTTTTCGCACTGCTCACGAGTTTTCTCGTGTTTTGCGCGCCATCTGTTAAGGACCGCATCACGAGATAATTTAATTAATGTGCAGTTTGCCCAAAAACCTGCGGTCCCTGGCGTATGTCTTAGAGATTTCTATGTGGTACGAAAGTTGTTAAGGAAGGAAGCAGTTTTGTGTTTGATTTCACCTTAAAGGATTGTGTCTTAAAAGATGGTCTGTGAGTGTCTGGCAGATACACTGTTGGGCTTACTTTTGTGTCATCTGCAAAGAGAAAGGCTGCTGACTGGGAAGTGCTTTCTGTTATTATCGGGGCTTTTGTTGCATTCTACCATTGGCCTAATTTCTGAGTAATTTTTGCTTTACTTTTTCTTTCCTGTTTTAGGTTGCAAGGACAGTTTTATCTGATTCACCACAGCCCTCTATGGGAAAAGAAGTAAAATTAGAGGAACTAATTGACTCTCTAGTTTCTAACCCATTCTTAACAAGGAATCAAATTCCCCGAACTCCAGAAAACCTGAGTAAGTTAATAATGCTTTCTATGGCTTGTTTTCTTTTTTAGACATTACTGTTATTAGAACCATGGTCTGAGAAATCTTCTGGAAGCTTGCTTTAAAACTCTTTTTATGTCTTCAAGTTTAGTGGCAAAGGCTCTTTATTTGTTTTGCTATAAGGGACTTTTATTGAAATATTATATGGGGGCACTCTCACTTATATGGCAGTCTTCTTCAGCAGTATTATTTTGCCCTGATAATGTATAATTGTGTTTTTTGTCTTAGTAGGCTTTTTCCTGGTAAATATTTTAGTTGGTCACTTTAAAAAAATTCTCTGCCTCTACATCTGATCTGTGATCAACATTTGCAGAGTATAGAAGCTGTGATCTCTCAGTTAACAATCAGTAGCAGCAGCCCCAAACTATGTGTTCAGAGATCTTTTCTACCCCTCCTAAGCTAGCCAGAATGCTCAGTCCTTTTTTCTTATAACCTATAATTTGTGTAGGTAAAGTTCTGATACTGTCCTTAGGTAGGCATATAATCCTGGCTGAGTGATTAAATATAATTTCTGTTTTGCGGCTAGAAATGATATAATGAAATTTAAATTGATTTAATTCAGGTGGAACCTAGCCACAGCCTGCTGGTGGTTGGCAAATGACAGCCTACGAACCAAATGTGGCCTACCCTGTGTGTTTTTGTAAATAAAGTTGTAGTGAACTTAACCTTGCTCATTTGTCGACATATTGTTTATGGATATTTTCATACCTTCATGCTACAATGGCAGAGTTGAATAGTTGCCACAGACCTAATGGCCTGTGAAGCGTAAAATATTACTATCTGGTACTTTACAGAAAAAGTTTGCTGAACCCTGGCCAAAATATCTTTTTTTTTTTTTAAAGATCTTATTTATTTTTAGAGAGGGGGAAAAAAGGAAGAATGGGAGGGAGAGAAACATTGATGTGTGAGAGATATATCAATAGGTTGCCTCTCACATGCCCCCAACTGGTGAACTGGCCCACAACCCAGGCATGTACATGGACTGGGAATCAAACTGGCAACCTTTCATTCAGTTTGCAGGCTGACACTCAATCCACTGAGCTACACCAACCAGGGCTTTTTTTTTTAGAATTTACTTATTTATTTTTAAAGAGGGGAAAGAAAGGAGAAAGAGAGGGAAAGAAACATCAGTGTGTGGTTGCCTCTTGTGCTCCCTACTGGGGACCTCTCCAGTAACCTAGGCATGTATCCTAGACTGGGAATCGAACCTGCAACCCTTTGGTTTGCAGGCTGGCGCTCATTCCACTGAGCCACACCAGCCATGGCAATATCCTTTTTTTTTTTTTAAAGATTTTCTTCATTGATTTTTTTAGAGAGAGGAAAAGGGAAGGAGGGAGGGAGAGAGGGAGAGAGAGTGAAACACCCATGCGTGAGAGAAACACTGATCAGGTTGCCTCTCGCATGCCCCTACCTGGACATCTGGCCTTCAGCCCAAGCTTGTGCCCTGACCTGGAATCAAACCGGGGACCTTTTGGCTTGTGGGACAACGCACAACCCACTGAGCCACACCAGTCAGGACCAAATGTCTTTTTAATACATACATTTGTATGTGCTGTGTGAAAGTATATGCACATTGCAGGAACAGCTTTGTTAATTGGGTTGGCCAAAAAGTCTGTTTAGTTTTTTCCATAAAATAAATGACACATTTTTCATTTTCACCAATAACATTATTGATTTGGATATTTTGAATATGTCGGCTATCGCCTGCTATTGGCTTCTAGTGGGTAGAGGCCAGGGGTCTTAGCAATGCATAAGACAGACCTCCAGCAAAGAATTATTTGGCCAAAATGTCAGTAGTACCAAGAAGCTTTGCAAACCACTTTTGACACATCTGATCAGTCATGGCACCTTCTCCATACACTGCACAAATCTTTTTTTGTATTTCAGTTGTGTTTTTACCTTTCTTGTTTAAAAAAAAAAATATTTATTTATTTTGGAAAAGGGAGGGGAGGGAGAAAAAGAGGGAGAGAAACATCAATGTGTGGTTGCCTCTCATGTGCCCCCCACCAGGGGGGCCTGCAACCCAGGCATGTGCCCTAGACTGGAAATCGAACCGGTGACCCTCTTATTCGCAGGCTGGCACTCAGTCCACTGAGCCACACCAGCTAGGGCATGTGTTTACCTTTCTTGAAATAATAAAGCATAATAAGTAAAAAATGTTGCGTATTTTCTTCTATCTTCAGTATTAGAATGGCTACACAGATATTCACCAATTTTGATACTTTTTTAAAATGTGTGCTGGTATGACAGTTGTCACAATACAGTCTCAGAAAATTGTTTTGAATGAAGTTAAAGACACCTAGGCACTACTAGAGCAATCATGTGGAAAAATAAATGAATTTTTTTGCCAACCCAGTATTTGTGGGTAATCAGTTGGAGATGGAGTCCTTCGATTTTTTGGGCTTTGCTATGTTGTAGAACTTTGTCATCTACCCATCATATCTATGGAACATATACTTAGTAGTTTTATCTTGACCACTAAAAATGAAATGCTTAATTGCATGCTGTATTTGGGAATATTGGTAAATTGTGTCTTCCCCCTTTATTTAATTAGTCAGTGATATTAGGAACTCATGGAGAAAAGCTGTTGAAGTGGAAGATAACCGAAGTACAGAACCAATTCAAGTGGATACTGAACATGAAGATTTGCCAGAATCCTTACCTGTGCATAATCAAAGAGAAGGTAGCATGGCCAGTTGTTTCTCAACAACCTCTGTATCCGAGTATAGCCATTCTTATTTGCCTGAAGAAAAAGTTGTTTCAGATTGCCTGAAGTGTGTGCCTCAGAAACATGTGACCAGTCACATAGGTGAACCAAAAACACAGTATCAGTCAGATATGTTAAATAAGAACATCTTTTGCAAGCAAGATTTGGAGTGTGCGACTTTACAGAACAGGCTTCTAGAAACTCACCAAACAGAGACATTCTCTCCTGCTGTAAGCAATAGGAGAGGCATGATAGGTAGGAATGAAGGTGGTGAGTATATTAAAACATCAGACTATTCTGAAGGTTCTTACAAAGAACCTTCTAGGCATAAAAGTATGTTATGGAACTCTTTTCAAATATCAAGTGGAATTAATTCCAGC
Organism: Micronycteris hirsuta; assembly: GCA_004026765.1. Taxonomy (NCBI): domain Eukaryota; kingdom Metazoa; phylum Chordata; class Mammalia; order Chiroptera; family Phyllostomidae; genus Micronycteris; species Micronycteris hirsuta. The sequence goes on along the minus strand of PVJI01000185.1, from coordinate 310,642 downwards.
AGTTTTAAGGATATTGACTTTAGTATATTACATGAAACGCTTCCAGAAGAAGTTGGTCACTTAAGTCTTAATAGCTCCGGTAGTACAGAGGCCAATTTTAAACAGGAACCAATTAGCCCAGTGCACAGTGGCATTTTCCCAGAAGATGTGGGAGAAAGACAGACTCCTCCAAAATCAGACTCCAGTTTACAAGCTATTTATAGTAGATATGAGGCTCTGAAAAAATCTCTTATCAAGAAAAAGGAAGAAACTTATCTTTCTAATTCTGAACCACCTGAAAGGCAGAAACCAGAATTGATCCCTATTCCTCAAAACATGCAAACAGATGATATGCTTAACTTTTTGGACACTCAGGATTTGCATACTGATTATACAAAACCATCTTTACGCATGTCTTTTGGTGAAAGAAAACAGTCTCTTTCACCACTAATTAAGTTTTCTCCAGTGGAACAAAGATTGAGGACCACGATACCATTAGGAGAACTTCTGCCTAATTTAAAAGGTAAGATTAAATAGACCTGTGCATGTTAACTTGGTGAAGTTTTCTCTCAGCTTTTCATTAAAATAGTACACAATGAATGCTACGTGATATTTGTTAATGGGACAAAATGTGCTCCTTATTCTTTCGACTAGGATAGGAAGAGTGTACCAATGACCATTGTGGGTACTTTCGGAATCTCTAGTCATATGTATGTATTTTACAATTGCTGTGGGACAGGGCTGGAAAATAAAACCAAGAATCTGAAACCTATTGCTTTTGTAATACAAACTAGTGAAAGTAAATTTTATTAAAATCTTCCATCTGACTCAAAAAGAAATACAAAAACAAAAAAACAAAAATCTTGGCTAGCAGAAGATGGTTCTAAAAAGTTGAGAAACCCTACGTTAAATATCATTTTTGTAATAATATAATATTTGTGATCTGCTTTGAAATAAATTTGGTGGGAGTGGGATGATAAAACACGTTAGGTTAGCATATTAGTTTCCTAGGGCTACCATAACAAAGTATAACAAACTGGGTGGCTTAAAACAGAGACATATTGTCTCTGGAGGCTAGAAACCAGCATCAAGGTATAGGCAAGACACACGTTTCATCTGAAGCTACCAGAAGAAGATCCTTGCCTCTTCTAGCTTCTGGTAGCCCCAAGTTGTCTGGCTTGTGGCAGCATAACTGTATACTCTCTTTGCCTCAGTCTTCATATGCGTTCTCCCCTGTGTGTCTGTGCACTTTCTTATGGGGACACCAGCCATGTTTCTTATGGGGCCCACCCTTAATCTAGAATGACCTCACTTTAACTGATCATATCCACAGTGACCCTATTTCCATAAGGCCACGTTTTGAGGTCCTGGAGTTAAAACTTCAACATATCTGTTTGGGGGACACAATTTAACTCATTAATAGTATTAAATGATTGTTGAATTATTAAAGTTGGGTGATGGATACGTTGGGTTCATCTTAATTCTTTTCAATTTTATATATGTTTCAAATTTTTCATCATAATTAAAAAAATGCTCTTAAAGCATGTTAGAACAGTTGTAGATCTGGTGATATACATTTTATGTCACTGATTTTCCCATGATAATTAAACACTGTTATATTGAAAATTACATTGAAAAGTATTCTAAAAGGGATATGTTAATATTCTTTGGGGACCCAGGAAACTTGGAATGTATTGATAAAAAGTTACTTATTCTTACATGTTTGAACTTCAGTCACCATCAAAGTACTCTCCATTTGATGCAATACATCAAGGGTGTCAAACTGATTTTCACTGGGGGCCACATCAGCCCCAGGTTGCCTTCAAAGGGCTGAAATAATTTTAGGACTGTATGAATGTAACTACATTTGGCCCTTTGAAGGCAACCGCAAGGCTTTTGTGGCCCCCAGTGAAAATGAGTTTGACACCCCTGCAATACACCTACTGAGACAGTTTTTTCACTGCTCAAAACAGTTTTTGCACTTGTTGATTTTGATGCCTTTTAGTGCTTCTGCTGTTTTTTGTTTCACCTCTTCCACATCAGCAAGATGTTTCCTTTTGAGGACTTTTTTTTAGCCAGTGAAACAAGAAAATGTCGCTCGGTTGAGATCGGTGAATAATTGGGGTGAGGCATGGGGGTCATACTGTTTTTGGTCAAAAAGTGCTGAACACTCACTGTGGTGTGGGCAGGTGTGCTTGTAAACCACCCATCATGAAATGGGCAAATGAGTTGAAATAGTCTTCAAGAAAAATTCAGTGAAGCACAATGCAGCCTCTCAGCAATGCCAGCCGGTACACTGATACAGATGGGTTCCTAGAACATTCCCCCAGTGGGAAAAGCCTGTACTACAACGTCGCTGCCCTCCAGAAGATAATTCTGGTTTTTTTTTTTTTTTTTTTTGGCCCCTCTGGAGATACCTCAGTGAGAATAATGGTGATTTTATCTGTTAAATATCTGCATGTGAACTTTTTACTTAAGAAGACTGATTTTGTTACTATTTGGAGTCTCTCTTTGATTTTTTTGGTAATGTTTATTATTTCTTTTTTAAAATCAATTTTGCAGAAGAAGAAATCTTGAATAAGAGCCTGGATGCAAAAGAATTTCCATCTGACTTGAAGAGATGAAGTAGCCCAGTTAATTTAACTATGATGCACATCTCAATTGAAGAAAGTTGATTTAAAAACTGACTTATGATTTAAATACACACTGGAAGTGTAACTCTTTTTCAAGACTAAAAGTCTTAAATAATTCCTTTTAGCCTCTTCTAATGTTTTTAGGTAAGGAGAATGTGCTGGTATTTTCCCTTTGTATGGATATGGGGTTGAAATGTGAAGAATTTGGAAAGTAAACATCAAGTTATGTAAAGCCATTTTGATTTCTTGAAGAATCTTGTAAACATTAAGAAAATGGCAAAGTAGTAGTTTAATTTATTATGCTGTAATTTCAGTTAATATAAGGATGAATAGTTTTTTATGTATTTTTAGTAAGTGGTTAACATAATAGCCATTGAATACACTGATCTTTCATTTTAGGGAAATATACAACTTTTGTTTCTTAATGGAACATTCTGGTACTGACCAAAAAAAAAAAAAAGTGAGAATAGTCATGCCTTGAAATGTGTAGTCAAAAGGACAAAGTTTTAGTTTGGAAAGATCTAAGCAGGCTTAATAATGGATTATTCAAGTAGGTTGATTCTGAAAAATGTTTGATGGAATAAAGTGTATAGAATAAGTGAAGACCTGAGCAGACTGAATTTAGTGAAAAAGAAAAAGATGGAAGATGACTAGACACTTAAGGAACATTATCAAAGTATATCCATTTAGTGGGTTGTATAGCAGATTTATATTTAGTCTAATTTAGACTTTGAGAATTTAATTTAACCCCAGTTTTATATTTTAACAGAAAAGAATGTAAATGAAACATGTATGTGTGTTGTTGGTTTTTTTTGGGAGGGCACTGTTTGGTGGGAGAGGAGCTAATTTTCATTATATTACTTTCTTCCTCAAAAAAATCACCAGTTCACCACAGCCTGCAGAACAATGTCAAAATAACTTGAGAAAATTGCATTTGGGCTTAAATAACTTGTTCAACATCACACAGCTAGTCAGTGGTGAAGCTAGGATTTGACCTTATTTTCCTCCCTTAATTAACCACAAACCCCCCTAGAAATAACTAAAAGACCAGTACAGTAGGACATGCTGCAGGAGGGGGAGTCAGATGTGAGGCCTCTTGTACATTATCCTTCACTCAGTCATTGCCTCTGGCCAAGGAAAGGGCTTGTCTCTAGCATCCAAGTGAGGACATGCCATGGCCCTTTATGAACCAGGAGGTATGAGCACACACTGGAAGGTGATAGCATCAATAGTGCCCCTGTATCTTGCCCCAGAAACCTTCAAAAACCTTGTCCACTTGTCAGGAAACTGGCAAGGAGAGGAGAAAAGAAGGGGAGAGTTCTGGAAAGGGATGGGGTTAATAGTTACCTTTCTTCGCTCATTTTGGGCTATCTCTAGGTTGTTGGTTTGATCAAGTTTGAAGGCCATTCTTGTGAGAAAAGCCAGCAGGAAAAAAAAGCACGTATTTGCAGTGGAAAAGAAGGGAAAAGCTTCTTCCAAGGTGCTCTATTCCTTTACTAGTTAATACAGCAAATAAGGGACTCTGCAGGTATACTGTGAAACTCTAGTCTGTCTTAAGAAAACTCAGTATCTGTGAATCCAGAATAAACATATTTTAGAGGAGGAAAATAGGAAATTTTGAAGCAAAAAATGTGGTAAAATATTTAATAACATAAATAACATTTCACCAATGTAAATGTAAACAGAACAGTCAAACTATAAGATGCACCCTCATTTCCACCCCCCAAATTTGAGGGGGAAAGTGCATCTTATAGTCTGAAAAATACAGTATACCTGTTTTACAGATGATCTGAAGCTGGGGAGCTTAAGTGACTTGTCTAAGGTGAACTCAAGGAATCACCTGGGATACATCTTTAAAAAATATAGATTCTATAGGTCTAAAATGGGGATTAGGAATCTGCATTTTAAATATGCTTCCTTGGTAATTATCAGGCTCAATGGAAAGCCTAAGAATCATTGCTAGAGAATATTCACACATTTAGCCCTGGGGTACCTTAAAAAGCAGATACATTAAGTGCATATATACTACTTAAGATAGTCAACTGTCTGATAAGGAAGCTCAAGTTAACTAATAAGTATGGGAAGCTCAAAAGATCAAAAAGTGTTTAGACATTACAAATTTACAAAAACCACATCCTTGTTAGGTGAGTCATACCTGCCATAGGCAGAGTTTTTGCCAGTTTCCTGTCCTTTGCATGTTGGTAGTCTAAAACAAAAATATCTCAAGTTTATCTCCTAAACCATTCTAAACCACTTTATCCTAAACCATTTTGATTATGCTTACTGTTTAGTCTTCCCTAACCAATATTGCCTGCATAGCTTCTTAAGTGTCTGCTCTGTTATTTCTTTCCATTAATTCTATTGCTAATTCCAGAATAGAGTTCAAGTATAAAAGCATATTAAGTCCCTGGCATAGATTCCTCTGTTCCCTCCTCCACTATGATCTCCGTGTTTTACTGAAATGCTTTGGTGAGCATGGGTGTTTAGAATCTTAATTCCCAATTCTGAAATGGGAATACTTTGCAGTAATATATTAGCTTATCATAATTTTAGCTGTTCTTTAGGACTCAGAACAAATCTCACTTCCACCTAGAAGTCTTAAATCTCCCCTTTCCATGTCCTTGGGCCTAACCCTTCTCTGAAATCTATGGTTTCTTAATTTTATTTAGCATTTTTCACTTAATTTTTTCATGGCTGTATGTGTGGCATGTGTGTCTACACATATACTCTAGGGCAGGGGTCCCCAACGTTCCCAGCTGCGGACTGTGGTCTGTGGCCTATTAGGAACCCGGCAGCAAGCAAAGCTTGCCTGGGCGCCTGTTGTCCCCCTCACCCTCCTTCCACAAAACTGGTCTGTGGTGCCAAGAAGGTTGGGAACCACTGTTCCAAGGCAAATATCGAAATACTAGAATTGTTTTCTTTTCCTCTTCTGTGATGGAATTAATGGTAAAGAGGGCTGCTTGATTGTCATGAAATGTACTTTTTCACATTACACAGAATGTACCTTGTTTCACTCACTGTTCATAAAATAAAGTATAAACTGGCTACTATGTCAACTTGAAACTTTAGATAATGCCAAAATGTCTTAATTATTTTAAACGTTTAAAGAGGACAAGCCAGGCCCTGGCCAGGTAGCTCAGTTGGTCAGTGTTGTCTGATAGCTAAGGTTGTGGGTTTGATCCCCAGTCAGAGTACATAGAGGTATCAACCAGTGAATGCATAAATAAGTGGAACACAAATCAATGTTTCTCTATTTTCATCTCCCTCTCTAAAAATCAGTTTTAAAAAATTTAAACAAAAAGGACAAGCATCTAATGTTAAATGAAACATGTTATAAGACTATTTGAGATTAAAGAAAAACATTTGGGGTTAATTTAACCAAAAACAGAACAAATATTTTGAGACCATTCTTAATCATGTGTTTCTTAACCATGATCTATTAGGTCAATTTTATCTAAAGAAAAAAGAAATTCTTGAGGTCTGTATAAAAGGAAATCCTCTTTTTCCTATTAAGTACACGAAAATTAAATGTTTAAGGACATTTTTCTCAATGTAAGGAGAGTATTTGCTAAAGTAAAACACTTTCACATTAAGTTGCAGATATATAGTTCTTTCTCCTTATGCACTGGGTATGTCAAGTAAACACATCTAAATTTTAACATATTTGTTTTCTATGGGACTATTTGTAAATATGTCCTGTATACTCAAGTCTTGAATAAACATTCAACATTATACCACCTGGCTCTGGAGTTACCTATTTATCAAAAGACCATACCCTGCAAATCATAAAATGATTACATATATCGTTATATCAGTAACTTGATCAACAGAAATGTGTGAGATTCCATGATACAGATAGAGCATTTTGTTACTGCCATTTTAATTACTAGAATCACAAAATATGGTATTTTAAAAAGGACATCTCTACCTTCAGAGTTTTTTCATCTGGAGTCTTTATACTTATTGCCAAAAGCTCTAATTAGATGAATTTAATGATTTATATTTGGTTAGCTTCTTGCTCTTCAAGATTAGGGATCTTGTCATCTGCAGCTGTTGCTATAAAGGGCTTAAAAAATGTTAACTTTATAAAGCCTTGGAAATTCTAAAGTCCTATTGCTTATATTTAATCTGCGTAGAGAGCTAATGTCTCATTTGTAAAAGGTGAGGAGTTGATCAGGTTTCTTGGATCCAAAATACGTAGATTGCATTTAAAAACAATCTTTAAGGGAGTTGGAGAGGGGCATTTTAGGTCTTTGTGATTTCCCTATACCACATTGCCAATTCAAATTAGGGATCTTAGAATCCTCCCAAAGTAGTTAATCTAAAAATCTGATTCAGTATTATCCAATATCCAGACAAATACAGATGGGAAAGTGATCTTGCCCAAAGTGAATGAAACACTATTAAGTCCTTTAACTTCCTGGTCTTCAGTTTCCTCCATCTGTAAAACTAGGGGAATGATATAAATAATGTATACCTAAAAAGCTAGGATTTTTATGATTAATTTTTCTGTCACTGTATTGAGATGTAATAGGAAAGGGGGAGGATCTGTAATCACATTGCCTAGGTTCAGCTGTATTAGGTCACGCCAGTTTCCTCATCTATTAAGAGATAAAAGTAACTTACCTCATACTTCGTGAGGCTTAATAAGAAAATGCACATCAAGTATTTAAGAATACCTGGCATTTCGTAAGGGCTCAAATATTTACTAGTCTCTATGTTCAGTAATTTTGGGGTGTGGGGGAGAGAATGCCTCAATATTGACAGCTGAAACAGTACCAAGTATATGCCAGGCACCATTCTAAATGTTTTCCATGTTTTAATTGAATCCTTTTAACAATCCTATGCTGTAGTGCTATTCTTACACACTTTTATAAAAGAGAAGAAAAAAAAAGCAAAATTACCTTGTACAGTTCACAGAGCTAGTAAGTGAAGGGACTAGAATAGAAACTTAGCTTTGGTGGTCAGTGTAGCTCCAAAGCCAATACTCATAACCACTCTGTTATGGCTGCTATGAACATCCCTAAAATGCTGGGGGTTACGATCACATAATCAAATTTACCAATTAAGAAATTCTTGTGGGCAGTCAGAATCTTTAGATTTACATATTAACCACCTTCAAATTACTTAAAATAAGACCATATTTTAAATTGCTAACAGCAAATGTTTATTCATGATTGAAGCCAAGAAGAATTTATAAATGCATTTTAATACCTTGCTGATAAAATAGTAACATTCCATCTTTGCAATCTTGTAAGGAATACAGGAAGATACTGCAAAGGCTTTGATGTGTATATCTATTATAACCAGGTAATAAGAACACATACACACACACACACCACCACCACCACCACCTACTTTAGTGTTAAACCACACCAACTTTTCAGAAAGGCCATCTTGAAGCTCTACTAGATAGCTGAGTAAATAGCATCCAAGGTTTCAAAGAAAGGGAAATAGGGAAGAAAGGGATGTAGTAAGCAGCACACATTTCAAAGCCCACTTTTAAGCACACGACAATAATGAATACTAAAAGGATGCGGGGGAAGGGGGGGAGAGGGGCCGGGGTGGTGGAAAAGGCAATTAAGCACTTTCAAAAAGCATTTGGCAATATTCAACGCATAAGGAGGCTGTGCTTGGGACCATCCACTCTCTCCAGCTTCTCAAAGTGTTTCCTGGCATTCCGAATGTTGATCAGAGTAGCTGCAGACGGGATCGACGGATCCGACATAACCACCATCACGTACGTGTTGGAAGTGAAGATGTCGATGAAAGCAGCGAAGTTAGAATTCCTAACTTCCATGCTCTGGAAAGAGGCGGCCAATTTACTGCAGCTCAGCTTGAACTGCTTAATGATGTTGCTGATCTTCTCAAATCGGTGGACGTCGCGCTGCTCTTTGCATTGGTAATGGGAAATGACCAAGAAAGTAGCTCTCTCGAACAGCAGAACTTCATCGGCCTCAATAATTTGGGCAAAATTCCTTAGGTTCATCTCCAGCTGCTGGACATTGGGAATCAGCTGATAGACAATACTGGACCAGGCTTTGTAGAGGGTTTCATCCCAGATGGATGTTCGAAAACAAGCGCACTCCAGTGGGCGAGACAAACGCCTCAGGTCTTCCTCTCGCTCTTTAAAAATCAGGTCACGCTGATCCTCCTGAACCAGATCCATTTTGTGCACCAGGCAGAAGATTTTGGCATCAGGAGAGTTCTGGAGGATGGCCTCCAGACACGACTGGTAATAATGCATGTCCTTTTCCAGTTCGCGGCTCTCCACGTCAAACACGTAAATCAGCACCTCGACATTACGGAAGATGTTGTCTCGCTGGCTGGTGAAGTAATTTTCCATGAAGGTGTCCTGACCGCCACAGTCCCACAGGTTCAGCACCAGGTTGCCCAGAAATCGGACGTGGGAGTGCTCCACATCAATGGTGGCACCCAGGCGCCGGGTGTCGCGAGCAATATAATTTGCAAAGATAATAGACCTCATGCTGGTCTTTCCCGACCCGCTCTTCCCCATCAACAGCACCTTTTTCTTCATGGCTGTATTTGGCATCACCCGCCGGAGCCGCTGCGGACTGGGCCTCAAGGCGCGGCCTAACTGCAGCGCGGAGAGAGGGAGTGGCCGGGCGTTGCGGGGCCTCCGCAGGCTGGGCCGCGCAGCTGTGCAGCTGGGGAAGCAGAAAGAGCAAGCTCAGGGCTGGCAAGGCCGCGGTGCGCTGAGCACTGCCTCACAGGAGAGCGCCCTGAACCGAACGGCTGCAACAGCTCTGAGGCACGGCTCGCCTTCCGGTGAAGTGAGTCGCCAAGGTCCCTCTGCCACCCACTTCCGGCGGTGATCTCGCGAGAACGCCCGGGCTCGGCGGTCACCGCCTAACGAGCACTGATATAAAGCTTTTTTAATGAAACCGAGCAGGGGTCACCCGAACGAGAAAAGTGGAAGGGGACCCCGGGATTCTCGTGTTCTGTTTTGTTTCAAAGTTGGGTTTAGGGTTACAAAGCTGTACGTGTGTGGTCGCTTGGGGAAATGCTGCCACCTCGCGGCCCAAACCACAAACAAACCAAAAAACGGCAACTGTCTTTAAGAGCGTGGCGGGCTTGGGTGTTTTAGGCCAGGGCGGGAGACTGGTGAAGCTGAGGAAGGAATACTTCTCGCCTAGGAAGGCCTCTCCAGATTTCCTGGTTTACTGAGCACGAGGGCAGGGCAAGTAGCAACTGTGCAGATGAGGAAAATGAGACTTCGAGAGGTTAAGTCTCGAAGTCCTTAGCCCAGGGCTATCATGTTTCATGGGAGTAAATTCCTACTGAGCAATATACTGACTCCCAGTTAGTGCTTTTTTTCTATTTGGAAGTTCCTTTCTCATACCTGCTTTCTTGGTAATCGCAGGCTTTAGAATTTATAATCAGCACTCCAAAGCTCGAGGAAACTGTAATATGGAACCCGTGCATTAGCTCAATCCTCACAATGACCCTGAAAAAATAACCTGACTTTAAAGTGAGTAAATGAAGCTTATAGGGGGTTAACATTGCCAAGTTACATATCTACTAAATGATGAAACACAATTTTATTTTAAAATATAAATAGTATATCTTTAAGGTGTACAACGTGATGATTCGATAATACACAGTGAAATGATTACTACAGTCAAGGTAATGAATATATCTCGTTCAGTTACCTATTTCTTTCTGTGCTGTGAGAGCATCTGAAATCCACTCTTAGAAAATTTCTAGTATTCACTACAGTCTTAACTATAGTCATCATGCTGTAGGTTACATCTCTAGACTTACCCATCCTACATAACTTCAACTTTGTACCCTTTGACCAATATCTACCCATTTCCCCCACCTCCCTGACCCTGGTTAATCATTCTACTCTCAGCCACTGTACATTTAATTTTTAAAAAAAAGATTCTAGCATAATCTTGTTTAAATGTATTTCTAATAGTTTTATTTTTTGATACTATCGTAAATGGGATTGTGTCTTGAATCTTTTCAGATAGATTGTTGTTATATAGAAGCATGACTGATTTTTGTATGTTGATTTTTGTATCCTGAAATATTACTGAATTTATTAGTTCTAACAGTTTTTTTGGGGGGGTGTTAGGGTTTTATACATACAGGAGCATGTAATCTTCAAATAGTGGATAATTTTACTTTTTTATTTCTAATTTGGATGTCTTTTATTCTTTTGGTCTGATTGCTTTTGCTAGTACTTCCAGTACGATGTAGAATGGAAGTGGCAAGAATGGGCATCCTTGCCTTCGACTGGATTTTAGAGAAACAACTTTCAGTTTTTCCCCATTGATGTTAGCTGTGGCTTTTCATAAATGCCCTATTTTGTGTTGAGGAAATTTCCTTTGATACCTATTTTGTTGAGAGTTTTATTATGAATGGATGTTGAACTTTGTCAAATGCCTTTTCTGTATCTGTGGAGGTGATCCTGTGGTTTCTATCTTTTATTTCTGTTATTGTGCTGTATCACATTGATTGATTTGCATATATTAAAACAATCTTGCATTTCAGGGGTAAATCATAGCTGGTTGTGGTGTATAATCTTTTTGATGTGTTGTTAAACTTGGTATAATAAAATACTAGCAAACCAAATTTAACAACATTAGAGATAATGTCATGTAATCTTTCCTTCCTTCCTTCGTCTCGCCCCCCTCTTCCTTTCCTTTTCTCTCTTTTTTTGTGCTATCTGGCTTTGGTATCAAGATGATACTGGCCTCATAAAATAAGTTTGAAACAGTCCTTCAAGCAACCTTTATTCCCACTAATGCTGCCAATTCATAAATATTTTGGAGATTCTGTGGTAAATATGATGCTCTTTCTGTTTTTTCCTACTGCTGGCTCAGGATTCAGCTTTCTTATGTCAGATGAGTCAGTACCATTCTTCCTTGTGCTTTTGTGCTTCTTCAAATTTGATGTTAGTATCTCATATCCTATCTCTGTCGTTACACTCTCAGCCCATTACTCTCATTTTAGTGGAATTTTGGAGAGGGAGAGATAAATACATGTGTTCAATTTACCATCTTATTTGGAAATGAAAGAAATGTTGACTGAAATTATTCAAAACGAATATTTTGATGATGATACCAAGAGGGGCTTTTTGCGGGGGATTTTTTTACTTAAAAAAAAGCTTTATTGCGGTATAATTTATATGCTATAAAATCCATCCATTGTATGTAAGTGCATATACCATCACCACAGTTCAGTTTTAGGGCATTTCTGCTATTCTTAAAAGTTTCCTTGCTTTTGTTTGCTGTCAATCTCTGCTCCCACTCTGAGGCCCAGGCAAGCCCCTGTTCTACTTTTTATCAGTTTGACGCCTTTAGAAATTTCATGTGAGTGGAATCATACAGTATATAGTTTTTTGTATTTTGTTTCTTTCTCTTACCCTATGGTTTTTGAGATTCATCCATATTGTAACATGTATTAATACTTCAATTATTTTGTTTTTTGCTGGATAGTATTCCATTGTTTGAATATACACTACTATATTCTGTTTGTTCATTCACCAGCTGATGGAAATTGGAGTTGTTTCCAGTTTTTAAGCTATTAAGAATAATGCTTCTCTGGATGTTCATATGAAAGTTTTTGTGTGGACAGATGTTTTAGTATCTTTTGGGTAAATGCCTATGAGTGGAATTCCTAGGTTACCTGGGAAGAATATGTTCAACTTTTTAAGAAACTGCCAACTGTTTTCCAAAGTGGCTGTACCATTTTACACTCTTATCAGCAATGTATGAGAGTTCCACTTTTTTCACATCCTTGGGAACAATGTTGGATTATAGCCATTCTAATGGATATGAAATAGAGTCTCATGATGGTTAAAATGTACATATCCTTAATGATCATTGATGTTGTGCACTGTGCTGTGGCTTCTGAAGACCACCCCAGGCTCAATGATTTGTTAGGAGTACTCAGAGCACTCAGCATGTGGTCATACTCATGGCTTTGATTTATCACAGCGAGAAGACCCTTAGCAAAAGCAGCAAGGGAAAATGCAAATGGGGTGAAGTCTGGAGGAAACCAGGCATATGTTTCCAAAAGTCCTTTCTCAGTGAAGTCACACAGGACATGTTTTATTCTTCTAGCAATGAGTTGTGACAATACATGTGGAATGTCTCCAAGGACATCTCATTAGGGACTCATGGCCCGGGCTTTATACTGGGGGCCAGTCATATAGGTACCATTTACCTAGCATGTATCAAAATCCTAGCTTCTCAAAAGGAAAGCATGTGTTCGGTATAAACCACATTGCTCGAACAGTTTAGGCACAGTGAGCCATTATTTTCAGGGAATGGTGGGAACTCTCCCGAAATCCAAATTCTTAGCCAAGGGCAATCCTTGCAAGCAGGATTGTCCAAGGATAGCATTTTCAGGCTTGCTATGTTAACTCTTCTGCAGGAGCATCTTTTCATTTGCTTATTGGCATTTATATATTTTCTTTGGTGAAATCTCTTAAAATCTCTTGCTCTTTTTAAGTTTGGTTGTATTGTGTGTTGTAAGAATTGTTTGTATATTCTGGATACAAGTTATTAAATAAGTGATCTGCAAGTATTTCTCCCAGTCTGTACTTATCTTTTCATTCTCTTAACATGGTCTGTTGAAGAGTAAATTTTTTATGAAGTGTGCTAGGTCATTTTTTTTTAGTTTTATGAATCATGGTTTTGGAGTATATTTAACATATTTGCCTACCTAACTGAAGGTCATAAAAATTTAGTTATTTGCTTTCTTCTAAATGTTTTGTAGTTTTAGATTTTACATTTAAGTATATGATGTATTTTTGAGTTAATTTTTGTATGAGGTGATGTCAGGGTATAAGTTTTTTTTTTCCCTGAATATGGATGTCCAATTATCTCAGCATCACTTGTTGAAAAGACCATCCTCTCCTCATTGAGTGACCTTGTCACCTTTCTTGGAAATCAATGGACTATAACTGTGGGAGTTTGATTATGGGCTCTTCATTCTGTTCCTTGATCTATATATATGTCTTTCTTTATTCAATATAACACTGTCTTGATTACCTTAGCTATAATTTTGATAATGTGTAGAAATTGGGTGGTTTAAGTCCTCTTTGTTGTTCTTGTTTTTTAAAAAAGATTTTATTTATTTATAGAGAGAAGGGAAGGGAGGGAGGAAGAGAGGGAGAGAAACATCAATGTGAGAGAGAAACATGGTACACATCACAGTCAGGGACCAAACCTACAACCCAGGCATGTGCTCTAACCAGGAATGGAACAGGTGACCTTTCACTTTGTGGGAAGATGCCCAACCAACTGAGCAACACTGGTCAGGGCTCTCTTTGTTGTTCTTTTTCAGATTATATGACTATTCTAGGTTCTTCGACTCTATATAAATTTTTAGGATCAGCATTGCCAATTTCTATTAAAAAAAGTCTGCTGGGATTTTGATAGGGGTTACATTGAATCTTTAAATCAATTTGGGGAGAATTGCCTTCTTAACAATATTGCATATTTTGATCAATGCACATGATATATCTCTTGATTCATTTAGATCTTAATTTCTCTCAGCAATGTTTTGTAGCTTTCACTATAAAAGTCTTGCACTTATAGGGTTAAATTTATTTCCATGTGTTTTATTCATTTTGATGCCATTGTGAATCAAATTGTTTCATTAATTTAACTTTTGGATTCTTATTTGCTACTATCTAGAAATTCAGTTGATTTTTGTAATTGATCTTGTCTCCTGCAGTCTTGCTTAACTTTCTTCCTTTTTCTAGTAGCTTTTTTTAAAAAAAAAATAGAGTTCTTAGGATTTTCTACCAAGATGATATAGGATCACATCATCTGCAAATTCAGTTTTATTTTTTCCTTTCCAATCTGGATGACTTATTTTTTTTTTCTTTTATTCCACTGGTGATAACCTTCAGCAGGCTGTTGAACAGAAGTGGAGAGAACAAACATTTTGTCTAGTTCCTTACATCAGGGGAGAAGCATTCAGTCTTACCACTGAACATGATGACAATCATAGCTTTTTTTGTAAATACCCTTTTTTAGGTTGAGGAAATCCCCTTTTCTTGATTTCTTGAGGATTTTTATCAAGAATGAGTATTGGATTGTGTCAAATGCCTTTTCTGTATCTGTTGAGAAGATGAAATACTTGTTGTCCTTTATTCTGTTGATATGGTGTACCACAGTAATTGATTTTCCAATGTCAAAACAACCTTGTATTCCTAGAATAAACTCCTCTTGGTCATGGCATGTAATCTTTATATGTTGTTGGTTTCAGTTCACTAATATTTCAAAAGGGTTTTTACGTTTATGCTGATGAGATATTGGTTTGTAGTTTTTGTGTGACAGTTTTGTCTGGTTTTGGAATTCATTCTGGCCTCATAAAATGAATTCAGAAGTGTTTCTTCCTTCTCTGTTTTCTAAAAGAGTATGTGTATGATTGGTATTATTTATTCCTCAAATATTGAAAATAATTTACTGTGTTCCTTAGTTTTCCTTCTTCATGCTTACAGTAGTTTATAGTGATATACTTGGGCAACATTTTGGTCATCTGCTTCTCTCTGTAGATTAAGTTCCCTGAGGGCCCTGCCCTTGTCTCCATAATTCAGTACCCTGGGTCACCTTGGGGGACTGGTAAGTGTTTGTGGAATAAATGAATGGTCAGATGGTAGAGGTCTAGTCTGTGTGTTATGGTGGGCTAGCTGTCTACAGGTGCTGATAAAGTTTAACAATCTAAAATAGTTAGGGATGCTAAAAAGACAATGCTTTGCTAATGTACTTTGTGCTCAGAGGAGTAACTATAGATTTTCAACAATGTTCTACCAAGGGATTTTCAGATAGTGTATAGCAATGAGTCTGTGGTTAGGTGGGTTATAAGGCCACAGAGTAAAAATTGTGTAGCTTCAGACTCTCAATTTAATGAAAATATTTTTGGGAAACTATTAAATAAAGATGACCATATTGAGAAGTAAATGTAAAATTTTAAGATAAAATACCATTTGTAGTGGTCTCTAAGATCTACAGCTTACCTATTCATTCTTTTTCTTTGCCCTTTTCTTGGGTGGAAAAGTTTGATAAGAAAGACCTGGGTAAGTCTGACTCCCAGCTCTAGTACTTCTTAGCTGTGTCATCTTGAGTGAGTTTACTTCCTAAACTCAGTGCACTGATTTGTAATATGGGTATGATGTTTGGGTATGTAATATGATAGATTTAAGTTAATTTTAATAAGAGAGAGATGAGAAAGCTTATGGGAAGGTAAGCAGCATGTTTAATGCATAGCAAGTGACATTAAATTGTTTTTTTATGATTAATATTTTTAAAGTATATTTTATTGATTATGCTATTATAGTTGTCCCATTTTTTTATCCCCTTTATTCCTCTCCAACCTGCACCTGCCTCCCACCATTATTCCCCCCTTACTTTATGTCCACGAGTCATACATATAAGTTCTTTGGCTTCTCCATTTCCTATACTGTTCTTAACATCCCCCTGTCTACTTTGTACCTACCATTTATGCTTCTTATTCCTTGTAACTTTTCCCCCATTTTCCCTTCTCCCCTTCCCTGCTGATAACCCTCCAAGTGATCTCCATTTCTGTGATTCTATTCCTGTTTTAGTTGTTTGCTTAGTTAGTTTTTGGTTTTGTTTTTTAGGTTCAGGTGTTGATAGTTGTAAATTTGTTGTCATTTTACTGTTCCTATTTTTGATCTTCTTTTTCTTAGATAAGTCCCTTTAACATTTCATATAATAAGGGCTTTTGACGAACTCCATTGACTTGACCTTATCTGGGAAGCACTTTATCTGCCCTTCCATTCTAAATGAGAGCTTTGCTGGATAGAGTAAACTTGGATGTAGGTTTTTGCCTTTCATGACTTGGAATACTTCTTTCCAGCCCCTTCTTGCCTGTAAGATTTCTTTTGAGAAATCAGTTGACAGTCTTCTGGGAACTCCTTTGTAGGTACCTGTCTCCTTTTCTCTTGCTGCTTTTAAGATTCTCTCCTTATCTTTCCTCTTGGGTAATGTAATTATGATGTCCCTTGGTGTGTGCTTCCTTGGGTCCAACTTCTTTGAGACTGAGCTTCCTGGACTTCCTGGAAGTCTATTTCCTTTGCCAGATAGGGGAAGTTCTCCTTCATTATTTGTTCAAATAAGTTTTCAATTTCTTGGTCTTCCTCTTCTCCTTCTGGCACCCCTATGATTCAGATGTTGGAATGTTTTAAGTTGTCCTGGAGGTTCCTAAGCCTCTCCTCATTTTTTTTGAATTCTTGTTTCCTCATTCTGTTCTGGTTGAATGCTTATTTGTTCCTTCTGCTCCAAATCATTGATTTGAGTCCCAGTTTCCTTCCCTTCACTGTTGGTTCCCTGTATATTTTTCTTTATTTCACTTTTTATAGCCTTCACTTTTTCCTCTTTTGTGACCATACTCAACCATTTCTGTGAGCATCCTGATTTCCAGTGTTTTGAACTCTGCATCTGATAGGTTGGGTATCTCTTTATCACTTAGTTCTTTTATTGGAGTTTTGATCTGTTCATTCATTTGGGCCATATTTCTTTGTCTTGGCACAACTGTTACATTATAAGGGGTAGAGCCTTAGGTATTTGTAAGGGTGGGGTAACCCAGGTTGTTGTGTTGTGGCACTGTATGTGGGGGGGGGTCAGAGAGGGAACAATGTGACTTGCTTGGCTCTCGCCCTGCTTTCAGTCACTTCCTTCACTTCCCACAGGTGGATTGTGCCCTATCAGGTGCTAATTCCCAGGTGGGTGGGATTGTGTACGTTATGGGAGCCTATGGGCCCCTCTAATAGACTCTCTTATGATACTGGGAGTTTATCCTACAGCTGCAATCTCCACAGGTTTTTATAGCCAGAGATTTTGGGGCTTTAGTTTCCCACACTGGAACCTTATGTTGTGAGGTCTGTTTCACTTCCCTGTTGTTCCTCCAAGCTTATCTGAATGCGAATGTGGGACCACCTGGTCCGCCAGCTGATGGCTGTCCTGCTTGGTCTGCCAGCTACTGCCTTGTCGCATGTCCTCACTGCCCTGACTTCCCATCTCTGCTCCTCCTACCAGTCTGGATGAATGTTTCTTTTACTCCTTGGTTGTCAGACTTCCATACAGTTCAATTTTCTGGCAGTTCTGGTTGTTTTTTGTTTTTAAGTTGTCTGTTATCCTTCTTTTTGGTTGTATGAGGAAGCAAAACATATCTACCTATGCCTCCATCTTGGCTGGAAGCCCAGAGTTAGGTGTTTAAATGAGTTGGAGTTGGCTGGAACTAACCAAACATGGGCAGTAAGTGTAATAAGTGTGGCAGGGGGTAGGTTTTCCTGCCCAGCACCAGCTCTACAGAAATACCCATGTTGAGGCTGCTTTATTCACACCAACTTTATCTTTCAAGATCTCTACCTTCTGTTGAGGGTATGGATGGAAGAAGTTGGGAGTGCCATGGGTTGTTGATAAGGCCGGTATCCACAAGGGCAGTTTGGTTCTCATCAAAGTCTGGGGGCATGAGCAGGACATCCTTCTTCTGGAAGATGCATGGAGAATGTTTAGTGAGCTGCCAAGAGAAGGCAGTGTTCAGTGCTGTAGTTCCTATGGAAGGTTCACATGATCGATGCTCCCTGTCAATGGCAAGGGATGGCATTCAGGCTTTGCCTTGCCTTCACTAGCTCCCACCTTACCATCTTGTCCTGTCCCCCAAATTCCCATCCTCCCCTTTGGACCCTGACATCCTACCAAGAAGGCAAGGAGCAGCTTTACCCTCCACTGCTCTTAAGAACAATCAGTAAGCTTTGCTTCCCTCTGATTCACCTTTTTGACTTGCTGGAGCTGGGGTTGGCAAACTTTCTCCATAAAAATCATATAGTAAATGTTTTAGCTTTTGAGGGCCAAAAGCAAAATTAGGAATATTTCTACCAGTTCTTGACAAGATTCA
This sequence comes from Micronycteris hirsuta, assembly GCA_004026765.1. Classification (NCBI taxonomy): domain Eukaryota; kingdom Metazoa; phylum Chordata; class Mammalia; order Chiroptera; family Phyllostomidae; genus Micronycteris; species Micronycteris hirsuta. Next base: position 292,124 of record PVJI01000185.1, on the reverse strand, counting down.
AAACTTTACAGACACTGAAATTTGAATTTTATTATTTCTCTTAATTTTTTCCAACCATTAATAAATGTAAAAAACATTCCTGGCTTGCTGGCCAAACCAAAACAGGTCGTCAGCTGACTCTGGCCTGCTGGCAATAGTTTGCTGACCTCTGTTCTGAAGCTTCACATGAAAGAAAAATAACAAACTCTGAGTATTAAGTGTTGTGAAGTCTAATAAATCCTCTGACTGACATACTGATTCATTAAAACTCATGGGAAGAGAGGAAGCATGGAAAATAAAAACAAGCCCAAGGATGATCAGTACTTTCAGCTCCCGTTTCCCATAACCAGGAAGCCATAAAGTGTAATTCCACAAACGTGCCAGAGCAGCGTCTCCTGTGCTTGCTTCATAACCAGAGTCACCTGACTTGAAACTAGGGTTCCGACTAGAGATTCTTTTAAGCAGGAGGCTTCTGGGTGGGATCTGTAGTGGTTCTCAGGATTAGGTAGCTGAAAAACTATATTAGTGGAAGGCTCCTCAGAGAGGCAAAAAAAAAAAAAAAAAAAAAATCTCTAAAGCTGTGTTTCTTAAAGTGGTTTTCATTGCAGATACACAGATTCTCTGCCTACACCAGACGTACTGAATCAGAAACTCCGGGGGTGAGACCTGGCCATCTTGTTTTTATGAAGCCAGGTGACTCTGATGCACAACTAAAACTTAACCACGGTTCTACAGCATCATTGCTAGCACCTGGAGAAGTGACTGATTACGCACCTGAACGGTCAAGACCTAGGTGCCTTGAAACTGCTTTGTTCTCAAGAGTGCAGGGTCTGCGGGTGGAGCCCAAAGCATTGACTTCTGCAAGAAAGATCTGGAAATGGTATTTAAGGCCAGCCTTCAGGAAGTCAAGGGATACTTTCCTTCAAGAAGGGGCGCCACGGATCCTAGAGATAGAAAACGGCTACTTAATGTGGTGGCAGCCCTTTTGCACAAGTGATCATGGCATTTGCTGATGTGCTCACTCACGAGCTTTACAAAATTGTCATGTGCGCCTTTCTTCAGGTTTCTCCAAGTTCCAATGGGGAATCTTTGTCCTGGGCACTGGATAAAGGGGACGCACTGGGAGCTTTATGACCTCACAAGCGGCCCCTGTGACATCATGACCACCAGAGGCAGGCCTTCTGGCCGTAGTGACGTCACAGAGACCCCGCGGGTCCTTGTGCAACGTGGCTACCAAGGCTGGGCTCGTTGCTCCAGGTGCGCAGCTGGGCCTGCAGAAGCCGGTGTGGCGACGTGCAGGCGGAGCTCACCAGGCTGGCGTGCCATCCACGCGTGCCCCGTGCTTCTCTCGCGCAAGGCCAGCTCAAGAAAGGGAACAGACAACCGGACTTTGCTAAAGCGCCGCTTAAGTTTTCTTTGGAGTAAATATTCAGATCATTTGCTAAGGCCCTCAAGACTTGGTGCGCCCCCAGCGAGGTGGTTGGGGTCTCTGAGGCTGCGATACGGGGGATGCTCTGCGCTAACAGTCAGGACTCCGGATGGCCCCTGTGAAGAGGAAGTGCATCTGTGACTTGTGCTCCTGCGGGTAAGGCAGAGGACTCGGTAGCCCGGTTTTCCGACGTAGAAAGCTAGTCTGAGCTCTAATCCCGTGCTGCTGCATCACGCAACATCACGATGGATTTGTCTGCTTGTCAACCTTTTTTGGGTTGCAGTGTTGTCAACCAGCATTCTGGCTCAATTAGTCTGGTGAAGATGGCTGTCAGGCCTTTCCCATTGTTCCTTCACTTCAGAGCCGCGGGGAGGTTGCAAATGGGCACAGCCCACTCCCTGAAGCCCCAAAAGTATCAGGCAAGGATAGAAAACCCCTAGACAGCTTGGGGCCAGGCTTGCTGCTTTTGCTGGACTTCTTTTGGAAGGGAATGGGATGGGAAAGAGGAGTCCTAACAGAGTTTCTCACTCAGAAATTACTGCTCCTTTGTCAGAGAAGTGTAAGGTATTTGTAAAACTTGTTTCCCGGCTGGTGTAGAGTTGAATATGAGAAAGGAAAGGACATTATTTTTGCACTTTTTTGTCCTGGCTCTGCTAGGTGTCTCTCCTGGCCAACTGCCCCTGAGGACCATGCCTGAGTGAAGCTCAGCAACAGCAGGTGGTCTCAGGGACAAATCTGTTGGTTTTCATCATAGTTCTGTAGCTGACTCCTCTCTGTGTCACACAATGTCTGAGATGCTCCACCCACCTGCTTCCCAGGACATCGGGGGAGCTGTTGGGCTGGGGGCAGCACAGGTGCAGCAGATCATGGAGCGGGCTTGGGCTCAGCTCACCTGGGTTGTTACGAACTGTGGGTTCTTGGGCAGGCAACCGAACTACTCCAGGCTTCCCTAATCACTAAATGAGATAATGTGTGTGGGATTGTGCTTAATATATGTTAGCATCTTAAAATATGCAAAAAGTGTGTTCCAACTTCCATATGCTGCATGAATACAAAAGAATCGCACCAGCAGTTAGGAGAATGAAGGGGCGTTCTAAACACTGGGTAGAAACTTGACACATTTCTGGCAGCAATGGATGGTTCTCAGCCCTGGCTGCTCATGAGAGTCACCGGGAAGCTTTAAAACAGTATCTCTTGCCCAGGAGGTTAAATCATCTTCTCTGCAGGTGAGGCCAACCAGCAGTCTTTAGGTGATTCTGACCACTTTCTAGGATCGGGAGCCATTGAACTAGCTCATGTTACAAGCATGGATCTTACTTTTACGTTTTGCTAGGGAGGACCAGAGCAGCATTTTAGTCCAGGGGTAGTTTTCCACACGATGGAGGAAAAACCTCTAAGGCTTGCCCTCCTCTGGGGCCCTTTACATCAGTCACCTGCTGCCTCCTCCTGTGGTATTGAGGTTTTCGGCATAAGATTGCCACTGACTTTATTTTGCACTGTTGTAGGCATTGAGATCGAAGTACATGCATAGTCTCCATTTTTGCGCAGTAGGCAATCTAGTTAGGAAGGCGGAGATCCTCAAGAGGAACAAAGTATATACAGTGACATGTCTCCCATCTCTGTAGCAGGGCTCCCACTTCTCTGGCTGTTTCTTCCCTGACTCTGTTCTTTCTCCTTGCAAAGGGGCTATTTGCCATTAGAAGCAAATCTGTCCCTGGGTCTCTTCTCCTTTCTCTTCTTCTTCCTCCTCCTGTGTCTACCCCTCTGCTCTATGTGTTTAGCCAACAGTCTGGTTTGAATCTCACATCCATCATCCTCTATTATTTTTCACTCTCATTTCACCTCTCAAAGTGCTTGTTGATCCATCTGGCTATCTTATTAACTTGAACATCGATAACCTCCATTCACCTGTCCTCCCCCACCCTCCCAAATATCTGCAGCAGTCTTCCATGTACCCTGGGTTTAAAGATTCCAATCATCGCTCATCTTCCCCCTTTCCCAAAAGTTAACCTTTTCCAAAGTCTGGTCCCCTTCTCTTTTGCAATCTTTCATTAATTGATCCCTTCTTCTGCCCTCCCCTTGTTCTCTCCCTGGGTCTCTCATTTTTAGGTTTAGAAACTGGTCCTAATGTGCCTTTCTCATTTACTCTACCATAAATCCCTTGCATACAACCCACTCCTCAAATTGGGCTTCCTGGGATCCCCTGAGCAAGCCTGATGACCTCCCATCTCTGTAGTTGCTGCTCTTTCTCTGAAATGCCTGTTTCCCCTCCTCCTGCTACATGACCTTTAAGACCCTGTTTCAGTTGCAAATCTCCCATTAACTCAGCCCTGTAGCTCCCCATCAGAGGGGGATCCCGCTCCCTGTGTTCTTGGCTTTAGTTAGGTGTCTACATGCTTTCTCACCCCTATTTGATTGTATATTCCTAGAAAGCAGAGACCATATTTTCTGCTTTTGTGTGTGTGCTGTATAGTACACACTGCTCTCCATTATAGTAGCCAAAACATATCTTTTTGAATAAATAGATTTTTGTTTGTAAAGGTGGTATGCTGAAATGGTTTAAGGGGGCAAGCTCTGTAGCTGTGCTGTCCAGTAGGGTAGCCATCAGTCCCATGTGCCTTTTTATGTAAATTAATTAAAATAAAATTAAAATGCCATTTCTTGGTCACACTGGCCACATTTCAACTGTTCAGGTATGTGGTGGCTATACTACTAGGTAGTAGAGACAGAGCATTTCCATCATTGCAGAAAGTCATGCTTATATAGTCTCATTATTTGGAAATCTTCATTGTCTTCACGCCTAATCAGATCTGCTCACAGGTGGGTTGGGATGGAATGAGAAGAATTTTACTGGTGTTCTCAGATGAGTTCTAGAAATTGACGATTGCAGACTGAAGAAATACATGTGTGAAAAAGAGCTCTGCTTGTCGGAAGAGAGAACCCTGCAGAGGAGAGGTTGGGTTTCTGAGTTACTTGATCTCTGGGCTTCAGTTCCTCCAATGTTTGAAATCAGGAAACTTATGGAGGCTCTTGGGGATGCCAGGGAGGGAGGGAAGCCCATATCTCTTGCTCTTATCTCCTACTTCATCCTCCTCCTAAGACTTTATTTAAGCAAAAAATTCTTTAGCCCTGGCTGCTGTAGCTCAGCGGATTGGGTGCTGGCCCGCAAACCAAAAGGTCACTGATTCCATTCCCAGTCAGGTTGGATTGCGGGCCAGGTCCCCGTGTAGGGGTGTGCGAGGCAACTGATCAACATATTTCTCATACTTGAGATTTGTCTCCCTCTTTCTCCCCCCTTCTCCTCTCTCTAAAAATAAATAAAAATATAAAAAATAAAATATTTTGAATGTTATTTCCACTTTAATTTTTTTCTGAAATTAGAATTTTCCGCTTTAATTTTTAAAATTTTGTTGTTGCTCGTGGGGAGGCTTCAGATGCACAGAGAGCGGATAGGAAGATTTCCTCTTTTCTGTGGGAGCAGCTGTCGGAGGCTCTGGGAACCATAGAGCTCCTGACGCAAGTTCTTACTTGTGGCCACAAGATGGCAGCCTTCCCCCAACCAATTCTCTTAAATCAGACCAGCTTAAACGGAAAAAAAAAAAAACAACCCTTGGAATTCTGGGTTTTCCTTTAGTTTAATTTTTTATAGAGTTACCTTATTAAGTTTTGTAAAATGGGCAATTAGTTAGAGTTTAGGGTCCAGAAGAACTCAGGAAGTGGTATACCTTGAGGAGTAGATCAGAGATTACAAAATGAAGGTGTTTCAGATATCTAAATCTAAAGATTTCAGCCACTCATAAAACTTTTTAATGAGCTTTTCTGGTTTTAAAAAAAACAGACATTTTTTACTGTATCAAGTTCAAGGCTCTCCCTCCACAAGAACACTCCACTTGACAATCAAAATCTGGCACTTGAAATTATTACCAAAAAATATTATAATATTTTCAATACAATCAGAGCCAATAAGCAAAATATTCATTCATTGTAGAAAAATGGTAAAGTGAGCAGTTTTTAAAAATCAAACTCTACCACTTAATTATCTTGACAACAGATCTGCATTGGAGGGTTTGGGGTGACCCTACTTTTGTATGTGAGGATAATATTTCCAATTATATCTGAATATCCCCAGAATTTCCTATTATTGAAAAATGCTACCCTTCCCAGTTTTCAGTATTAAACCACCTTACATTTCTGTAGTGTCTTGAAAAATTTAAAAGCACTTTCTCACATATTATTATCTTACTGGGGGGTCCCTCAACATGGAAAGCATTGCTTAGTTTGGAAATTTGATTCCTTAATCTTAGCCTCTATTTTTCCCTGGGGATGTTTTCTGTTTACTGAGCTGTTCTTGTCCCAAATTACTAAATTTGAAACGGAGAGAAGGTTTGCGGGAGAACTTGTAGATAAAGCGAAATGTTAATTAGCTTTTTAAACTAAGAGGGATCTTAGTGGTCTTCAGCTCTCCAGACGCTCTGCTGGATATTACAGTTCGTAGTCTGTGGTCTGTTTTCCAGTCACAGTGGGCTGAAAAACAGACAGAAATATTCACACTGGGCTATTTTTGACTACAGATTACAATACGAAGGTTCCTGTCCAGTCGATAAACAGTATCTGATATAAAAAAGGGGGGGAGGGTATAATTCTAAAAGTCTTTTAGTAAGGTAATATAAATGGCAAGTCTCTCTCTTGAGATTAAAACGCAGTAAGACTCCCTTTTTTTCTGAAATTCTGGTAAAAAAATGTAGTTAATCAAGGGATTGATATAGCTTATTTTTATATCTGATTATTTTATGGCTTACAGTGCACTGTTTTAAAGACTTTGTGCAATCTTGCAGGAAATTCCAGGACTGGCTAATGTATCATGAAATATTTATGCAGCATTGGTAGTGTGTGCAGCATTTCATAGAAAAGGTAGTCCCATAGAGGACTTGCAAATTGCTGAAAAGGATGTGGATTTGGCCCCTTTGCAGTGCTTGGGGAGGAAGGTGATCTCAGGGGCAGCCGTGTATCTGCAACTTAAATCAGTTCTGTTAACCAGGGAGGAACTTGTTATTTTAATTTTGGAAAATATTTTCTTCACATCGATGGAAATTTCCTTAACCTTAGATTTTATTTTCTTAGAGTCTCTGTTACAAATTAAGAGGAAGGAAAAAAATCAAGGAATTGGTTTGATATTACATGTTTCAAGAAGAATTCTTGTTTTTAATTTAAATAAAATTGACTTCATAAATTCTGATTAAGAAAAAAAAAAGCTACAGCTTTTAATAGATGCTTGCTGGTGACTTTTTATCTTTAGATTCCAGATAGAGAAACCAAGGGAAAGAAAGAAATACCTTTCACTTTAACATTGAATTATATTTATTGTAGAACTTAGGCACTTTCCATATTGTTACATTATATGCTCTTTAAAAATTATGGCATTTTTGTGATATCGGAATCAATATTTAATTGTTCATATACCTTTCATCTTATAAAATGAGTGTGTTAGTGTATATAATTAAATTTCAGATATTATGAAATTACAGAGTACAGCTTGGTAGCAATTCAAATTGTAGTAGTTAAAATGATGTACTGCTTTTTTTCTTTTTTTTAAAGAGAGCTGGTGGCAGGTGGGGTGGCAGGGAGGGAAGAAGAAAGAGAGGGAGAGAAACATCGATGTGAGAGAGAAACAACCTAGGCATGTGTCCCAGCCAGAAATAGAATTGGTGCCTGGTGACCTTTCGGTTTGTGAGATGATGCCCAACCAACTGAGCCACATCAGCCAGGGCAAGCTACTCAATCTTATGGTCTACAAATCAGTTTAGAGTATCCCTGCTCTAATTCCATCTTGTTTGCAAACTTTTAAACATCATTCCCTCCATTGATATTAAAATATTTTAGCACTGGCTGGTATGGCTCAGTGAACTGAGTGTCTGCCTGTGAACAGGGAGGTTGCTGGTTCGATTCCCTGTCAGGGCACGTGCCTGGCTTGTGGACCAGGTTCCTGGTTGGGGGCACGTGAGAGGCAACCAAGAGGTCACTGTATGTCTCATGCATCGGTGTTTCTCTCCCTGTCTTTCTCCCTTTCTCCCCCACTCTCTAAAAATAAATAAATAAAACCTTTAAAAAAATAAAATGTTTTATATGGCCTTCAGGTAATTTATAGTTTACTGGGGTAGGTGATATGCCTCAAGGGGGGAAAGTACTAAGCTCCAAATGAAGGAGAGCAATAAAATAAGTGATGTGGATTTCAGAGGTGGGAGTGAGCACTGTAGGAGGGGCATGGTGTGCTCGGGTGATCAGGACAGTGAGTGCAGAGTCGGACTGCTGGGTTTGGGGCCCTGGCCCTCCCCTTTTTAACTACGTGAGCTTGTGCAGACAGACAGGTAATAATAGCCTATTCTTCGAGCAGGCGGAAGGGTCAGGGGCGAGAGGAGCACAGGCCTGGCATTTAGTGGCGGCTCTAGGGAGAAGGTTGTGCTGGGGCAGGCTGTCCAGACCAGCTAGAGAGGCCTGTGGCTTTGGACACACGGAAACATCCCATCCACACGAGCACTTGAGCCTGAAGAGGAAGGTCTCGCCAGAAGCTCCTGCATGGGGGCCATTGAATGCCTCCAAATGTGAACTCTGAATGTGAGCAGGCAAATAAGATAGATAGATAAAGACAGTCTTCTTCCCCACAGAAGTACATATTCAAAAGAGCAGCATTTCTTTCTTTCTTTTTTTTTTCTATTAAAATAAATTCACAATATCTAATTGATTCAAGGCCAACTTTAAGTCTGTTAGTCAATTAGAACTTCTGAATGGATTTGTAGTTAGCCTATATTTCCTTAAACGTATCTCATTTTCATTCCACTCTTGTTTTTTTTTCTTACTTTGTTCAACAAATAATTTACTGATGATTTACCACAGGAGGCGGTTAACTACAGGAGTCTACGGATTCTGGAGCCAGACCACCAGGGTTCAAATCCCAGCTTTTCCACCCTCTGCTGTGTCATGTTGAACCATTTCTCAGTGGAGTCTACTTCTGTGTGCTCAGTGTTCTTACCTGTAAAATGGACATAATGATAGAGCCCAGCTCACAGAGTTGTCATAAGGATTGAAGAGTCAGTATTAAGTCAGCCAGCAGAATAATGCCTGGCCTATATGGTGAGGTTAGATAAGTGTTGACGAATAAATAAAATACAAAGATGCCTGTCTGTTCTAGGCAGTGAGGCCCAAGGAGGAGTGTACAAGGCGTCTGTTCTCACAAAGAGCTTGCACTCTAGGGAAGAGTGTTAGTGGGAGGCGGAGATTAAAACAGGGTGAGGCACTTAAGTGCTTGGGGGACTTGATAAAATGTGGAGGGTAGGGCCGGCCTGTAAAGACAACCTGCTCTTCACACAACTGGGAGGCCCTCTGCCCTCTCAGAGCCGTCTACACTTGAGTCCAGCAGTGATTATGTTTCTCAAGTTCACACTGACATTAACAAATGCTAAGGTTAAGTTTCTGTTCAGTTTAGAGCTTTCCGGGTCTTAAACAATGACCTGGGGATAATCCAGGCATCCTCCCTGCCTTGTGTACTCTGCCGTTCTGTTCGATCATCTCTTCACTGGCTCATTCAAAGCTAAGTCTATGATTGTTTCTCTAAAAGGAAAGGGCAGTTTCTAAATAGCTGTCAAGTTAACCACTTAGCCAAATACATCCTTGTATTTTGGATATCCTGAATATCCCAAAGTCCCTCATTTTAATGTTAACAAACTGAGTTTATGATGTAAGGAATAAGTCAAATTTCTGCCTGTCCTGGTCAGTAACTTAAGTTTAGAAACATTATCCTTTATGCGATGATTATTTTTAGAAGTCAAAACTTTTTCCCTTAACTTTTCATTATCTCTTTCAAGTACCATGTTCTCCAAATAAAGTCTATATACTATCTGTGAACATGAGTTCAAAATAGAAAATAATTAATTGAATACCTTGTTCTTCTATCCTGCTTCCAATGAGTAATGTCAGGGAAAGAACTTGGGGCAGTGAGTTAGTGTGTTTGGATTTAGTTCTGGTTTTGAGTAATTATAAGCTTTGTGAACTTGTTCAGGTTTTTAAATATCTCTGGACTTTTAAAAATCAGTAATCATGACTCTTTTTGTTTTGTTTTGTTTTTTGATGATGGCTATTCTGACAGGCATGAGGTGGTTTCTCATTGTGGTGTGGGTTTGTGTTTCCCTGATGATTAGTGACATTGAATATTTTTTCACATACTGTGTCCATTCAACTCCTTGGCCCATTTTTAAAACCAGGATATTCTTTTTGCTATGGAACTGTAGGAAATCCTTATGTATTTTGGAGATTAACCTCTTATCAGATATACGATTTGCAAATATTTTCTCCCATTCTATAGGTTGCCTTTCTATACTTTTAGTGGGAATGCGAAATGGTGAAGCCACTGTGGAAAATAGTATGGTGGTTTCTCAAAAAATTAGAGCCCTGGCTGGGTGGCTCAGTTGGTGAGAGCGTGATCCCATACATCAAAAGGTTGTGGGTTTGATCCCCAGTCAGGGCACATACCTAGGTTGGGCATTTGATCCCTGTCTGGGACACCTACAGAAGGCAACCAATCAATGTTTCTCACTCTCTCTTTCTTAAAAAAAAAAAAAATAAAAAAAAAAAATATATATATATATATATATATATATATATATATATATATATCCTTAGGTGAGGATTAAAATAAATAGAACTACCATGTGATCTAACAATCCCAGTTCCTGGTATTTATTTATATAGACAAATTGATAACAGAATCTCAAAGAGGTGTGAACATTCCATGTTCATTGTAGCACTATTTACAGTAGCCAAAATGTGGAAGAAACCTAAGTGTCCCATTGATGGATGAAAAAAGAAAATGTGGTATATGCATACAATGGATACTATTCAGTTTTAAAAGGAAGAAAATTCTGCAATATATGACAATATGGATGAGCCTAAAGTAAAATAAACCAGCCAGAGAAAGACATTAGTACATGAGTCTACTTACCTGAGTTATTAAAAATAGTCAGAGTCACAGAATCAGGGAGTGTAATGGTGGCTTGTCAGGGACTGAGGGCAGGGGGACATGGGGAGTAACTAACCAACAAGCATGAAGTTTCAGTTGTACAAGGTGAATGAGTTGTAGAGACCTGCAGTACAACATTGTGCCTGTGGTCAATAATACTGTATTGTCCATTGAAAATTTTAAAAGGGTGGATCTCATGTTAAATGTTCTTATAAAATTAAAGTTAAAAATTAACGATCATCAGACAATGAGGTAGTCCCTATCGTCTATGACGGTGTTTTCCTAGGCCCAGAGAATTTCCACCTCAGGCTTCTGAAGGTGTCTGCAGAGGTCTTCTGGAGCCTCTGCTGGTGACTTAGAGAAGTGAGGGGAAAGTGGAGGAGTTTCACAGAGCTGAAGATGGACAGATGTTCTGACTTTTCTGAAACTTGTTGAATGGCCAGTTAGGATGAATGAATGTCTTTTTGAGGCTTCATAGATTCTTGGGGGCATGTCTGATCCAATTTCTTCTCAGCACTCTGACTTCCTCTGCACATTGGCTGTGCATGGCTACCCCAGCCCTAGCTTACATCCCTTTTCATTTCAGGTACCCAGAGAGACTATTGGAGTTAAGTGCACTATTTCCACACTTCAAGGAGAAGAGGGCCTGGTTGGGAAAGTCTATGACGTGCTTCCTCTGGCTTCCAGGGTCCTTCTCTGTGGTCTAGTCAGCTGAGTTCTGGGACTGAGAGGTTGCACAGTACAAACTGGGCATCTGCAGGAGGGGCTTGCTTTGTGTAACAGGGGTATGCGTAGGAAAAAATGATTAGAAGAGGAAATGATTTGTCTCTTCAGGACTCTTGCCAAAATATCCTTGTAGATAAAGTTGGTGAAAAATAGATTAGAGGATAGCATACTTAGGTAGTACCCAGCTCATTGAACAAGCAGGCCCCATAGAGTGTCACTTGATGGCCTTTTGACGGCTTGGAAAAATATCACCAGCACTGTGCCACAGGGCTCCATCAGTAGCCTTGTCTTGTTCAAGATTTTTATCCAAACTTGGATGAAGACATAGAAGTCACCCTTATCAAATGTACTGAAAACACAGGGAAGAAAATAGCAAGAATGATAGATGATAGTATCAAGATTCAAAGTTATCTTGACAACCTGGAATGCTGGGCCCCAAACCAATCTGAAACCTAAGAGTAAACATGGAGTTCTACATTTGGAATGAAAAATCAATTATACATATTCATAATGGGAGAGGTTTTTCTTGGCCATAGTTTGTGAAAAAGTCTTTGGGTTTTACTTAGCCACAGTTTCATATGATCTGATGATATGATGTGGCTGGTAAGAAGCATTAACTTAATTTCAGGCTGGATGGAAGGAGGGTGTCCAGGTCAATGATACAATTACTTCATTGGATTTTTGCTTGGTCAGACCACAGACTGAAGGATGCTTTTCCGTTTAGAAACTTCATTTTTAAAGGATACCAGCAAGTAACCAGGAGGGCATTCTGGAAGCTAGACAACTTGGTAAGATCAGGGGATAAGTAGTCACGTAGTATTTGAAAGTCTGTATTCTGCAGAGGATGGCCTGTACATGTTCCTGGTTGTTTAGAAGGTAGAACTAAGACCACTAAAGGTCACTTCATGAAAACTGATTTTGAGTTGATGTAAATAAAGAAGAATTTCATAGCAGTTAGAACCACAGGGACTTGAAGTAGACTGCCTCTGGTCCTTGAGCTGGGTATGTGCCTGCCAGGATGCTGTGGAAAAGGATTCCTGCGTTGGACAGGAGGTTTGACAAAGTGATCTCTAGGGTCCCTTTCAACAATGAAAGCCCAGATTTCTGGAAAAGGGGAAGAGCATTTATTTTAATGTGATGATTGTATTTGAAAGACTAGTACAGAGTAAAGAACTATGGGTACATGTGATATGAAGATAAGTTGAGATCCATATGTGCCTGAGAAACCAAGGAAATTGAGAGGGGTCTTAAGGCATTTATGTTTAACAACAACAAAAAAAGCCCCTGTGCAGATTTCGGCCTCCTTTCTTTATCCACCGTTCCTACGGAGCCTGCCTTTCACTTGGTGTCCCTGCTTGTCTGAGAGCCCTTTGATAGCCTTTGGTCAGTGTATTAAAAAGTATCTGTTGCTTCCATGACTTTCCCTGATTATGTCTATGTGGAGCAGTTTATGTTCAGGAGCCTTTCTTGGGCTAGTTTGGGACTCTAACCACCATGTGGAGCAATGCTTTTGTGGGAAATATATTTCAAGCTTCTAACAACCAGTGTATGGACTTTTGAGACATTCATTGCAGAGCTGGAATATTTCTCTCTTTCCTTATGATGTCCTACTTCACAGCACCTCCAAACCTTTTCTAAACTGAGCTCTGGGCTTAGAAGCCCCCTTGCTCCTTGCCACCAACCATGGCAGTTCCTAAATTTGACACTTCAGTGAATCAAGCGCTCTCATTTCTCTTGCATTGCTCTATCTAAAAATGGATTTTACTAAGGTTCTTTCTTCCCCAGAAGGAATTAGAAGACTCTTAAAAAACTTCAGGTAGCACAATACAATAAGAAAGAAAAACATGGTAAAATATTGGGTTGACCAAAAAGTCCATTTAGTGTTCTGTAAAATAAAAGACAATTTTTTCATTTTCACCAATAACTTTGTTGATTTGGGTATTTTGAGTATGTCAGCTATCTCCTGCTATTGGCTTCTGGTGGGTAGAGGCCATGGGTGCTGCTAAACATCTTCCAATGCATAAGACAGCCTCACAGCAAAGAATTATTCATCCAAAATGTGAATAGTACCAGTAAACTTCGCAAACCACTTTTGACACATTCGATCAGTCACAGCATCTTCTCCATACACTGCACAGATCGTTTTTTGAATTTCAGTTGTGTTTTTACCTTTCTTGAAACAATAAAGCATAATACACAAAAATGTTGTGTTTTCTTCCATCTTCAATATTAAAATGGCTGCACAAAAATTCACCAAGTTTGATAAGTTTTTTTAAATGCATCCTGATATGACAGCTGTCACAATGCAATCTAACAACATTGTTTCGAGTGAAGTTAAAGACAACTAAGCACTACTAGAGCCATTTTATGGAAAAAACCAAATGAACTCTTTGTCCAATCCAATAGTTCCATGTCTTCTACTCCAACGTTGCACTGTGTGCCTGCTCTCTGAGTCACCATCGTGTGGGATCGAGGGATTTTGTTTTGCCATCCTTAGCTTCTCAAACATCGAATTCCTGTATAAGAGGTATAGGAACTAGGTGTGGATATTTTGAAATATTGATGTTAGTATGAAGGAAGCTCCTAGAATGGTTGTATTATTCAGAATTCTTGGTCGAAGCAACTGAAATGGACATTGCCTGCTTTAAGCAGGTTTAAACAAATGAAAAGTTACAGGGTCCAAATCACTTTCAAGAGACCACCTGGCAAGGATGCTGCTGATGTAACCCTTGGGAGTCAGCATTCTGCAGCTGTAACTACTGCCGCTGGACACAGCCCTTGCCCTGCCGATGTCCCTGCCTGTGAAATGAATTCTTCACTGTCCCCACTTTAAAATTTTTTGTATCATTTATTCCACATTAACATTTTCAGATGGAGCTTCTGATTGACCAGGCTTTGGTCACATTCTCAGACCTACTGGTGGAATTGGGTATTGGGAAGGGTATCTTACTTTTTGGTTTCTATAGTGGGAGGTGGGCACTGCCTCTCACAAAATGAATATGGTTGGGAATTACTCAGACAAGGGAAGGGCTTCAGGTATTAGGCAGCTAAAAAAGAAAATGGCCCTGGCTGGTGCGGCTCAGTGGATTGAATGCCGGCTTGTGAACCAAACGGTCGCTGGTTCGATTCCCAGTCAGGGCACATGCCTGGGTTGCAGGCCAGGTCCCTGATAGGGGGCAGGCTAGAGGCAACCACACATTGATTTCTCTCCCTCTTTTTCTCTCTTCCTTGCCCTCTCTCTAAAACTAAATAAATAAAATCTAAAAAAAAAAAAAAAAAAGAAAATGGGTAAAAATTTGTTTTTAAATTTATTCATTAACTTATGAAAATAAAAGGCTGAATGCAGATTGGAACGTGGCTTTTCAGCCGTGGCACACAGTGATGTTTTTGTTGTGGGGTTCTGTCCCCACATGCCTGTCCCGTACATTGTAGGATATTTAACAACATTCCTGGCCTCTGATCACTAGATGCTGGGGGCACTCACCCAGTTGTGATGGTAAAAAATATTTCTAGATATTGCCAAATGTCTCCTGGGGGGTGAATTGCCCCTGGTTGAGAATCACTGGGCTAGAGGCCTTCTCAAATCATGGATTATAGTTTCTCCTTCCCCCTGATGGTGCCCTTCCCCTGTCCCTTGAAGGTCTGAAATTCCAGTGTTCTCAAACTTAGGTGTACTTAGCAGTTGACTGGAGAACTATCTGAAAGATACAAATTCTTGAGTCCTGTCTCTGTGTAGTTTGACTCTGTGGGTCTGAGGTCCAGGAATCTGCAAGTTCAACAACACTGGCGATTCTGATGCAGGTTGGCTATGGACCACACCTTAAGAGACATGTAGCTACTTCGTTGAGTGTGGACCTCAAAAACAAAAGGCATGTGTTTCTTCAGTGGAAAGAGACATCATTTTCAGGCTTTCAAACCTTTCCAATTGTTGATTAAAAGGAAGGAAGGTAAAGATGCAGTCTGTTCTTAGGGTTTTTTTTGGCGAGTGTTGTTTGGAACCCGCCTTGACATGTGATTCTGTGCTCATTGGCCCCGTCTCCATCAACGAGAAGTGTCTTCTGTTTTGAGCTCTGACGTGCCTCTCAATCCTCCTTGGAAAAGCACCTTTCACTCCCTTGCCCTGAGTATTGGTTGAAACTTGCAGGGGTGTTTTAATTCTTTCTAGTTCTTGCTGGTCTGCTTTGTGGTCTTGTTCACGGACACCCTAACCTCCACAGGAGCAGAGAATGTCTCTCAGCATCACAGGCTTCACTTCCCCCAGGAGCCTCCACGCTGGGCGATCCCACATTCCAACTGTGCTTGGGGCAGAGGATACATCTGCTAGTGCCTGCGACAAAGCTGTGGCCCTTCTGAGCGGCCTCCCTCTATGCTCATCTCTCAGAAAGCCTTAAATCCAAGCAAGAAGATTCCATCCAGTGACACAGCATCTTGTAGTTTTCTACCATGTTTGAGGGGCTTCCTGGAGCTACTTGGTTCTGCTTTCACTCTCACTCTAGCTGGGACTATTCACAGTGCTATTTCCAACAACATATTTAAAATAAGACTCAGAGTTTGTGGCTTTGATTTAAAGCCTTTGGTAGTTAGCCATTGATCAGTGGACAAAATTCTCACTTATTTGAGCCCCCGCCCTACCTTTGCAGCTATTCCCTATCATGCGCCCTGTATTCCAGGCTCCCCAGACCATTCGGGCACCCTGTGCACTAATTGCTCTCTGCACGCTAACTGTACTAAGACCCTGTACTGCAGACTCACCAGGCTGTTCTACAGGCTAATATACAATGTCCAGTTCACAAACTGGGTGCCTGCCAAGTATTTTGTCGAAAAAATGGAACTGGTTGCTAACATTACACAAAATCTGATTTTAAAAAGCATGGGCTGCCAGTTTCTTTTTAAAAATCAAAAGCTGTGACAGTCCTGTGGCCATGTTTCCAAGTGGTAAACAGCCAGCTCTTGCCCCAAGGTGGGGCATGTTCTCTTCACAGTGCGTTTGGAGGAAGGTCAGGGGAAATACTGTGAATCTTTACCTTTCTGTTTTCCACAAGAGGGCATTAGAATTTCTCCAAAAGGAAAATTTGGGACTGGAATTGCAAAAGCTGCTAGCTTGACTTTACTATCGAGTGAAAAAGTTATTTTGGCACCCACCCGTTTCGTGTGCTGAATGGGTGTCTAGCATGTTGTGTGCTATTATTAGTCACACTTTCAGACACTCCTTTCATTTGGCCTGGCTCCCTCCGTGATCTTAATTCAATTCATCTGAGAGCCAGTTTGAGGGAAACTAATGCAAGCGGGCCTCCAGTTAGCTTCGGGAGCCACCTTCAGCCGGGATGGAGGGTGTGGAAACTGATGAGACAGTCTTGTTTCCATCAGGAATTGCCTGATCAGCAGAGACAGCCTCACAGCCCAGTATTCCTTGGTGGTGCTTCTTGTTGGCACAGAATCTTGCTTTTCATCAGCACTCTGCGAGGAGAGCAGTCGCCCACCTGCCCCTACTGGCATGCTTTTAACACTAAGTAGGCCAGCAGAGACGGGTGTGTTGACCAAAATGCCTGTTTATTAGTTTAGAATGAGACATATCTGCAGAGGGGGCCTAGAAACTCATTTTTGCTGGCTAGAGTGTACTTTCCTTTAAGAAAAATTAAAAACAGAAGTCAAAATATAGCTTTCTGTTCACTTGTCTGAGTTCTGAGCAGAAGTCTGCACGTTAGGAGATCCCTCTGTGATCCTCTCACACCCACCCAGCAGTAAGGGATGGGTGGGCGGAGCACCTCCGCCAGGCTTCCTGTGAGAGCCCATGCTGTGGGCGCCTGGCTGTATTTGCCTCTCAGACTGTCTGGGCGCCCCTCTCCCCCATGGTCCATGCCAGATTTACAGGCCAAAAGCAAATGTTACTGGTGAGATGATAAATGTGTAGCATTTTTCATTTTAGGTCCTATTTATATCTTATCTATTACAGATGATTTTAATTCTTTAGGCCTAAGGATTTGGAAGGGTTAAGGGTGAGTTCTCTTAGCACCTCTAAGTGCTGGAAGAGATCTCAAAGGTTTAAGAAAATAAAACGAGCTCTTATCCCCCATATATTGACTAAATATATGATAAGTGAAAACAAAGTTTCCAAATTTTACTTTCTCTATTGGTTTTCGTCTCTTTGCTTGCCTTTGGTTAAAACAAAGCAACTCATCTTTGCCTCATTTTTTCTCTTTCAAAAATTTTTAAATTATATTTTATTGATTATGCTATTACAGTTGTCTCAGTTCCTCCCCGCGCTTTGCTTCTCTCCACCCAGCACCGTCCACTCCCTCAGGCAATCCCCACACCATTGTTCATGTCTATGGGTCATGGGTATACTTTTTTTTGGCTACTCCATTTCCTATACTGTACTTTACATCCCCGTGGCTATTCTGTAACTAGTAACTACCTATTGGTACTTCTTAATCCCCTCACCTCTTTACCCATTGCCCACCACACCCCCTCCCATCCGGAAACCATCATAAAACTCTCTATAGCCATGATTCTGACTCTGTTCTGCTTGTTTGCTTAGTTTGTTTTTCAGATTCAATTGCCGATAAATATGTATTTATTGCCATTTTATTGTTCATAGTTTTTATCTTTTTCTTAAGTAAGTCCCTTTAACATTTCATATACTAATGGTTTGGTGATGATGAACTTCTTTAGTTTTTTCTTGTCTGGGAATCTCTTTATCTGCCCTTCAATTCTAAGTGATGTCTTTGCTGGATAGAGCAATCTTGGCTGTAGGTCCCTACTTTTGATAACTTTGAATATTTCTTGCGAGTCCTCTCTAGCCTGCAAAGTTTCTTTTGAGAAATCAGCTGACAGTCTTATGGGAACTCTCCTGTAGGTAATGAGCTGCTTTTCTCTTGCTGCTTTTAAGAATCTCTCTTTATCTTTAACCTTTGGCATTTTAATGATGATGTGTCTTGGAGTGGGACCCTTTGCATCTATCTTGTTTAGAACTCTCTGTGCTTCCTGGACTTGCATGTCTATTTCCTTCACCAAATTAGGGAAGTTTTTTAAAATTATTTTTTCAAATAGATTTCCAATTTCTTCCTCTTTCTGTTCTCCTTCTGGCATCCCTATGATGCGAATGCTGGAATGCTTGAAGTTGTCCCAGAGGCTGCTTACAGTATCCTCCTTTTTTGGCTTCTTTTTTCTTCTTGTTATTCTGATTCGTTGATTTTGCCTCTCTATGTTCCAAATCATTGATTTGATTCTTGGCTTCATCTACTCTACTGTTGTTTCCCTGTAATTGTTCTTTATTTCAACTAGTGTATCTTTTGTTTCTGAATGGATCTTTTTTATGCTGCTGAGAATCCTCACTAAGTTCCTTGAGCATCCTTGTAACCAACGTTTTGGACTCTGCATCTGATAGATTGCTTATCTCCATTTTCTTTAGTTCTTTTTCTGGAGTTTTGATCTGTTCTTCGTTTGGGCCATGTTTCTTTGTCTCCTCATTTTGGCACCCTTCCTGTGTTTATTTCTATGCATTAGGTAGGGCTGCTATGACTCCCTGTCTCGGTTGGATGGCCTAATGTAGTAGGTGTCCTGTAAGGTATAATGGCACAGGCTCCCCGATCACCCAAACTGGGTACTTGAGTGTACGCTTTGTGTGGGCAGAGTACAACTTCCTCTTGTAGTTGAGCCATAATTGCTCTTGGCAGGTCAATGGGAGAGATTTACCCAGGCCAGTCAGCTATAAGGACTGACTGTGACCACTTACCATCAACCTCCACCCTCTGTGGAAGATAAGCTGTGCAGGGGCAGGATGATGGTGCTCTGAGGTGGTCAGTAGTTGTTCACTGGATACGCAGCCTCTGGGGTTTCCTGGGTGGTACAGGCCAAGGTTAGCCCCCACTTATGTTCTTCTCAGGGTCACCTTGCCTGAGCTATAAAGCAATCTGAGATGGCTGCTACTTGTGCTGGGCTTGGAGATTCCAAGGTGAAGCCAATCTGTGAACCTAGGCTGGATGCTGCTAGTGCTATGCCAGGCCTGGGGCCACTCAGTCAGAGGTACTGGGACTTGGGGCTCACTGAGGCCAGCTGCTGCTTGTTTGATGGGATTTAGGAAGTTGTGAAGCATGAGCCAAGACCAGTCATTCATATGGTAAAGTCATGGTTAACGACTTGGGTGAACCTGTAAGTGAGGTGGGACAGAGTCTCAGGGGTTCTCTAGGGCAGGGCAAACAATGTTAGGCAGGTTGATGCAGTCTCAGTTATGGCACCCACCTGCCAGCTCTGTGGCTCTGTGGGGGGAGGGCTCAGAAAAGGGACAAGGGCCTCTACCCACTTTTCTGTCTGGGAGAAGTTCCCCCAGCTCCTGCCTTGATGCCAGACACTTCACTTCTACCCTGTATTCTACTGGTGCCTTTCAAGCTGCTACTCTGGTGCTGGAGCTCAGAGGGATTGAGTCTGAGTAAGTCCATGTGTGGGTTCTTTAAGGGGATCTCTGCTTGGGACTCCAGAAGTTTCTCCTACTGACTCAATTCCCACTGGCTTTTGCTGTCAGAACTTATGTACTTATCTTCCTGGCACTGGAACACTGTGCTGGGGGACCTGGTGTGGGGCTAGGATGCCACACTCCTGAGATATTCTTCCCAAATTTTTATCCACTTCATGTGGATATGGGATCAGCCTGTTCTGCATCTCCGCCTCTTCTATCAGTCTGTATGGATGTGGTTTCATTAATTCCATAATTGTCAGACTTCCATTCAACTCAGTTTCTGTTAGTTCTCAGTGATGGATGTTCTACATTTTAATTGTAATTTTGATGTGGTTGTCTTTCATTTTTTTAATGCATCCTTGATGCTGGTAAGATTTGAAATGGTTTAATAAAAATGTGGAAATATGGAAAAAAAGAAGAAGAGAAAGAGCATCAGTGTAACCTATATGATCTTATTAACTAATGGTACCCTAATAAATTTAATTAAAAATAAAATTAAATAAATAAACTGGCTTTGGTGTTAAAAATATTTTTTCTCCCCTATCAGTTTGGGTTGAACAACCTAGTCTTGTTCCATTAAGTAAAGCTAATACTGAAATAAATATATATACTTACAAGCCTATAATCTTACTTTTTAAAAAAGATTTTATTTATTTATTTTAAGAGAGAGGGGAAGGGAGGGAGAAAAAGAGGGACAGAAACATCAGTGTGTGGTTGCCTTTCATGTGCCACCTACTGGGGACCTGGCCTGCAACCCAGGCATGTGCCCTGACTGGGAATTGAAGTGGTGACCCATTGGCTCGCAGGCTGGTGCTCGGTCTACTGAGCCACACCAGCCAGGGCTGAATCTTACTTTTGACCTTAGTTTCCACTAATTTGCCTGCAGTCACAAATTATGTTGACCCAGGTATGGGACTTACAATCTAAGACTTAGCTCTGGGTAGAACACAGAAACGTGAGTGCTTATTAGGGAAAGTTTTTGGTAGTTTTTATTTAGGTACACAATTTAGTTGAGGGGAAACCTCCCTGTGCTCCAGGGTATATGCCCTTCGGTCATGTTTTGTTGTTAGAACCACCCATGAACCTGGGGTTCCGAAATGCAAAGGGAGGAAGTGAGACTTGACTGTGTGGTAACATTGTGGTGGTGCTCACCCTGCCTCTCCCAGTGGGAAGAGTGGCGATGAGGTCAAATGCCTCATTGGGTAGTTAACATTATTTGCTACTGAAGTCCAGTCAACATAGTATTTAATTGTTTTTTTAATAATCTGACCTTTGCTTAGGTTTTATAGTTAGGGTAAGTGGAAGATTTAGTTCCTAGTTTTAAGGAGCTTAAAATCTATGGAATTGGAACGTGTGCATACAACAGATGACACAGGACATCATAGTGTGGTGATAAGGTTAAATGACACTCTGGGGTTAGACCTTCATTTTTTAAACCTTTCTGAGCTTTAGTTCCTTAATATATAGGATGAGGATATTGTAAAGATGGTATGAAATAATGTATATAGAGTGTCCAGCCTTGAGCTTAGCATGTGGTTAAATGCTCAATGTTTGGTAGATAATCATAGTAACTGGGCCTTATAAAATGTTCCTTTATATAGTTTTACTGAGAAAGGAAGGGTGTCCCATGCCCACAGCTCATGTTATTTTCTTTGAAAGAATATTTCCTTAAATACTTTTATATATTTTCTTGATTTCTTTTATAAACTTTTTTTCCCCTGGTAAGAGAAATATGGACCCCTTGATCCAGTCCTTTTAAAAATCAGTGTGCCTGCCGGTAGTTGATTTTTTTGTATCCCTATCATTTATAGGCTGCTTTTATTCTGGAGAATCAGCTAACCAAGCAATATATTGGGTTGGCCAAAAAGTTCATTTAGTTTTTTTCTGTATGATGGCCCTAACAATGCTTAGTTGTCTTTAACTTCATTCAAAACCAATTTTGTTAGATTGTAGTATGACAGCTATCATATCAGTGTGCATTTTATTTTTTTGTTTTGTTTTGGTTTTTTTTTTTTTGATTTTTTTATTTAATTACTTTTTTTGTTTAATTACAGTTATTTGCAGCCTCTCCCCTCCCCCCTCCCTTCCCCTCCCGTCCCACCCCCCCAACCTCCCTCCTCCCCCTTAGTTCTGTTGTTTTGTTTTTATTGTATTTTTTTCTATTACATTTAGTCCCCTTAAACCCCCTCCCTACTACAATCACCACACTGTTGTCCACATCTATGAGTCTTTTTTCCTTTTTGCTCAATCCCCCTACCCTCAACCCCACCCCCATAGCTGTCATCCTGCTCTCCATCTCTGAGTCTGTCTCTGTTTTCCATGTTAGTACAGTTTGTTCATTAGATTCTACATATGAGTGAAATCATATGGTATTTGTCTTTTTCTGACTGGCTTATTTCACTTAGCATAATGTTCCCCAGGCCTATGGCCATATCACCCAATCTTGTCAGTGTGCATTAAAAAAAACTTATCAAAGCTGGTGATTTTTTGTGCAGCAATTTTAATATTGAAGATGGAAGAAAACACGTAACATTTTCAATGAATTATGCTTTATTATTTCAAGAAAGGTTAACATGCAACGGAAACACAAAGATTTGTGCTGTGACTCATCAAATGTGTCAAAAGTGGTTTGTGAAGTTTCTTGGTCCCATTGACATTTTGGCCAAATAATTCTTTGCTGTGGGGCTGTCTCATGCATTGGAAGATATTTGGCAGCACCCGTGGCCTCTACCCACTAGAAGCCAATAGCGGGAGGTAGCCAACATACCCAAAATATCTAAGTCGATAATGTTATTGGTGAAAATGAAAAGTGTGTTTTATATTTTATGGAAAAAGCTAAATGGACTCTTTTGCCAATCCAATATATAAAGGAATAAAGGGCATGAAGTAGAACTAATAAATAAGGCCTCTGGGACAACTTCCATGTCTTAGGTGCTCAGAATCCTTTTGCTCCCACCTTGTTGGCCATGCTAAGGCCTGGGGTTTCTAGAAGTGTGGAACCTGGTTAAATGGAGTGTGTGTTTAGTAGGACCAGCGTGTAGAGAAACAGCGAGTAGCCCTGGGTCACCTTTATTTCCCATCAGAAGTGAGCTTGATGGAAAGACGAACTCATATGTAGGTAGGAAATGTGGGTTCCAGCCCTCACACTGAGCCGTGACTGCACGTCAGGGCTGCCGGAGGAGGTCTTCACCTACGGCAACAGTTTGGACCTTCCTGGGAAGAGTGAAGTAAAGAATGAGTGAAAACAAACTTATTAGGTCTCAACTTCATATAAGTTGTTTTAAAATGAAAATGTTTATTTGTAAAAAAATAAAAACGAACAAAACACTTTAAGGGACTTTGCCTCTTTAGAGAGTAACTATTCTCTTTCGAGGTGATGGAAATTGCATGCATGAAGGAAAATCTGACTGACTGTGGTAATGAAAGAGTGTAAAAGTCAGGATTTCTCACAGCTGTTTTCGTAGGCAGAGTGCTTCCACTTGGGGAATAACACCACAAAAAAATCTCAATTTTCCCTGATGTTTGTTCCATTTCATTCTGTGTATTCCTCTCCTCACAGATTTAAATACCAAATTGCTTCTATTACTTCACAGTTTCCACCTGTGGTCTCAGAAGTTTGCACAGGGCCAAATAGCATCTGCAGACCCCACCCCCTTTGCCACATTCTAGAACTGGGGGCTTCTTTTCGAGCTGTTTATGTCATCATCACTATGTCTTTGAGTATTCCTAGTTGAATTTTCAGTTTCAGCTGAAGCTGTAATCTCAGAAGTGGTGGCGTTCCCCATGCTTGAAAACCAGCATTATCTTGGAAAGTTTTCTGCCGTGGCAGTTTGGGGTGACTTCATATTGAAACTCTTTTTACCTTTCTCATCTCTTCTGGGATTTATTTTCTTTATTTTTAAATTTGGCAGTTTTTCTCACATGTAAAGATTATTTTTCCCACAGATACAGAAAATTTCTTTAGCAACAGTCTTGTCAGCATCAGTGTTTTATTCTCTGAACACAGAGAAGGAAAATTACAGGCAATAAAGATAGATTTAATTCTTTCTGTCAGTGCTGTGTGGTACAGATTAAAATGAAGTCTTTGTTTATTTGAAGGAAAATATAGATTTTTGTTTGAAAATAACAGTTTGCTGCATGTATGAATGGGTTTGGCCATTTTGACTAAATTGATCAATCAGTTAACTGGCTGGCGAATTGCTTTCAATTTGGGGATTGATAAATTTTGGGTGCTGTGATCAGCACTTGTCTAGCTTAGTTGCTAAGTTGTATGCATTTTTGCCAGAGAACTGGCCTGTCCTTGAAAAAAGTCCCCTGTGGTGGCTAGAGCACCCTACCCTCTCGCTTCTAATCTCTCCCTTTCTCACCCTGTGACACAGTAGGCAGGCTGAGTGGGGTTGGAATGACAGCCTTGACAAGAGGTGAAAGGTCAGTATGGTGGCTGCTGAGAGGTCAGATGTGAGACCCAAGAAAATTTCTGCCAGCTCCTTGCTTTGGTCCTTGCTTCTCTTCTGTTTGCTGGCTTTCCATGTTCCCGTCCCTTAAGTATTCAGTGTCCCATGGTTGGCCACAGACCCCCAATCCTGCCTGCCCCTGGTGCCCCGGTTCAAGATTACTTCTCCTGCTTCCCAGCTTCAGAACTCCCTTTGGCCATTTGCAAATTGTGTGTTAGTTGTCTGATGACCGATTCTGTTGTATTCCCAGTCACTAGGACAGTGGCACATATTAGCCTCTCAGTAAACATGTTTTCAAATTTTTTAAATTTAAATTTGATATGTACCATTGTCAAACATTTGAATGCATAAATGCACAAATTTTAGTCTATTGATGGAAAGCAATCTGACTAAACTAAGGCATGTTAAAATACAAATGACTTCCTCAAATCTTTCATCAATATTATTTCAAAGCCTTACAGGAATTTTGGGCTCAAGTTTGCAGCATTTGACCATTAATTTATTATGTTTATTTTAGTCAGAAAAACATTTTAAAGGAAATATAAGTTCTGGTTAAAAACTTCATGTACCTCTAGTACCCTTTAGCAAAGCCAACTTCTGTTTCAGATTTCTTATGTATCTTTTATCAGAGTTTCAATTAATACACAAGCATATGTTTACATATTGGAGCAGACTTGAATAGTGTGAGACATAATATAACCATTTTATTTCCCATTGTTACTGTAAGGCCCGGACCAAATGGACCACCTGTCTCTTCCCCCTTAGCTGTCTCCAAATAGGCCATGTATTTGTCTTAAAAAATTTAATTCATAATTGTGTGTTTTAGATTCACTTTATCATTTATTTCTTTACACCACTGTAGTATTGGGGTAGCCAAAGAGTTCATTTGTTTTTTTGTAAGATGGCTCTAGTGGCGTTTGTCTTTAACCTCATTTGAAACAATTTTGTTAGCTTGTATAGTGACAGCTGTCATATCAGCACGCATTAAAAAAAACTTATCCAAATTGGTGAATTTTGGTGTAACCATTTAAATATCGAAGACGGAAGAAAGTATGCAACACTTTTGGCATATTATGCCTTATTTCAAGAAAGGTAAAATGCAATTGAAATGCAAAAAAATATTTGTCCAGTGTATGGAGAAGTGCTGTGACTGATCGAATATGTCAAAAGTGGTTTGTGAAGTTAGTTTCCTGCTAGAGATTTCTTGCTGGAAAATGCTCCATGGTTGGGTAGATCAGTTGAAGTTGGCAACGATCAAATTGAGACATTAATTGAGAACAATTGAGAATATTCTACCAAAATATCCAAATCAGTAAAGTTATTGCTGAAAATGAAAAATGTGTCTTTTATTTTACAAAAAAATCTAAACGGACTTTTTGACCAACCCAATATTTAGGATAAGTTTTGACTGCTTGTATCAGAAAACATAAAAGAACAGTGGCTTACACAAGATAAATTTTTTTTCCTCCACTTAAAGGAGTCCAGGGCTGATAGGGCAGCTTACAATGTCAGGTCTGGCTCTTTCTGTCTTGCCCTTTCTAATGCTTTGCCTTATGATCCAACATGGCTGTTTAACCTCCAGTCATTGCATTCACTTTCTAGGCAGCAGGAAGGAGTAGTCTCTCTACCCTCCCACATCATGTACCCCATTAATGGAGACATCACAGAAGTATCATACAAGATTTTCTGGCTGGGCCAGTTAAATACTGGAGATTCTGTTGCTGGGGAAGAAGTGGAATATATACATTGGGTTAGGTAGTGTTTCCTCCCACAATCAACTCTTCAAATATGGCAACCTCCCATCCCCTGACCAATTTTTTATTCACCATGGGCTTCAAAATAACTTTCTGCTCCTTTCAGAAATACTTGATTTGATTGGGAACCAAATTTGGCCCAAGGGTCATAGTTTGCTGACTCCTAATATCGATGATTGGAGAAATGATAAGCTCTAAGAAAAGAAAATGTTTTGTTGTTCTAAATAGAAGTTGGTCAATTAGGGTAAGACTCTGGAATGGCACAGAGGGTAGGAGAATCCTAAACTGTTTAGAAGAATTGATTAAGTTTTGAGGCCACATATTCTAAGATGCTTAAAAATATATCACTAGATGAAGAAAATACCCATTTTTAAAAAGAGAGGTATTGTTTTGTTTTTTAAGGTGATAAAATTTAACATAAAATTTACTATTTTAGTCAGTTTTAAATGCACGGTTTAGTGATATGAAGCACATTCACACTATGTGCAACTCTCACCACCACCTGTTTCCAGAACTGTCTCACATCCCAGACAGAAACTGCGCCCATTGCACACAGACTCCGTATCTCCTCCCCACTCCCAGCCCCTGATGACCTCTGTTATATTTTCTGTCAACTAAATTTGCCTATTCTAGGTATCAGAGAAATGAAACCATACAATATTTGTCTTTTAAAATCTAGGTTATTTCATTTAGCATAATATCTTCAAGGTTCATCCATGTTGTCACATGTACCAAAATTTCATTTGTTTTTAAGGCTGAATAATATGCTATTTTATGGACATACCACAGTTTGTTTATCTATTCATCTGCTTATGGACATTAGGTTGTTTCTACCTTTTGCCTATTGTGAGCAACGCTGATATGTACATTGCTGTGCAAGAATCTTCCTCCCTGTTCAGTGATTTTTGTGAATATACCCAGAAGTAGAATCACCAAAGCATATGGTAATTCTGTGTTTAGCTTTTTAAGGAACTGCCATAGAGTTTTCCTTGGAGGCTGCAACATTTTACACTTCCACCAGCAGTAAACAAGGTTCCAATTTTTCTATTTCCTCACCACTTGTTATTTAAAAACCTGTTTTTGATAATAACCATCTAATGGTTGTGAATGTTTTCTCATTACAGGTTAGGTTTGCATTTCCTTAATTACTAGTGATGTTGGTCATTGTTTTATGTGCTTGTTGGACATTTGTATATCTCCTTTGCACAAAATCTATTCAAGTCCTTTGCTCATTTTTAAATTGTTTTTTTAATTGTTGTCAAGTTGTAGGAATTCTTTATATATTCTAGATATAAGTCACTTATCAGAGATATTTGATTTGCAAATACTTGCTCCCATTTTGTGGGTTGTTTCTTGACTC
Source organism: Micronycteris hirsuta (assembly GCA_004026765.1). Taxonomy (NCBI): domain Eukaryota; kingdom Metazoa; phylum Chordata; class Mammalia; order Chiroptera; family Phyllostomidae; genus Micronycteris; species Micronycteris hirsuta. Next base: position 264,957 of record PVJI01000185.1, on the reverse strand, counting down.
TCTCTGTAGTACATAATAGTGTGATGCACAACAGTTTCAATTTTGATGCTCTATTTATCCGTTTTTGTTTTTCTTTTGTTGCCTGTGGTTTTGGTGTCATAACCAAGGAGTCATCACCAAATTCAGTGTTACAAAGCTTTCCCCCTATGTTTCCTTCTAAGAGTTTTGTAGCTTTTGTTCTTACATTCAGGCCTTTATTTTATTTTAAGTTAATTTTTATATATGGTATAAGGTAAGGGTCCAACCTCATTCTTTTGCACATGGATATCTTGTTTTCCCAGCACCGTTCATTGAAAAGACTGTGCTAATGGTCTTGACACCCTTTAAAGAAATCATTACACTATGTGTATGATGGTGCAGTTCTGAGCTCTCCATTCTAGTCAGTTGCTTTCTATGTCTGTTCTTATGCCAATACCACTGTTTTGATTCCTGTAGCTTTGTTGTAAGTTTTAAAATCAGGAATTGTGAGTCTTCCAACTTTGTCTGTCTTTGGAGTCCCTTAAGATTCCATCTGAATATCAGAATGGGGTTTTCTATTTCTGCAAAAAATGCCAGGGATTTTGATAGGAATTTCTTTGAATCTGTAGATTGCTTTAGTAGTATCACTCTCTTATTAAGTCTTTTAATCCACAAACATGTGATATCTTCCATTTATTTGTGTTGTCTATAGTTTCTTTCAGAAAATTTTTTAGTTTTTAGTGTAGAAGTCCTTTGCCACCTTGGTTAAATTTATTCCTAAGCATTTTATTCTTCTGGAAGCTGTTGCAAGTGGGATAGTTTTTAAAAATTTTCTTTTGGATTTTTCATTGTTAGGGTACAGAAGTTCAACTAATTTTTGCATGTTGATTTTGCACCTGCAATGGTATTGAGTTTATTAGCAATAATACTTAAAATTTGTTTTAGAGTTTTTACATATGAGGTTATTATTTGCAAACATATAATTTTGCTTCTTTCTTCCCAATTTGGGTACCTTTCATTATATTTTTCTCCATCTAGGACTTACAATATTGGGTTGGCCAAAAAATCTGTATGGTTTTCTTCTATCAACTTCAACTGGTCTACCTGACCATGGAGCATCGTTCAGCAAGAAATCTCCAGCACGAAACTTCTCAAACAACTTTTGACATGTTCCATCAGTCACAGCACCTTCTCCATACACTGCACAAATCATTTTTTGCATTTCAGTTCAGTTTTTTAAATTACTTTATTGTTCTTCAATTACAGTTGTCTGCATTTTCTCCCCTCCGCTTCCCCCCACCCCATCCAAACCCACCCCCTCCCTTGCTTCCACCCTCCCTCTTGGTTTTGTCCTTGTGTCCATAGTAGTTCCTGAAACCACTCTCCTGACAGTCCTGTTCCCCTCCCACACTCTGGCCACTGTCAGACTGTTCTTAATTTCAATGTCTCTGGTTATATTTTGCTTGCTTTTTTCTTTTGTTGATTATGTTCCAGTTAAAAGTGAGATTATATTGTATCTGTCCCTCACCGCCTGGCTTATTTCACTTAGCATAATGCTCTCCAGTTCCATCCATGCTGTCACAAAGTGTATAAGCTCCTTTTTTCTTTCTGCTGCATAGAATATCATTGTGTAAATGTACCATAGTTTCTTGATCCACTCATTTACTGATGGGCACTTGGGTTGCTTCCAGCACTTGGCTATTGTAAATTGTGTGCTGTGAACATTGGGGTGCATAGGTTCTTTTGGAATGGTGTTTCAGGGCTCTTAGGGTATAGTCCCAGCAGTGGAATTGCTGGGTTAAAAGGCAGTTTCATTTTTAGTTTTCTGAGGAAATTCCATACTGTTTTCCACAGTGGCTTCACCAGTCTGCATTCCCACCAACAGTGCACTAGGGTTCCCTTTTCTCTGCATTCTCTCCAATACTTGTTATTCATTGATTTGTTTATGATGACCCTTCTCACTGGTGTGAAGTGGTATCTCATTGTGGTTTTAATTTACATCTCTGATGGCTAGTGATGTAGAGAATCTTTTCATATGTCTCTGGGCCCTCTGTATGTCTTCCTTGGAGAAGCGTCTGTTCAAGTCTTTTGCCCATTTTTTAATTGGATCTTTTGTCTTCTTGGAGTGAAGTTGTGTGAGTTCTTTATATATTTTGGAGATCAAACCCTTGTCTGAGGTATCATTGGCAAATATGTTTTCCCATATGGTTAGTTCTCTTTTCATTTTAATGCTATTTTCTTTAGCTGTGCAGAAGTTTTTTATTTTGATGAGGTCCCATTTGTTTATTCTTTCCTTTATGTCCCTTGCTCTAGGGGACGTATCAGCGAAGATATTGCTGTGTGGAATGTCTGAGATTTTCCTACTGATGTTTTCCTCTAGGACTTTTATGGTGTCATGACTTATATTTAAGTCTTTTATCCACTTTGAATTTATTTTTGTGTATGGTGTAAGTTGGTGCTTGAGTTTCATTTTTCTCCATGTAGTTGTCCAGATTTCCCAACACCATTTGTTGAAGAGGCTATTTTTTTTTAATATTTTATTTATTTATTTTCAGAGACAGGAGAAGGGAGGGAGAAAGAACAATGTATGGTTGCCTCTCACATGGCCCTCACCGGGGACCTGGCCCTGCAACCCAGGCATGTGCCCTGACTGGGAATTGAACCGGGAACCTCTGGTTCCCAGCCCGCGCTCAATCCACTGAGCTACACCAGCCGGGCCGAAGAGGCTATTTTTACTCCATTTTAGGCTGCTACTCTCTTTGTCGAAAATTAATTGGCCAGAGAGACTTGAGTTTATTTCTGGGCTCTCTTTTCTGTTCCATTGGTCTATCTGTCCATTTTTATGAGAGTACCAGGCTGTTTTGATTACAGTGGCTTTGTAATACAATTTGATATGAGGTATTGTGATCTCTCCTACTTTGCTATTCTTTTTCAAAATTGCAGCAGATATTTGGGGCCATTTATGGTTCCATATAAATTTTTTGAAGTGTTCGATATCTGTGAAATATGCCATTGGTACTTTGATAGGGATTGCATTGAATCTATAAATTGCTTTGGGTAGTATGGACATTTTGATGATGTTGATTCTTCCAATCCATCAGCACGGTATATGTTTCTATTTGTTTGTGTCTTCCATGATTTCTTTCTTCAGTGTTGTGTAGTTTTTTGAGTATAGGTCTTTTACCTCCTTGGTTAGGTTTATTCCAAGGTATTTTATTTTTTTGTTGCTATATCAAATGGGATTTTTTTCCTGATTTCTGCTTCTGATGTTTCATTGTTGGTATACAAAAATGCCTTTGATTTCTGGATATTGACTTTGTATCCCGCTGTTTTGCCAAATTCATTTATTAGGTCGAGTAATTTTTTTGCCAGAGTCTATAGGATTTTCTGTGTATACTATCATGTCATCTGCAAACAATGACAGTTTTGTTTCCTCCTTCCAATTTGGATGCCTTTTATTTCCTTTTCTTGTCTGATTGCTGTGGCTAAAACTTCTAGTACTATGTTGAATAGAAGTGGTGGTAGTGGACAACCTTGTCTTGTTCCTGATCTTAGTGGGAAAGATTTTAGTTTTTTCCCATTGAGTATGATGTTAGCTGTAGGTCTCTCATAGATGGCCTTTATTATATTGAGGAATCCTCCCTCTATTCCCACTGTGCTGAGTGTTTTTATCATAAATAGGTGCTGTACCTTATCAAATGCTTTTTCTGCATCTATTGATATGATCATGTGAGTTTTGTCTTTGCTTTTGTTTATGTGATGTATTACATTTATTGTTTTGCGAATGTTGTACCATCCTTGCATCCCTGGGATGAGTCCCACTTGGTCATTGTGTATGATCTTTTTAACGTATTGCTGGATGCAGTTTGCCAATATTTTGTTGAGGATTTTAGCATCTGTGTTCATCAGTGATATTGGCCTGAAGTTTTCTTTCTTTGTTGTGTCTTTATCTGGTTTTAGGAGTAGGATGATGCTGGCTTCTTAAAAAGAGTTTGGGAGTCTTTTATAATTTTGGATTTTTTGGAATAGTCTGTGAAGGATAGGAGTTAGCTTTTCCTTAAATGCTTTGTAGAATTCTCCTGTGAAACCATCTGGTCCAGGGCTTCTGTGTGTTGGGAGTTTTTTGATTACTGCTTCAATTTCATCTGCTGTTATTGGTCGGCTCATGCTTTCTGCTTCTTCTTCATTGAGTTTTGGAAGATTATATTTTTGTAGAAATGTGTCCATTTCACCTAGGTTTTCAAATTTCTTGGCAGACAGTTCTTTGTAGTAGTTTCTTACAATCCTTTGTATTTCTGTGGCATCAGTTGTAACATCTCCTCTTTCATTTCTGATTGAGTTTATTTGGGTCCTCTCTCTTTTTTTCTTGATGAGCCTGCTTAAAGGCTTGCCAATTTTGTTTATCTTTTCAAAGAACCAGCTCCTGGATTCATTGATCCTTAGAATTGTGCTTTTAGTCTCTATGTCATTTAATTCTGCTCTGATCTTGGTTATTTCCTTCCTTCTACTTGCTCTGTGCTATCTTGTTGTTGTTCCTTGAGTTCTTGTAGGCGTAGGGTTAGGTTGTTTGAAATGTTTCTATCTTTTTTGGGTAGGCCTGTATCGCTATGAACTTCCCTCTCAGGACTGCCTTCGCTGTGTCCCATAAGTTTTGGGTTGTTGTGAGTTCATTTTCATTTGTTTCCAGAAACTTTTTGATTTCTTCCCTAATCTCATTCTTGACTGATTCATTGTTTAATAGCATGCTATTAAATCTCCATGATTTTGAGTGTTTGGGGTTTTTTTCCTTTGGGTTGGTTTCTAATTTCAGTCCCTTATGGTTGGAGAAAATACTTGATATGATTTCAATTTTCTTGAATTTGTTGAGGCTTGTTTTGTGTCCTATCATATGGCGTATCTTTGAAAATGTTCCATGTGCATTTGAAAAGAATGTGTATTTAGCTTCTTTGGGATGAAAGGCTCTATATATATTAGTTAAGTCCATTTCATCTAGGGCATTGTTCAATGCTACAATATCTTTGTTGATATTTTGTTTGGAAGATCTGTCCATTTTTGACAAGTGGGGTGTTAAAATCCCCTACTATAATTGTGTTGCTGTCAATATCTTTCTTGAAGTCCTCCAAGATTTTCTTTATGTATTTGGGTGCTCCTATGTTGGGTACATATATATTCACAATGTTGGGTACGTATATATTCATATGTTTATGTCTTCTTGGTGGATTCTTCCCTTGAGTATTATGAAGTGTCCTTCTGGGTCTCTCTTTATGGCCCTTTTTTGAAATCTATTTTGTCTTATATGAGTATTGCTAACCCATCTTTTTTTTTTTTTTTTTTTTTTTTTTTTTTTTTTTGGAA
>PVJI01000185.1:0-259544 GCA_004026765.1 Micronycteris hirsuta | reverse complement strand
ATTATTGATAGGTACTTATTCATTGCCATTTTTTTGTACCTATGTCCCTCTCTCTCTCTCTCTCTTTTCCTTCCTTTCCTTAAAGCAGTCCCTTTAGCATCTCTTGCAGAGCTGGTTTGGTGGAGGTGTATTCTTTTAGACTTCTTTTGTCTGGGAAGCTCCTTATTTGGCCTTCTATCTTGATTGAGGGCCTTGCTGGGTAAAGTAGCCTTGGTTGCAGGCCTCTGGTTCTCATTACTTGGAATATTTCTTACCATTCTCTTCTAGCTTGGAGTGTTTCCATTGAGAAGTCAGCTGCTAACCTTATCGGGGCTCCCTTGTATGTTACTTCCTGTTTCTGCCTCGCTGCCTTTAAGATTCTCTCTTTGTCTTGGAATTTTGCCATTTTATTTTTTTTATTTTTTATTTTTAAAGATTTTTATTTATTTATTTTCAGAGAGAGGAGAAGGGAGGGAGAAAGAGAGGGAGAAACATTAATGTATGGTTGCTCCTCACATGGCCCCCACCGGGGACCTGGTCCGCAACCCAGGCATATGCCCCGACTGGGAATCGAACCGGGATCATCTGGTTCCCAGCCCGCGCTCAATCCACTGAGCTACACCAGCCGGGCAGAATTTTGCCATTTTAAATATGATGTGTCTTGAAGTGGGCCTGTTTGGGTTCCTCTTGATTGGGATTCTCTGTGTTTCCTGGATTTATGTGACTTCTTCTCTCATCAGATTAGGGAAGTTTTCCATCATTACTTTTTCAATCAGGTTTTCTAACCCTTGCTCTTCTTCTTCTCCTTCTGGTATCCCTATTATATGGATATTATTACATTTCATGTTGTCCTGCATTTCCCTTAATACCTCTTCATTCTTTCTGAGCCTCTTTTCCTTTTCTTGCTCTTTCTGGGAGTTTTTTTCTCCCTTGCCCTCCAGCTCACTGATTTGGTCCTCTGCTTCATTGAGCCTGCTTTTGATTCCTTCTACTATGTTCTTCAGTTCAGAAATTGTATTCTTCATTTCCTCTTGGCCCTTGTTGATAGTTTCTATTTCCTTTTTCATGTTGATATAGTTTGCAGAGAGTTCACTGTAGTTTCCCTGTAGTTTCTGGTAATTCTCTGTGAGCTCATTGAGCTTCCTGATAACCAATGCTTTGAATTCAATATCTGATAGTTGACTTGCCTCTGTTTCATTTTTCATTCTTTCTGGGGCTTCCTCCTTCCGTTTCATTGGGGCATTGTTTCTTTGTCTTCCCATTGTTTGTTAGACTCTTCTTCTTAAATTGTTAGACTCTTCTTAGACTCTTGTTAGCCTCTCCTTCTTAAATTGATCTGTTCTGACGCCCTGGGTTTATGGTATGAACTTCTATGGTAGAATACCTGTGAGATTTAGTGGTGCAGTGTCCTTAATCTCCTGAGCTCGCTGGTCTTGGACTGTCATTTATGTTGGCTGTCTGTATGTGTTTGGGTTTTGATTATTGTTGGGTCTTTCTTTGGTGGATCCTTTCCTCCAGCTGGTTAACTGAGGGTCACTCCATCCACCATGTCTTGTATTCTGTTGTGCAGGTGTGGACAGATTTTGTTGAAGCTGATTCTTTTGTGTGAACAAGGTTTTGAGGCTTCTCTCTCACTCTTGTTGTTTGTTGTGGGTAATTTCCCCACCAATTGGTTGTATTTCCAGTTCTGTCCTAGATTGAGGTTAGCATGCGTTCCACTTCCTCCTTCACCTTCTTCCGTTGTTTTCTGTTGGTGGTTCCTTTGTTGGTGGATTTCCTCTTCCAGCTAGTGTACTGGTGTCCACCGCTCCCACCTTGCAAGTTCTCTGGAGTAGCAAAGTGAAATTTGTCTCACTGTCTCTGTTTTTGGGATGACCCCTGTTTGGGTCTAACTCTGGTCTTTTCATAGCTCTAGGTTTTAATGTCTCACCTGTGGGAAAAGAAGAGAAAAAAAAGGGAAGGAAGGAAGGGAGAAGGAACAAAGAAAGGAAAGGAAGGAAGAAAGGAGAAATAAAAAAGAAAGAAAGAATTAAAAGAAAAAATTTTAAATTAAAAAAATAAATAAAGGAAGGAACAAGGAATGATAAAGGAAAGGGAGGAAGAAGGAATAAAAAAAGAAAGATGGACAGAAAGGAAGAAGAAATTAAAAAAAAAAAGCCTTCTGGCTTTAAACCAGTTAGGCCTGTTCTTCTGGTCTTCCTTGCTGCGTCAGGCTGGGAAGGTACTGGTTTAGCTTTTCTCTCTTCCTGAGATGCACCCTTTACTGTTGTCCAGCCTCCAACCTGGTTCCTAGGTGCCCTTCTGTGCCCCGCCTAGGCCTTTAGTTCACCAGTTGTGCTGTCCTTGAGGTGCACCAATTAGGGGCAACTCACACACCGCCTTCTTGCTGTTTGCTGGCCTAGATGCTAGGAACTCTCAGCGCCCCTTCTGGGTAGTTTAGTCCCCCACTGAGTCAAGTCTTTCTGAGGACTGCAGCTCCCCTCTGTGAGGCACTTCTGCCTATCTCTTAAGAGCCAGTCGGCCCTGCAGGGCTCCGGGTGCAGGTGCTGGATGGGAGGTGCTTTGTCCCAGGCGCCTCGGGCATGAGCTCCGTGGACCTGTGTGCACTGCCCCTGGTACTTCTGCAGTGAGTGTGGGTGGGCTGCTGCCAGGCCCTGACCAGGCCATGGATCACTGGGTGTGCATCGTCCCCAGTGCCCCTAGATTGGGCTCAGGCAAGCTACCACTGGGTCGAGGGACACTGGTTGTGTACCGTTCCCAGTTCTTCTGGAGTGTGTGTGCACAGGCCATCCTGGGCCACTTATCACCGGGTGTGCACTGACCCCGGGACTGCAGGGGGCAGGGGCATAGGAGGCGGAAGGCTGCTGTGGAGAATTCCTCAAACAGCCATGGAGTGCCTCTTTTTTTCTATTTGTCTGTTTGAAAAATTCTTCCTATTTAAGCCCACTGGTCCAAACAAGCACCTGGCCTCTCACACAGCCCAGCCTGGCTTTCTCCCAAGAATATTGCAGCAGACCCGGGTGGGTGCAGGGCCTGGGGCTGCAGCCCACCCTGGTCCCCGTGCTGGTCCCGGGGACCTTATTGTCCCAAAGTGCTCTCCTTACTGTCCAATCTTTCAATGTCTCCTATAATTTTGGTCTCCAGTCTTCATATATGCTGGAATACTGTTGGCTGTTTGCTCTGTTCCTCAGAAGATCGGCTAGGTGTTTCACCAGTGGGCAGGGGGAAGTGGGCTCCGCTCCCACCTATCTCGCCACCATTTTCCTTCTACCTTCAGTTATACTTTTACCCTTCTTGAAATAATAAAGCATAATATGGCAAAAATGTTGTGTATTTTCTTTCATCTTCAATATTAAAATGGCTACACCAAAATTCACCAATTTTGATAACCTTTTAAAAAATGCACACTGATATGACAGCTGTCACAATACAATCTAACAAAATTCTTTCAAGTGAAGTTAAAGACAACAAAGTACTACTAGAGCCATCTTACGGAAAAAAACCAAACACGCTTTTTGGCCAACCCAGTACTATATTGAATAGAAGTGGTGAAAGACGTCTTTGTCTCTTCCCTGCTTTTAGGGGTAAAGCTTTCAGTCTTCCACCATTGAATATGAGGTTAGCCGTGTGTTTTTCATGTAGACTTTATTATGGTGTGAAGTTTCCTTTTATTACTGTTTCAGTGGTTTTTTTTTTTTAAATCAAGAAAGGATGTTGAAATTTGTTAAATATCTCTGTAGAGATGCATATTAAAGAATACAGGGGTGCTTTCTGAGGTTTACTTTAAAGTACTTCAGCAAAGGTAAAAAGGAGTTTAATGAAGCAAGTGTGGCAAAATCTGAATAATTGCGGAGAATGGGTGATGGTTTGGGGATTAACTATTATCTCTGCTTTTGAGTATCTTTGGATATTCAGATTATAAAAATTCAAAGGAAGAACTTTCATTAAAATACTCATTTAATTCAAACATTATTGTTTTAATGTTTTTTATCAAAATAACTTTCTGATTTTAAATTCATTATCTTTTAAATTACGTTTACTATTGTCTCTTAGTTTCAGGCAATATTGTGATTTTTTGGAACACCAAAATATATTATGCTTTTGCTTTTTCCTAAGATAGAAAAAGAATCTATTCATGTTGTTTCTGTTTGTGAGAGTCTCACTCTTGATGGAAATGCTCTTGTCACCCCTAGAAGTTGGTAAAATTGATGCTCGTGAGTTCTGGTGTGTTTCATATGAATGTGCAGTAGTTTCTAAACTCGAATTCCTGGGGCGGGGGGGGGGCTTTGAAAAAAGTGTAGAACTGTAGACAGATTCATCAGGCCTGGGGGAGCACTTGGTCCCCCAAAATGACTGGGATGCAGCCAGGTTTGGGCATCACTAAATATGAGCAAAGCTCCAGAAAGGGCATGGGAGCAACATCCCTCTGTGTACCCTCCTACCGGCCTGCAGAGCATCCTGCTTTAGTGGGAGGGAGAGCAGGACTTGGAACCAGAAGTTTCAGTGCAGTCAATAGACCTAGAGGACCTTGGTTAAACAGGTAACGGCACCCTTGGAAAAAAAGGAGACTGAACTCTACCACCAGTGAGCTTCCTGAATGAATTAGTTATCCCATGATGAGATTTTGGGAGAGAGATATTGATCACCAGAAGTGTCAGGATTAATGTGGAATAATCCCGTACACCAAAGGAGAATATACTTGTGCATCTGTATTAGGTTGATTAAATTTTTAGACAAATTGCTCAAGGTAAATAACTATAAACTCCTTTTTTTTTTGTGGGGGGCAGGGAGCGGAGGAGAAGCTTACTTTCTTAGTTTATTTTTATATGTATTTATTTAAATTAGCATAAGTAGTAGAAATGTGGCGTTCTATAGTTACCGTCTACATTTCAAAAAAAGAAAAACTCAGCCTCTTCTTGGATGGTCTAGTGGAACCGCAACTTTGACATATTTAATAAAATTAAGCATTGTACAATGCGCTTTTCTTTAAGAATGTTCGAATATGCCTTGTTGGCCTACCCAACCCAAACTGGGAGGTCAGAACGATGCTGGCAGCCTGTCGGATCCTGAGGCTCCCAGGCCCTGAGATTAGTCCCAGATCACCTTCAGGGGTTAGTGTGCAACTGCTAGCAGATTCCAGTCTTCTAAAAATCCAGGATTCAGAGTGGGATGGATCTGAGAGACTTTGGGGCCGCCTGTCTTTTACAGATGACAGAACTGAGGCCCTGAAAGGGACCGCGTAGCCAGAGCCAGAGCCCTGTCATGCTGAGCCCAGGGTCTGTTAGGATGGCAGCACTTTCAAAACACAGAACATACTTCTCTGCCGGAAGCCACATCTTTCAGTGGTGACACCCATCGGCGGCCCCCGTGGTCTTTTGCTTGTTTTGGAGAGATGCAGCATGACTGCTTTTGTTGTTACAGCACTGGGTGGTCTGCCAGTGAGCACGTAGTATAAATAACAACTAATAAATAATTTTACAGCAGAGGTCCTAAATCTTTCCAGATAGTGCACTGGTGCGTGGCTGTCAAATGCCAGACAGAGCCTAAGAAAACAGTAACTTTAACCCGTCCATCTTTTATGTGCATGGCACATTGTTGTCATAAAATTTTCCAAAGGTTTTAACAGCTTAAGGGAAAAAATGCACACATGAGAACACGTGTACACAAACACACCCACATGTGCATAGCTACCCTGTCTGACTACATGATAACTTCTCTTTGTAGAAATTGTCTATTTTGTATCTTTCTGAATTTTTCTTCTACTTGGCTATGGTGAGCTATTTTATCTTCTACTGTGGTAAATTTGATATTGTTGGAATAAAATTCCTTTGATTTTGCATGCTGGACTGCACTTTTGTGCTTGTTTTAGTGTCAGAAATGATAAGATGAATTGGTTTTGTTCACTTTGTAGTTTTTTACCTCCTGAGAGCCACGTTCCTGAATCCTGTGCTGTCTCAAACCTTTGGGTTTCCAGCTGAGTCAGGGTTAGGATTCTAGCCTTGTCTGCCTCCCTGAAATGTCCCAAGCTTCAGCTTGTTCACCTGCAAATTGGGAGTAATAACACCTATTGCACAGGGTCATTTTAAGGGTTGGGAGTGGTGGCTTCCACAAGAACCCCCAGCACAGATTCTCCATATAGAGCTCTCGGTAGGTGTTGGCTTTCTTAGCCTACTGTCTTTACGTCTTGTAACCCCCCTGTTGAAATTGTGCCTACGGCAAAGCCTGTTCTCTCCTGCAGTCACCCGGAGTTGGGATAAAAGACACACTGCTCTGTATTTTCATAGTGCGCTTACCTTGCGCCTCTCCCGTACAGTCTTTGATGTGATGTCTTTCTCTGGGGTGATTACAGGGGACCTGCCTCTGCACTAGTCACCCTCCCTCTGGGTCGAGCCATTGCACAGAGGCTGTCTGAGGACAGGCTGTGGCTGACTGAGTTCTGCATTTCTTCTGGGACATTAGTGCATTTGTGATCACAGACAAGCCCTCAGCAGATGCGGGCAGTTTCTAAAACTATCAGCATAGTACCTGCTCACGAGGTGCATGCTGTCACCTGTGTCTTTGCTGCTTCCAGGGGCCTGTTTCTCTCCAGGCCCTCTCACTTGGAGGCCTCTGCTCTGTCACTTGGGCAGCCCTCCCCAAGGGGGTCAGGTTTGTAGAGCACTGGTTAATCAGAGCCAGCCTGTCTGTTTAATGGCTGTGTGCTCTGGGTGGAATCATGGTCCTAGAAGCCATGCCCCAAGTCCTAACCCCCAGGACCTCAGAATGTGACCTTTTTTGGAATTGGGGTCTTTCAAGAGGTCATCAAGGTCACATGAGGTCATTAGGGTGGGCCCTAATCTAATATGACTGGTATCCTCATTAAAAGGAGAAATTTGGACACAGAGGCAGATATGTATAGAGGGAAGATGATGTGTAGGGGCAGAGAGAACAACATCTGCAAGCCAAGGGATGCCTGAGGCCACTAGGAGCTAGGAGAGGCATGGCACAGGTCCTTCCTCACAGCCTCAGGAGGAACCTACCCTGCCAGTGCCTTGACTTGGGACTTCTGGCCTCTAGAACTATGAGACAATCCATTTCTGTTATTTAAGCAACCCAGGGTGATACTGTGTTATGGCAGATTCAGGAAGCTAATACACTATGTAAAGCAGGCAAGTTTAATTCTTTTCAGCTTTATTTTCTTTTCTATAGAATTGGATGATGTGATAAATCATACCTATCTCATAGGATTTTTCTGAGGGTTAAATAGTGCCTGGCATACTGGAAAGGTCTTTCTTAATGGTGTCCCTTTACTGTTACTCCATAGACTCTGGGCCCTCCCCGGCCCTGGACCACTTTTAAACTTAGCAGCCCCTTGTTGCATTTCTCTAGAAGCTGTTCCGCCAGTTTCTAGTTTCAGTAGTCATTCAATCTACAAACCTTAGTGTAAAGCAAATCCTGTTTTGCCACGGGAACCTAGTTGAATAGGGGTTTCATTTCCGGACCACGCACTCTGCAACACACGGTCTGCAAACCCACCCGTCCCATCGGGTTGGGATGCGTCCCCAGGCTGAGGCTTTCCTGTCCTCTGGTAACCGTTTTAATTGGGAGCCTTTGTTATTTATGATACCCTTTAAGTCCTCATTGATTTCCTGACTTTTAAAAGCCTGTCATCATAGGCTAGAGAAGTAGGGCCTGGTTTATTTGCTAGTCATTAGAAGAAAAATTAAATCTATGAGTTTAAATCTATGCCTACTTCTCAGAATGTGGGAGGTGGATGGCCTCTGGAGGCAGATGTGGACTTCACGCTGACACTGGCAACTGTGTGGCCTTGGACCAGTTGTTTAATCTTTCCAAGCATCTGCTTTCTCTTTGTAACACTGAGGTGATGACACCTGCCCAGGTGGCTGTTTTAAGGTTTAAGTAAGATTATGCAGGTAAAGAAACAACTTTTCCATGTGTTACTCAGGAAACGTTCCTTTCCTCTCTCATCCCTCCCATTCCTCAACTGTTACAGTCAACAACTCAACTGTTGGCCACTCGGGCATGATGTGGAAGGTCCTTTGGGGCAGGTCAGAGCCTACTGCGCCCCTCGAGATGTCCTCGTAGAGAGCAGCCCACCAGCTGCGTGCTGAGAACCTTTGAGTGACTCAGTTCAGATTCGAAACTTCGTTTCAGCACAGTCTGAAGTGAATCCGATATTCTACGTAGAGTCTTTTGGTAATTTTATAACTTCTGAGCTGTTTATTTTTTAAGAGGTCTGAAGTACCAAGCATTTGAAGGCTGAGGTATGAGACGTGTGTGCGCATGTGTACACAGGATGGCTGAGAAAGCAAAATTTCCCGTAGCTAGGGTTCTTCAGTTATGAGTTGGTCATCTCTATAAATTCAATGTATATTTTTGAAGTTCTCTAAGATAAATCTGCATTAATAACTATGGCTCTCTAAGCACTTAGGGTTCGGTTAACATAACCTGAAAATCTCTAAGCTCTTTATAAACATCAATGCAGACTGTATTAATACCCATAAAAAACAGGCCTTCAGTTTGAGGTTAATTGAATTAGTCATTTGGTATTGGATGAGGAGTCTGCTCCAGTTTCACTTAAAGAGCAGTAGGGTGGGGAAAGAAATAGGCATAGAATGTTACGTTTCAGCATCACTTCATTTGTTTTATTAATTTTCTAGCCTCAAAGCCATTCTCAGATGATTCCATTAAAAGGAGGTGGGATATTTGCCATTTTTCATGAAAGTAATGACAGATGATGGGGATGAGAGGTTATTCATACCTTATTATGATCAGTATAACCTCATCCTATAACTGCTTTTCGTGTACTAGAAGCCGAATGACCTTATTTTCTTTTAAAAATAAAAAACTTATAAATTCCATAGGGGCAAGTTCAAAACAGAAAATTTCCCAAGTTTTCATACCCTCTTTTGATTAATAATTATGTTCACAAACTGGGTTCAGGTAGGACCCTGGCTTGAGTAGCTACATGACCTGGGAACCAGTGTGAGTGAATCATCGTAAAGCGAATCATAGCTCCCCGCAGGAGTCTAGGTGTGATTAGGAATTTTATTCCTGACAAAGTGCTCAGCATCTTATAAATCTTAAATATGGCCATTAATATGTTAGGAAAGTATAGATCCAGCAATATATGTCATGTAATAACTGAAGTAATAGCATTATGCTCCTAGTTACATAGAATGGGCCTGCATATAGTGTGTACATTGATTCTACAAAGGCCCGAGTGCTTTGTAAAATATACATTCAGCACATAAAATGCATAGCTCTGCCATGATTTAATATCTATGAAAGAACTTAATAAACTATAGAGTGCTATACAGATGTAAGCTAAAATTTTATTAGCCTTGTGCTTATAGCCTAACATAATACACGTGCAGTAAGACATTCCTAGATGTCTATAGTTAGTATTTTTGCTTTCATTAGAATTTAGAAGTTTGGGTGGCTCATGAGCTAGTATATGAAGAGAGGTTTGAATGGATGCTATTTTGGGGGTTAATATATCATAATGCTTATATGCTTTATTTCAAAATGTTTTTATGTGTGTTTTAGGATGTAATCCTCATTATCTCCTTAAGAGAAGATACCATTATCCCCATTTTGAAGAAGAGGGAGGATGCTGATGTGCACAGAAGATAAATGGTGGCTTCAGAGCCACTTTGTCACTAGGAAGTTGCAAAACACCAAACTAAAGCCTGTTATTTCTGACTCCTCATTCTGTGCTCTTTTAGGTGCATCATAAGAATCTGACAGTTTCCCCTGTAATAAACAGATGCCACCAACATTATTTCAGGGATCTTAGAGCAGCGTTTAAGTCTTCCTCACAGAAGACTCCAGCTGTGAGGGTTCAAGAGGAGAGACTCTTCTTGAGCCTTTGCTCTTTCTTCACCACCCCTGCCCCCAATAGCGTTACTAAGTACAGGTGGTCGCAATAGGCTGGACAGCCTGAGGAGGGCACATGGATAGGGGGAGGTGGGGTCACCTGTCTGCCTTCGTGTATCAGGTAATACTAGCCGATGCTGCAGTAACAAAAACCCATCAAGTCTCATTAGTTATAACAAAGATTTTTCAGTCAGACACAGTCAGAGACTCTCTTTGTGCAGTGACTAAAGGATAGGACTGCTGCCATTGTGTAAGTCCACCATCTTGGAGTATCTGTTTTCCGGGTATGAGCGAGACGGGAAGAAAACATGTGTCTGCCCCTGACTTAAGGAGCACAGCGTGTGGTCTTGTGTTCAGCTGTTCTCTGTGCTGAGATTATTGGCTTCTACAGCAACAAAACCATGACACTGTCTTCATTAACATCCTGGTTAGTCACCTGACCTGACCATACCTGACAATCATCTTGATGGCTTTTTGTTTCTTTATTAAAAATGTGTGGAGTGCTTGTGCGCAAGGCATTGGGTTGGAAAGTTGATTCAAAGCAGCAATTTATTCCAAAGACTCACCTGAACTGTGTTTCAACCAGTTATTGTAACTTGCATCAGGGCCATTGTGGGTCCATACGAAGCCTTTGTGCACACTGGAAACAGGCACCCCTTCCTCAGTGCATTGTACTTCCATCTCAGAAAGTTGTCGTGCTGAGCTTCTTAGAACAATTTCCTCCATTACTGTGTCATGAAAAATTGTCCAAATAAATGCGCAAATTGACAATTCCCTGTTACGTATCACCCTGTCTCCCTCGTGCAGTACACAACCTGCTCAACCGTCTGTGGCAGCTTGTTCCCCTTGCTTCCTACTGTTGAATCTTTCTGCTATTCCCAGATGACAGTCTTTCCAGTCTTTTACATATGGTGGGATATTCTTTTTTTTGGAATGATGATGTCAGTTCTGCTAGGCCACAGGAAAAAGTGTCACTTCTTTTCATAAGGTCAAATTTCTGTACTATTTTCTGAGGCAGATATCATCAATCTTTAGTCTGATCTGTTTTAAAATTATATATATCTTCATCCATTGTTGGTGTCTCTATTCTTTGACCATTTGTTACATTTTGAAAATATGGAGTCACCTGGTACAATAGTTCCTTTATTCAAAAACTTCACTCAAATAGGACCTTAATGGAATATCCTCAGAGTGATAAATTCATGCCCAGGGGCTAACAATTATTGCAATTATTAGGAAAATAGGTTTTCTGTTTGCCAGCATTTGCAATAAGCCAACCCAAGAGGCAATGCTATTATTCATTAAATGAACAAATGAATGGATACATTGTGAAGGACAGTTAGTCTTAACTGTAAACCAATTGCTTTAAATGAAAATTTGTTTAAAAATTGCATGTTATCACAGAAGGACCCTAACCTAGAAAAGCCCATTACTGTTTCTTTGAGTGAGGGAGTCTTGCTAAAAAACGAAGGAGCAATCATGTGTGAAGAAGGATAGTATGTTTAAAAAAACTCCAGGGCCGGTCTAATTGCACTTTGATTGCTGTCTCTAGGGAGTAATTCTTATTCCTTGGTAGGAAACCACGAGCAAGTCTGACCGTTTGGTTTTGTGAAAATAAACTTAGTTTAATTTATTGACACATTATACATACCTGCCAAATTTTCTTATGCTTTTTCCCTGACATGTGTCTTGCCTGATGGAGTCACTGTAATGCAGCCTATATGTTTTTAAAGAAATTATGTTTTGCTAAGGAATGTATCAAAATTGTTAAACCACGTTGCACCTTGTTCTCATTAGTCTTTGGAATGCAGCTGCCGGAACAGAAAGGGCAAGGGAGACAGAGACGGAGAGTGGTGGTTGCAAATACTCTCACCTTCTCTCCTTCTAGGAGGCCTCTGGGTTCCATTTTGAGCTGCAGGGTCTCAGTCCTTGTTCAGGCAGCTGTGCCAGGAGGTGCAGCAGGGGGTCCCCGTAACCCAAGCCCATTGCTGCTCTGTTTAGCTGACAAGCCAAGTAACAAGATGAATCTCATCTCTGTGCAATCCAGTTACAGTCGCCCTACTGTATGTAGTTAAATTTCACCGGGTCTCCATTGGAAATACTTGCTAAAGGCCTGCCAGTGTTTTAGCAAGTATTTCCAATGGTGACCCGGATGTTGGAAATTTCATTAGCAGCAGTGAACACTGAAGAGCATGCAGATGTTCTAAGTCCTGACAATTCTATCTGCTAACATCTCTTGTCAGTTTCTGCTCCCCACTCCTCACAGCCCTGCCTGCTTCTGGATCCCATGAATCTTGCCTGAATTGGTACAGTAGCGTCCTAAAAGGCCTCCCTGCTCTTTCCAGTACTTTCATCACATTGTGGCCAGAATGATCTTTTCAAGATGCTTGGCCTTTTCTTCTCCCTGCTCAGATGGAGCTCATCCGGGGTTCCCCAGCACCTACAGAGTAAAATGACAACCCTCTGTGTTGTTGAAGGCTTTTCAAAGTCTGGCCACTACCTCCTTGTCCAGCCTACTTTCCCAACACTTCTTGTCTGTAATTTCATGTTCCAGGCACAAGGGACCATTTGGGATTTTGGAAATCTACCTTGCTCTGTCATACCTCTCTCTGTACCTTTGCTCTTGTTTTTCTTTCTTCCTTGGAAGTCTTCCCTGCTAAAGGCCCATCTCCCTGAATGCCACCTCATCTTTGAAGCCCTCCCTAATTTCCTCTGCTGATTTAGGTGCTCAGAGTTCTGGGCTCTCACTGAGCTTTATGTACATACAGCCATCAAAGCAGTTAGTAGCATAAATACTTTGTTGGTCTTGACAGGACCCTGAGCTCCTTCAGCTCAAGGACTATAGCTTTTCATTTGGATCTCCATAAAGGATCACAAACTTGGTATATAGAAGTTCAATGAATGAATTAAGGAAATGCTGCCAAGTGAATCTTTAAAAGCTGTTCTTTTAAGTATCTCAAAATCCAGTAAGTTAAAGTAAGAGAACGGAATGGCTTTGGTAGGAAAGTTCAGGTATCTCAGTGAAATTCAGCCAGACTGCCTTGTCTATCTCTGTGCTTGTTGCTTTCTCTCCCATGTTGATGTTAAATACAAAGCCTCTGAAGAAAGGCTCTGCTGTGGGTCACCCCCACTGCCCTGGTGACTCTGTCAGAAGTCAGCCAGTGCCACAGGATGGTGCAGGAGCGCTCACTGTTGAGGGTTCCATCTTGTGTGTTTCGGTGTACTTTGGATTGGTTTTCCCAGCTCCTTCCAGGGCCCCAGATTCAGGCTTCTTTGGGTGCCCTCTCTGGGGAGGGGCATTTTTATGATTACCAAGTAAAAATTGCCGTGGGCCCTGGCTGGTGTGGTTCACTGGATTGAGCGCCAGCCTGCAAACCAAAGGGTCGCCAGTTGGATTCCCAGTCAGGGCACATGCCTGGGTTGCGGGCCAGGTCCCCAGTAGGGGGTGCATGAGAGGCAACCACACATTGATGTTTCTCTCCCTCTCTTTCTCCCTCCCCCTGTCTAAAAATAATAAATAAAATCTTTAAAAAAATGCTGCGAAATTCTAAAGCATGTGACATTTCAATCCCCTGGGCTCTGTTTGGTAGTAAGATATTTTCTTGTTTTAGACCCTCACACTATCTTCACCTTAAAAAAAAAAAGATTTTATTTATTTATTTTTAGAGAGAGGGGAAGGGAGGGAGAAAGAGAGGGAGAGAAATATCAATGTGTGGTTGCCTCTCATGTGCCCCCTACTGGGGGCCTGGCCCACAATCCAGGCATGTGCCCCAACTGGGAATTGAACTGGCAACCCTTTGGTTCACAGGCCAGTGCTCAATGCACTGAGCCACACCAGCTGGGGCTACAGGCTTCACCTTTGTCTACATTTGGGGCAACTCTGTCTTCATTGCTTGTGCATCTTCATATTGTGGCCTCTGTCCAGTTTGGGCTGAGCTGGGTGGAGGGGGCTCTATGTCCCCAACATGCAGGCTGCTGTTGTGAATGAGGTTCTTCACTCCTCAGAGTGCTATCCTGCCTTCCCACCAGTGAGGAAACAGGGCGATGCGTGAAAGGGGGCTGTCATGGGTCCCACTGCTGCCTTTGCCTCATGGAGCAGGGAGTCTCTTCTGCCATGGGGCTTCCTCCTCCCCTGGTAACAAATTCTAGCTCTCCCAGCCATCAGGAGTCAAATGCCTCCAAACTTTATGAGTGTGGTAAATGTTGAGGAAAAAGTTTTCAGAGTTGTGCTGAATTAGAATCTAGATTCTGGCATTTTACTGTAGGACTTTGTCCAAGTTGCTGATCCTTCTTTTATTTTTTTATACTTACAAAATAGTGCCCACACTCCTTGTGGGTTGCTGTGAGGATTAAATGTCATCCAGCATTTTGGTAGAGCTCCTGATACACACCGGGAGCTCAGGAGCCAGTACTCCTGTTTGTGAAAATCTGTTTTGACAAAACATTTGAGAAATACAAGGAGGCACAGAAAGGGAGAGTGGGCATTTGTTTTTACCTGCTGGCCTAGTGAAGTGGCCAAAATTACTGGATCATGCTGACTCAGAGAGGGCTCCAGACTGTGTGAGGAGCTCTAGTCTGGCTCCTTATCCAGAAAATTTTCTCAGGGGCCCCCTCAGGGGTGGGGGTGGAGGGGGCAGGATGCCTGAGCTCTAGTCCTGCAGGACCTTAAATGAGTCACTTACTCTCTGCCTCAGTTTCCAGACTTGGCAGAAATTGGTGTGGACCAGCATTGCTTACCTCCAATAATGTAGATGTGAAATTATTATGAAAATACTACAAGGTATTTTATGACCGAGAATGGGAGTAAATGGGGATGGTCTTTTCCTCTTTCCCTTTCCATTAGCAAGCTGTTCAATTAACACCATCACAAAGAACCTTGAAGCACAGAGGAGAAGCATTTCTGTTAAAGTGATTTCTTGTAGGTGTCATTATATCCATTTCCAGAGGTTCTTAGGAAAGTCTTTGAAGTTGTTTTAACACTTTACACCTGCTCTGCTGTCAGGTGTTGAGGTAGCAGCTGGTCCGATTTGAATTTCACAAGTCCATGAGTCAATTTATTCCTTAGCTCTTAAATAATGCTCTCCAGGATAACTACATTTTAAAGGTGAAAATCTCTTGACTATGTTAAAAACACAGGTGGAAAAGACTGGAAAATAACAGACCAAAATGCTTACTGATGGGTGCATGAGAGAGTTCTGAGTTTTTCTTTTTCAAAAAAATATATTTTATTGATTAAACTATTATAGTTGCCCTATTTTTCCCCCTTTATTCCCCTCTGTCCTCCCACCATCATTCCCCCACCTTAGTTCATGTCTATGAACCATATATTATATATATATGTGTATGTGTGTATATATATATATATATATATATAATTCTTTGGCTTTTTCATTTCCCATACTGTTCTTAACCTCCCTGTGTCTATTTTGTACCTACTATTTATGCTTCTTATTCCCTGTACCTTTCCCCCCATTCTCCCTCCTCCCCCTCCACACTGATAACCCTCCAAGTGATCTAGTTGTTTGCTTAGCTCGTTTTTGTTTTTTTAAAGTTTGATTATTGATAGTTGTGAGTTTGTTGTCATTTTACCATTCCTACTTTTGATCTTCTTTTTCTTAGATAAGTCCCTTTAACATGTCATATGAGAGCTTGGTGAGGATGAGTTCCTTTAACTTGACCTTATCTGGGAGGCACTTTATCTACCTTCCCATTCTAAATGAAAGCTTTGCTGGATAGAGTATTCTTGGAGTAGGTCTTGCTTTTCATGACTTGGAATACTTCTTTCCAACCCTTTCTTGCCTGCAAGGTTTCTTTTGAGAAATCAGCTGAGAGTCTTCTGGGAAATCCTTTGTAGGTAACTATCTCCTTTTCTCTTGCTGCTTTAAGATTCTCTCTTTATTTTTCCTCTTGGATAATGTAATTATGATGTGCCTTGGTGTGTGTTTCCTTTGGTCTAACTTCTTTGGGACTCTCTGAGCTTCCTGGACTCTCTGGAAGTCTCTTTCCTTTGCCAGGCTGGGGAAGTTCTCGTTCATTATTTTTTTCAAATAAGTGTTCAATTTCTTGCTCGTCCTCTTCTCCTTCTGGCACCCTTATGATTCGAGTGTTGGAATGTTTAACGTTGTCCCAGAGGTTCTTAAGCCTTTCCTCATTTTTTTGAATTCTTGTTTCTTCATCCTGTTCTGGTTGAATGTTTATTTGTTCCGTCTACTCCAAACTATTGATTTGAGTCCTGGTTTCCTTCCTGTCACTGTTGGCTCCCCGTATATTTTCCTTTATTTCACTTTTTATAGCCTTCACTTTTTTCTCTATTTTGTGACCATACTCAAACATTTCTGTGAACATCCTGACTACCAGTGTTTTGAACTCTATCTGATAGGTTGGCTATCTCCTTCTCACTTCTTTTTCTGGAGTTTTGATCTGTTCTTTCATTTGGGCCATATTTTTTGTCTCTGTGTACCTGTTATGTAGTAAGGGGCTGAGCCTTAGGTATTTTCTAGGGTGGGGCAATTCAGGGTCACTGGGTTGTGGCCCTGTATGTGAGGGAGGGGTCAGAGAGGTAACAATGCCACTTGGCTGGCTTTGGGCCCTTCTGGTGCTGATTCCGTGGTTGGGTGGTTTTGTGTATGTTCTAGGACCCTGTGGGTCTCTCCAATGAACTCTCCTGTGAGGCTGGGAGTTTTTCCCGTTGCTGCAGTCCCCACAGGTTTTTTCAGTCAGAGGTTTAGAGGCTTTGTTTCCCCATGCTGGAACCCTGGGTTGCATGGTCTGTCTCATTCCCTAGTTGTTCCTGGCTTATCTGCACGCAAATGTGAGACAACCTGCTCCGCCAGCCACCACTGCACCTGGTCCGCTAGCTGCCGCCTTGCCACAAGTCCTCTCAGCACTGGCTGCCCATCTCTGTCCCTCCTGGTCTGGATGAATGTTTATTCTTTAACTCCTTGGTTGTTGGACTTCCATACAGTTCAATTTTCTGGCAGTTCTGGTTATATTTTGTTTTTAAATATGTTGTCCTTCTTTTGGTTGTACGAGGAAGCAAAGTGTATGTACCTATGCCTACAGCTTGGCCAGAAGTCCTATTTTTTTCCTTTATACCCTTTGGTACTTTCAACAATAGGTTTTCTTTTGGGATAAAAAAATATATGTGCCTCTTCCCACAAACCAAATGGAGTGCTATTATTTAATACTAGAAAAAAGTACAGATTTTAAAAGTTTGTTATACTAATCTTCCTCATTCTGCTTACCAGCATCTGAAAAATTCCCCAAAAGAAAGATTGGCCCAGCTAGGTTGAGACACTTAAACTGAGCTCCAGCACAGTGCACCCTCCTTCCTCTCCCTCAGCTGCTCAGAGCCAGGGGAGTGGGGACGGGACTCCTCTTCTGACAAGGCCTTCCTTACCAGCAAGCGAGCAAGCTCAGTGTTTAGTGAGCTCATATACCAGTTTCAGTGGGTCTGGAGGATTAATGAGCTGCTAAAACTCAACTTCTTCATCCCCTGAAGCTTCCTTTCAAACGACAGATTCCAAATATGACCTACCACAGCCATGCATCCCCTCCCACTATACTTGTAATTTGTATGCTTAAACACATACTCTGAAGCAGTGCCTCAGTTCCCACTATTGATTCTGAGAGTTTAAACCAAAATGTGCCAGAAAACAGCTTTACTAATGAGCTCAGCAACCTCAAAGCATGAAAATGACTCTAGAATAGCACAGTTTTCAGGACTGCTGGTAAATTAAACTTTGTAATTATTTTAATTTGTTAATTCTAAAGTGTAAACACATGAGCCAAATAGAAAGTCCAAAAACTGAAATCTTTTTTTTTTTTTTTTTTTTTGGTCAAGCAAAGTCCTTTTCTATTCCATTTCAGAGAGCTTTTCTCTGGTGGGGAATTTCCTTTCTTTCATATCGCTGATACAGTGTATCACTGAGTCCTGATGAAATGTCTCTTAACTTTTCACTTTCTTTCTTTCATCCCCTAGTTTAGACCTTCATCTAATAACCAGACAATTGTAATCGGTCTCCCTACTTCTAGACTCTGATTACGTCAGTCTCCTAAACCAAAACCTTAATTGCACTCCTAAATGCTTTCAGTGAACTAAGCAGATAAATCAGCCCTTCCCAGTGCCATTTCCAGCCTCATGCATACTCCCAGGCCAAGCGCTCTAGCCAAAAGAGGTATAGAGCCCAGGTGGCAAACACAAGGCTTGAGGGCCGAATGCGGCCCTCCACCTTGTTTTATCCAGCCTGGCACCTTGTTTCTACTCGGCCACAGCGCCGAGCTCCTTGCCCCTAGTTAAGGAATAGTTACATTTACACAATCCTAAAATTACATTTGGCCCTTTGAAGGCAACCATGAGGCTGATGTGGCCCCTGATGAAAATGAGTTTGGCACCCTTGGTATAGACCATCCCACCAAGTCCCCTGTGCCTTCTCCTGCCTAAGGCTTTGCTCATATCCTTCCCTTCTCTTCAGACTTTCTCTCTTCTCTTCTCTTCAGATCCCTTCTGTTCTATTCAGATCTCTCTTCTCTTCTCTTTCTCAGCTTTGATGCTATGTTCTTATGAAGTCTGAATGTATTACATACCTTCCTATCTTATCCCCATGGGAAAATAAGTGTGTCCTTATTTTCTTCCTCTAAGGTCCACTTGCATGCTGTGAAATTCTTATTTTCTTGTTTTAGTAGTCTAGTAACAATTTGTATATTAATCTGCTCAATTCACTGGAAGATCCATTGGGTGGGGCCCAAGACTATCAGTCTTTTGGGTCTCTCCGCCATCTAGCCCACTGCCTTGAAACCTGTATTTGTTGAATGCAATTGAATAGTGGGATTCAAAAATGGCCTTTAATGAAGCATCTAGAATAGATTTAAGAAATATACTAATTTTTCTTATTCATTCATGAAGAATGAAAAGAAAAAATTGTATGCTATTCCATTTTAGTGGAATGCTGTGAAATGATAGTGTTTTGTGATACTTAAATTGCTGAGACCTGGAAGTCTTTCTTATTTTCCAACTCAAGTAGACTTTAAGAATAGAGTAATTTTGCCTCCACAATAAAGAGGAAGCATGGAGAGAGAGGGAGGTGTAAGAGTTTTGCTGTTGGCCCAACATGGAGTCATATCTCAAGTCTTGAGCAGATTTAACCTCTCTGATAGAAGCTCACATTCTCCATGTGCAAAATGTTGACAATGCCTGTATAAGCTATTGTACAGATTGTAGGACGCTGGGTGGAAGCGTCTAGAATAGTACCTGGCACACAGTAGGCATGCCAAAAGTACAATAATGGGTTACTATTTTCGTAGCCATTGCACATGGTTCAGTTAGAAGGTGGGGCATCTGTGAGTGCAGCTGCAGACTGAAGTCACATGTTGCAAAATCTCACCTTGCACAATGGCTTTCATTAAAATGAGAGATTGTTTATTAAGCAGAGGATTACTTGATAGCTGACCCTGAAAGTGGAGCTGGAGCTTAGCAGAAAGGGCCAGGTGTGCTGGGCTAGATCATGCTGGGCATCTCCTCCTCAGCAGGCAAGCTCTTCGGGCCAGAACAAGCAGATGTTCAGCTTTCTGGGATGAGGGGGCAGGATGGGGTCTTGTTTGCTCTTTCACAGTGTGAGGCTGTGAAATGCAGCAGCATGAAAGCCTGGGATCTGGGACTGTGCTGACGGAGCTCTCGCACGTGCATGCCTGAAAATCAGAGCTTTAAAAAATTCATCGCCCTCATGGCATCTCCATTTGGGGGACAGGGGTGATGAGAAAGAAAGGACCAAAGAAGGGAATGGATCAATTGGATAACTGGTGGTTGAATACCTGTCGTCTATTAGGCACTGCTTTTGGGTGCTGGGGACAGTGATGGAAGTGGTAGTGCAGATTACAAAGGTTGTAAGATATAGTCTCATCTGAGTCTGTGTTTTTTTTCTTTTTTGGTTTTGAGTCCTATACTCTTTAAAAATATGGTAAAAGGAAAATGTGTACACACATTATTTTATATACAATTCCCAGGGGCTCATGGATCCCTGAAGTTCACTTAAGGACCCTAAGTTAAGAACCCTTTATTTAGTAGTTACAGTCTAGGGGAAAACATTAGCACATTGCATTTAGAAACACCTGATTCAGGTTTGTATTCCAGTCCTTACCAGATATGTATCTTCCTGAATGAATGAAGAATGATCTTATATAACTTACCTTGCCAAGTCTCAGACATTTCATGGAGATGAGGATAATAGCAGCATCTTACTGGGTTGTTGGGAAACGAAAAGAAGTTAATACGCAGAAAAACTCTTAGCTCTATACCTGGCATGTGGTAAATGATCAATAAATGGTAACAGTTATTATTAGTGAGCCTGCTGTGAGGGAGCCACAGAAGTATAGCAGGAAGCTAATTCCTGTTAGCATCTGGGAAGAAAGTATGAACCACAGTTTTCATTCGAGGTCTTGTATCTAAAGAATTGTGAAAACCAACATGGTGGTTTTCCATCTGTATAGACAACAAATTTATGGTAACTGTCTCACTCCTGTTTCTGAAAGAAGGCAACCCAACAGCATTCCATGGGGGATTTTAGTGGTTATGTATTTCATGGAGAAGACCTCATTGGAGGGAATAAATCTCTCTCAATGATTGCTAAATACTAACAGTTATAATCATGAGCAGTCATGAAGAAAAAGGAGGCTGTGATGATAACAGTTATGAGTTATTGAGGGAGTGCCAGCTGCCAGGCATTGTGCTATGTGCTTTATACAGGGGTGGGCAAAAGTAGGTTAATAATAATGATAATATTAAATACAATAATTAGTAAGTTATAATGCAAGAATAAACTCTGTTTTGCGTGTTCACAGTTGTAACACTAGTTTTGCCCACCCTGTATTTCTGTGGGTATTTTGTTGTCCTTTCTGGTGAAGCTTCATCACTTAGAAAAGCAGGAGTCCAGAAAATAAAGGACCCCCACCAGCTGTGTTGGAGGTCTGCAGGCTGTGCGTGTGTGTGTGTGTGTGTGTCTCCTTGAGCACACTCACTGGTGAGCAAACACCGCTTATCAGCTTTCACTCTTTTGACTGCTTTCTGAGCCTTACCTTTAACGTTTTGGAATTCGCCTGTTGAAAAATGAAGGTTTATCATGCAGCGAGTCCGATTACAACCACAAGATTCAGAAAAGGGTTTCTGAGCTTGGGGGAAGTTACAATTAACCTCGTAAAGAGCACAGATGAAAGTCTTTCCCATCGTTACAATCAAAGACACTTTAGGCCACTCTTCCCCCAAAGGAATAGTTGCTTTTTATGACCCGTTTTAAAGTTTTATTTCAAAAACAGTCAGCATCTTAAAGCACAATGTGTATGCTCCCCAGGCCTTCACTCACAATATGTTTTCAGTTTTCTCAATCGTATTACCATGTTTTTGGATGTGATGCTGCTACCCTCCCCGGATCCACACACGGAAGGATTTAGCCTGACTTTCCTGAGCTCATAGCAAGAACTCTTTCCCACACCTCTTTGCTTTTTTCTTCTGAGAGGAGGGTTCAGAGTCAGCATTATGACGTTAGAAGAGATTCTCTTTTTCAGCCCTCTCATTTTTCAGTCAAGGCCACTGAGGCCGAGAGAAGAGATGAAATCCAGTTCTTTCATTCTTTTCCTTCTTCCTCCCCTCCCCTCCCTTCTTCTTTCCTATTCTTTCACCGTACCCAGTACTCAGCTATTCCTCAAACTTAAGAAACCAGTTTCTGGCCCCATCTTCTGGTTTGGAATGCTTCCTAACTCTGTCATATGTCTGTGTGTACACATGGGTATATCTGTGTGTGTGTCTTAACTAATGTACTTAAATATCATATGTCTTTTTCATGATGTAGAAACTGTGGCTAATTGCCTTTTAATGATAATCTTTCACTGAGTACCTAAATGCTGGAGGAAATGACTAATAGCCTGATAGCACCTAGGGTGTTACAGTACTGCCATGGTCACTGTGCACCTGTGTTTGCAGGAATTTCAAGGTCAGTGAACGTACTCATGTCTCTTTTGGTTGCTTGCTTTACTCCCACTCCAGCCCTGTCTCCTGTGTCTCACTGTCACCTGAGCAGTACTGTCAGCTTGTGCTGGCTGCTGTATTTCATTGTTTGAAGAGCACTTTAAATGCTTTCTCCACCATAATATGCCCCAGCAAGGACTGGGCAAAAAGGTTGAAGTTTCACCCAGTTCTGACTTTGTTGGGATGTGCATCTCCTTCTCACTGGTCACTGTGCCTGCAGCCTGTCCATCAATCCTCACTGCTATCCTGCTTCAGCTTTGTTATGTGCAGAAGCAGACTTACCAGCCACCTGTTGAAGACCCTGCAGCCTCCCATCGCCTAGAGTAGGGATGGCAAATGGTTCTTTTTCAGGTGCCAATTCCAGTTGATTAGTGGTGGCCTCCTGAAAGTGTGGGCCTTCTGAAGTGTAATAAAGAGCTATGGTTTGTGGTGTCTGACATGTGTGGGGAGAGGCAGTGGGAGCAGATGTGCCACCTTGTCCCTAGCCAAGAGGACAAGGTGTGAACTTCTAAGCATGGCACACAGGACACTTTCTGGCTTCTGCCTACCTGTTCAGAATCATATGTCATTTCCCAGCCTGCGTCCTCCTTCCATGCCCTGCTTCCCCAACACCCTTGCCGTCACACCAGCGTGACTTTGCATCCGTCAGACTTCTACCTGAAATCCCTTGCCTCTTGTTTCTGCATTGCTGCCTCATCCTTCAACACCTGATTCAAGTATTAAGGTCTTTGAAGCCGCTCTCACCTTTTTGCTCCTTAGCCAGACCTCACAAAATCATTTTCTTCTTTCTCTAGCTTTGCATTGCATTCTCTATATACATAGTATTATTGACATATTATATTATAATCATTTAATCATATGTCTGCTCTCCTACTAGACTACTTGATAGAAAAGTCCATATTAACTGAGATCCTTCAACATTTTAAACACACTGCGAGGCACTGCCCATCCAGGAGATCCAGTGACTAGAAAGAGGGTGGGGTTTTTAAGCTGACTTTCTGATCTTTACCAATGGAGAAGATATGTCATTCCTCTGAGTCTCAGGCTATTCATATTGTAAGTTGGGAGTCAAAATATTTATGCTCGGTTATTGAATGGTTCAGAAATAGTATTTCTAAAATGTTAGCATATTCTTTAATAAATGGAAACTATTATTATTGGTTATGTAGTTTATCTTTAGACTAATTCTGTGAGGTGCAGTAAGAGTTAATTTTTTTAATGTTGCAACTGAGCCTCAAATTATTTCCTTAGAGTCATATATCAAATAAATTACTGAGTTAGAATTTAAACTCAGGTATGTGTGACTTTGGGGCCAGTATCCTCTTTCTTATGTGTTTTTTACAAAAAAAAATAGTAGTGGTCTCAAACCTACCAAAAAGCTGTAAAAACAGTACAAAAAAATTCTGTATCCCTTTCACCTCACCCAGGTTTTTCCAGTTGTTAATATTTTACCTCAATTTTTGGCCACCCTCCTTCTCTCTCTACACATGCATGTGGACACATAGACAACACACACGTTTTTCTTACATGATGACTCATCACCCCTAATCCTGCTTCCTGTGTTATCATTGTGCAGCCATCCCAATCGGGGTCAGGACTGATCCAACAGTGCTCACTGTACACACCCCACACAGATATCTCCAAGTGCTCTAACAATGTCTCCTTTTCCCTTCTGGTTCAGGGTCCTATCTAGGAAACAGTATTGCATTTGCTAACCACACTTCATCGGTATCTGTTAATCTGGAACTGTTCCTCAGTCTTTTCCCAGTGTCTCATGCCCTTCACAGGCTTGTTGTTCTATAGGACCCCCTTCCACCTGTGTTCAGCCAGTGTTTCCTTATGATCAGCTCAGGCCATGCAGTGTTGGGAGGAAACCACAGAAAGGATGCTGAGATTCTCCCAGTGCGTTAGATTAAGAGGCACATGATGATGACGACCCATCACCTCACTGGTGCTGTTAACCTTCTCATTCCGTCAAGTTGGGATCTGCCAGGTGTCTCCACTGTAGAGCCATCATTTTTCCTTTTTATTTGATGAATATGGGGGAGATATTCTTGTATTATATGAATATCCTATTCCTTATCAAAACACTATTTTTCAGCCTTAGTATCCATGGTCAACTCCCACCCGCATCCACCACCACCACGGTTGTTAAATAGTGATGATCTATTTCCACCATTTCTTCTACATTTTTTTACCTGGCTTTCTATGGTAAGAAGGAGCATTCCTTCTCTTACATTTATGTATTTATTTATTTAATTTCATGATGGAATCTTGGTTCTATTTTATTCAATGGTTTTTAACCTGATACTATCATTATTTTAACCCCCAAACTCTTCCCAGTTTGAGCTCCTGCATATTGGCTTTTATGTCCTCTTGACATTTAACCACCATTATGAAGCATTTCCTTGCTTTCTGACACAGACGTTCTATGCTCATCTTGTGTTTTCCCTGCTCCAACCCTGAAATCAAACTTTTTCAAACAGTTCTCGTTCCTGTTAGTGAAGGATGATATTTAGAAACCAAGGACTGATTGCTCCCTGTGCTTGTTGCTCCTATATGTACACATCCATGCCTGTGTAGAAACACACAGACGGAGGAGGGCAAAAGCAGGTTTACAATGGTTCATATGGAAAAAGACATGCAGGTTATGATTATTACAGTAGCTTTACTAACTATTGAATGTCACAACAGCACAGTAAACCTACTTTTGCTTATCCCTGTATATGTGTATGTGTATGTATATATCACACAGAAATACAGACAAAATTAGTATTTCTGTATGGGAATATATATTGAAGGCCTATCAATTCATACGAATACTTCCAATTACAACTCAACATCTCAGAGGTCTTTTTAGCCTTTTTTTCATGTTTGGAAATCCCTTCTTAAAGTGACAAACCTGGCAACTTTTATTTTCAGTGTACTTACTTATTCGTTCCATGTAGCCAGTCTTCCTAACTATTCTGGCTGCCTCTTCTGTCTGCTTTCTTTATACTTCCAACCCATTCTTGTCTGCTTTCTTGACTGTCACACTACCGCCAATGTCTTTATAAGGCAGAAGGGTTCTCCCCTCTCCCTTCTCACGTTCTTTTTTTTCTTTCTTAAATATATTTTATTGATTGTGCTATTACAGTTGTCCCATTTTACCCCCTTTATTCCCCTCCCCCCCATTCCTCGCCCTTTAGTTTTTGTCCATGGGTCATACACATAAGTTCTTTGGCTTCTATATTTCCTATACTATTCTTAACCTCCCCCTGTCTGTTTTCTACCTACCGTTTATGCTATTTTTTCTCTGTACTTTTTCCTCCTCTCTCTCCTTCCCACTCCCTTGTTGATATCCCTCCATACCTTATATAAATCCCTTTAACATTTCATATAATAAAGGCTGTGTGATGATGAACTCCTTGAACTTGACCTTATCTGAGAAGCACTTTATCTGCCCTTCCATTCTAAGTGAAAGTTTTGCTGGATAGAGTATTCTTGGATGTAGGTCTTTTCCTTTCATGATTTGGTATATACTTCTTTCCAGCCCCTTCTTGCTTGGAAGGTCTCCTTTGAGAAATCAGCTGACAGTCTTATGGGAATTTCTTTGTAGGTAACTGTTTCCTTTTCTCCTGCTGCTTGTAAGATTCTCTCCTTATTTTTAATCTTGGATAATGTAATTATGATGTGCCTTGCTGTGTTCCTTTTTGGGTCCTGCTTCTTTGGGACTCTGAGCCTCCTGGACTTCCTGGAAGTCTATTTTCTTTGCCAGCTTGGGAAATTCTCCTTCATTATTTGTTCAAATAAATGTTCAATTTCTTGGTCTTCCTCTTCTCCCTCTGGCATCCCTATGATCCAGATGTTGGACCCTTTACAGATGTCTTGGAGGATCCTAAGCCTTTCCTCATTTTTTTGAATTCTTGTTTCTTCCATCTGGTCCACACTGTTGATTTGAGTCCCAGTTTCCTTCTCTTCCCTATTGGTTCCCTGCACATTTCCCCTCATTTTCTTTAGTATATCCTTCATTTGTTCATTTATTTGCATCCAATTTTTTTCCAATTTTGTGAGCATCCTGATTACCAGTGTTTTGAACTGTACATCTGGTAGGTTGGCTATCTCCTTATCCGTTAGTTGTAATTTTTCTGGAGCTCTGTTCTGTTCTTTCATTTGGGCCATTTTTTTTTTTTTTCTTTTCTTGGTGCGCCTGTTACTTTAAGGGGCAGAGCCTTAGGTGTTCACCAGTGTGGGGTAACCTACATCGTTGTGTTGTGATGCTTCTTTTGGGGGTGGGCCTGGGAGGGAGCAATGGTGCTTGCTCTGTTTACTGCCAGCTCCCATTCCCCGCCCCAATAAGCTCTCCTGTGAGACTGGGAGCCGCTCTGGCCACTGCCTCAACCCCCTCAGGTGCTTTCAACAGGTGGTTCGAGGCTCCCCCTGCCCCCCCCCCCCCCCCCGCAATGGTGGGTTGTGATGGTGAGCCGCACAGTCTGCTCCACTCCCCAGCTCCTTCTCCCGGTCTGTCTGCACGTGAAAGAGGGACTGCCTGGTCCACCAGTCTTGGCCCGCTGGTTCCCACGAGCTTCTCCGGGTGCACCGGCTGTGGGCTTTGCTGAGCACATGGACTGTGTTTTGGCCAGGCATGCCCGCAGTGAGTCTCTCTGGGCAAACTGCCGTCTCACTTTGTGCATTATCTGCCCGGCTCTGCCCCGCTTACCGGTCTGGATGAATGTGCCCTCTCTAACTTCTTGGCTGTTGGACTTCCACTCGGTTGGATTCTCTGTCAGTTCTGGTTGTTTGTTTTGCTTTTTAACATGTTGTTTTTCCTCTTTGGTTGTGAGTGGAGGTGCAGTGTGTCCACCTATGCCTCCATCTTGGCCGGAAGTCCCCTTCTCACATTCTTGAATGCTGAGTGTCAATGTCAGGAAGTGAAGATAGGAAGAAATAGGTATGCCTTTAGGCAGGGAATATGTGCTTTTTTCCCCTCTACCCCTAACACCTGATGTGATGTGTGGCAATTGGGGATTTGTCAATGCCATGTGAATGAATGAATAAATGGGCAAATGAACAAATTAATGAGTAAACAAACTTGTACCGTTATTGTGTATTACTTAATTTATTAATGTTCTTTGGATTATCAGAGGATGAGAGTAGAATAGATACAATCAAAGCATCTTCACTATCCAGGAAGATTTCTGTCTCTGTTCAGTCTTGTAAGCAGCTTGGAATGCTATCAGACTTGGGAATACCTGCTCAAGCAGCCAGAGGAACTGAATGAAACTGGTCTGGAGTGATTGATGGATGAGGCAGTGTGCTTGTCTGTATCCAGAACAGCACCAGGCACATAAGGATCCTTTACAAAGGAGGTTTGATGATGAGAACAAGTGCAAGGCACAGTCTGAATTTTGGTTGCCTCATTTTGTTTGAGAAATCTCAGTGTGTGTGTGCATCCAGAATAGTTAGTTCCCAGTCACCTATGTATTTTCTCAAATTCCATTTGGATTCCAGTGTTCCACGGCATCCTTGTCTAACTCTAGTGGGATGTGTACTGTGTTGGCATAAAGGTGCTAGTGCTTTAAAATCAGTGATTCCACTCTAGCATGCAGCTGTAAATAAGCATGCATAATGTTAGTTTTGTGGATGCTTAAAACCTGTTTTCATCTCATTGGAGTTTTCACTAACCCTTACCATGGTAACTACCTGTACTATCATGATAATACATAAAAATGCCTTATTTTGTTAGAATCATTTTGAGAACAGATTCTGTTGGGTGGCTACTCCAGCTACTTCCCAAGCCCCATCTGTCTTGCCTGTTGCTCACTGTGGTGACTAAAGAAGCCAGACCCTTGACTTCACAGCTTCCTTTGCAGCTGGGGTAGCTTTATGACCTGATTTGTCAGTGAGAGGGCTTACGGGAAGTGGTTTTCACTCTTTCTTTGTCTGGCTGTGGAGGGTAGGATTCCTAGTACCTGGGGCTGCTGCTGCTATGCTCTATTAATGAACTTTGCTTTCCTGATTCAGGGTTGGAAATGGTCTCTGCTTTAGATCCAGAAGGACTTGGGGCTTAGTGTTGAGCACCAAGAGGAGAAAAGAGGGGAGGAGCAAAGGGGAGAGAATGAGGAAAGAGATAGAATTTGGTCAAAGCTGGGGGATTCCTACCCTTGACATCTCAGGCTGCTCAGAGGTTCAGAGACTGAGGCTGCAATCCACTCCCTTGTGAATGCTCTTGTGAGCCTTTTGCAGCTGAGCTGTTCCTGGACAGTCCTTTGTAGCCCCTGACTTTCCACAGGATGACTGACAACCTTAGGTTTTGAGTCTTTAGTATGTGTTCCAGTTACTGTGAAGGTTGAGATAATACACATAAAGAGTTAACTGTGCCTGGGACATAGTCAATACTCAATAATTATTAACTATTTGTATGGCTCTCTTTGAGAGTATACAACAGGGGTGTTAAACTCATTTTTACTGGGGGCCACATCAGCCTTGTGGTTGCCTTCAAAGGGCTTAATGTAATTTCAAAGGGCTTAATGTAATTTCAACAAATCTATTGGTGTACAAATTTTATACCTTTATGAACAAAAGGCAAAGGACTCACAGAGAACAGTTTTCAGGTAGTCCAATAGAAATGTATGGTGTTTGTTTATTCACTGATTTGAGAAGAGAGAAAGAAAAGGGTTAATTTATGAAGATTATAGAGGACCAAGAATCTTAGTTTTGTGGATCTCTTTTTTTGTGAAGAAGGTTTCTTTTCTACCAGAAATCAAGAATGGAGTTAACACCCATCGTGTGTGTATATCTGCCTGTTCTCTGCTAACACCTCCTCATTCCCTAGACCTTTGCCAGCATCTGGGAGGTCTAGTAAGAATGCTCTTTAAATCCTCTGCATTCTTCCAGAAGCCCAAGGGGTTTAACAAGTTCTGATTTTAGCTAAAACATATGAACCAAAAAAAACTACACTTTCTGTAACTTGGTTCTTTATGCCAGAAATCTTTGTGTGTTTGTCAAGTAAAGAAGCAAAACCTGGATCTTTTGTTAGTGGTTATTAGGCAATCAATATAAAGCAAGATACTTGTTTAGAGATAAGAGAATTGTATTACCTTTAACATTTTATAATGTAATTTATTTAATGAGTGGGTTTCACACTGAGTATAAAGTTATTATCAGTAAACCTTAATTTCTAGAGATAAGACTATATTGAAAGTATAGCCGGGAAGAGGTAATTTAAATTTTTTTAAGTTAAACATCTGATGAGAAATAAAGAAAAATTATTAATGAAATCAGAGACTACTTTTATATACTGAATTAGGAACACACAGCATCATGAAGTGATTTCATTTCAGCTGCTCAGTTGTAATAATTAAACTTGAAATGCAGCCTCCTGCTTTTTTGGGGAGGGAGAAAGAGGGTGTCCTGTAACAGTGACATCAGCTCCTAAGAATCAACTGCTTGTTTAAAATATTTATAGTACACGAAGGGATACATTTAGTATTCCTTCTAAAATCATTCCACTCATTGTATAAATTATTTTTCTTTCACTTTGATGACATTATAGGAGATTTGGCTCAAATTTTGAATAGCTTGGTAGAGGCAGAGAAAAAAATGTAGATTAACATTGGAACAATCTTTTGATGGATATGATAATGGTTGTTGAAATTTGGGTATTGGTTGAAATTCCAGCAAGTGTTTCAGTGAAGAACTGAAACCAGCACCAGAGGGCCTTAGGGAATAGTATTTGGTTTATGACAGTAAAGCCCCTAGTAGTTTATGAGCGAAGTGGGGAGAAAATTCACACTGTTTGAGTTAGGCTCAGAGCTTCTGTCTGCATATCTTGTGCTGCTACTTGTTCCTGTGAAAGACAAAAATGCTCCTTTCTGTTGCTAGTCAGGTGGGAAATGGTATTGGGTAGGAGGGCTGGGGCAGATCACATTGGAGCCAGGGGAGAGCTAATGGGAGCTATTTTTTCTCCGTTATCCACGGCATGAGTACAGGTTCATATTTAGAGAAGAAAAGGCCCCCAGAAATTTTGACATAGAGAGAACTTAGCATTGAAAATCTGACATGAAAAGGCATCCAAATTGGAAAGAAGGAAACAAAACTGTTATTGTTTGCAGATGACATGATAGTGTACACAGAAAATCCTATAGACTCTGGCAAAAAAACTACTCAACCTAATAAATGAATTTGGCAAAACAGCAGGATACAAAGTCCATATCCAGAAATCAAAGGCATTTTTGTATACCAACAATGAAACATCAGAAGCAGAAATGAGGGGGGAAAAATCCCATTTGTTACAGCGACAAAAAAAAAACAACCTATGAATAAATCTAACTAAGGAGGTAAAAGACCTGTACTCAGAAAACTACACAACACTGAAGAAAGAAATCATGGAAGACACAAACAAATGGAAACATATACCATGCTCATGGATCGGAAGAATCAACATCATCAAAATGTCCATACTACCCAAAGCAAGTTATAGATTCAATGCAATCCCTATTAAAGTACCAATGGCATATTTCACAGATATAGAACAAACACTTCAAAAATTTATATGGAACCATAAATGGCCCCAGATATCTCCTGCAATTTTGAGAAAGAATAGGAAAGTAGGAGGGATCACAATACCTGACATCAAACTGTATTGCAAGGCCACTGTAATCAAAACAGCCTGGTACTGGCATAAAAACAGACACATAGACCAATGGAACAGAATAGAGAGCCCAGAAATAAACCCAAGTCTCTATGGCCAATTAATTTTTTGACAAAGGGAGTAGCAGCCTAAAATGGAGTAAAAATAGCCTCTTCAACAAATGGTGTTGGGAAATCTGGACAACTACATGGAGAAAAATGAAACTCGAGCACCAACTTACACCATACACAAAAATAAATTCAAGGTGGATAAAAGACTTAAATGTAAGTCATGACACCATAAAAGTCCTAGAGGAAAACATCAACAGGAAAATCTCAGACATTCCATGCAGCAACATCTTCACTGATATGTCCCCTAGAGCAAGGGACATAAAGGAAAGAATAAACAAATGGGACCTCATCAAAATAAAAAGCTTCTGCACAGCTAAAGAATACAGCATTAAAATGAAAAGAGAACCAACAGTATGGGAAAACATATTTGCCAATGATACCTCAGACAAGGGTTTGATCTCCAAAATATATAAAGAACTCACATGACTCCACTCCAGGAAGACAAAAAACCCAATTAAAGGGCAAAAGACTTGAACATACATTTCTCCAAGGAGGAAATACAGAGGGCCCAGAGACGGTCAGCATCTGATGCTCAGCATCACTAGCCTTCAGAGAGATGCAAATTAAAACCACAATGAGATACCACCTCACACCAGTCAGAATGCCCAGCATAAACAAATCAACAAACAAGTGTTGGAGAGGATGCAGAGAAAAGGGAACCCTAGTGCACTGTTGGTGGGAATGCAGACTGGCGAAGCCACTGTGGAAAACAGTATGAAATTTCCTCAGAAAACAAAATGGAACTGCCTTTTGACCCAGCAATTCCACTGCTGGGATTATACCCTAAGAGCCCTGAAACACCAATCCAAAAGAACCTATGCACCCCAATGTTCATAGCAGCACAATTTACAATAGCCAAGTGCTGGAAGCAACCCAAGTGCCCATCAGCAAATGAGTGGATCAAGAAACTATGGTACATTTGCACAATGGAATTCTACGCAGCAGAGAAAGAAGGAGCTTATACCCTTTGTGACAGCATGGATGGAACTGGAGAGCATTATGCTAAGTGAAATAAGCCAGGCGGTGAGGGACAAATACCATATGATCTCACCTTTAACTGGAACATAATCAACAAAAGAAAAAAGCAAGCAAAATATAACCATACACATTGAAGTTAAGAACAGTCTGACAGTGGCCAGAGGGGTGCGGGGATGGGACTGTGGAGAGAAGGGTTTTCAGGAACTACTATAAAGGACACATGGACAAATCCAAGGGGGAGGGTGGAAGCAAGGGAGGGAGGTGGGTTTGGATGGGGTGGGAGGGAGTGGAGCAGAGAAAATGCAGACAACTATAATTGAAGAACAATAAAGTATTTAAAAAAAAAAGAAAGTCTGACATGGAAACTAAAATACCTCTGTACCAGGTTTGGAGGCTTAAGGCAATGGGACCTCTAGAAATGCTGTGAAGTGCCTCGTAATTCACGTTAATTCATAAGACACTTGGCAGCTCCCAGGCGTTTCAGTAACTCCGTAGTGGATGTAAACATGACCATATCCAAGAGATGGGCTGTTAGGACACTGGGACACTTTTCTGAGGAGGGCAGAGTGCAACTTTGCCTGGAGTACTTCCTGCTCTTTGGACCTTTGGCTCTGTGCAAACTGTCACCATGTACCGGCTGTACCTCGAAGCAGAAATCCAGGGCTGTGGTGGATGTACAAGCTGCCAGGTTTGGGTAGGGAGTGCACCTCAGCTGATGGCCCGTGTTTTATTTATAGATACACCCAGGACTTCCAGTTTTTTCCCTAAACTTGAAGCAAAGAGAGGAGTTGTCTTTTATGAACTACTGCTTGGGGTAATCTGACAGCTCAAAGATGACAGCTCAGGGTAAGCCTAGCCAGTCCCTGATTATTCCCAAGAAAGAGGCTGTGAAAACTCGTTCCTTCATTGTTATTTATGCAAAATGAGGAACAAGGCATGTGTGGAAGGAGAAATTACGAAACAAATGAATCCATGTTGAGTTGTTGATGTCAGCTGGCTGGTGGAAATTAACATGGTATATAGCATAATTGTTGTCTTTCTACCTTAATTAATTATCTGAGCTATTTAACGTGTTGAAACATCAAGCCAGACATCTGGGGTTTAATGGACGGTGGCATTTATCCAACTATTTACTCCTCTTGCTTTCCAAGTAAGATCCATGCTCATTGGGTTCTGTTTATTCTTAAACGTTGTAGGTCAGAGGGCACACACTCCAATTCCAAGCTCTGTGATTCTGGAAAGAGAAGTGTCTCATATTCTGAGTAATCAACGTGAGTTTTCTTTGGAAAGGAATTTGATAGGATGAAAAGAGCAACTCAAGGAGTCAGCAAAACTGGCACTCCTCCTGGTTTTACCCACTGATCTTTCTGCGGGATTGAGCAAGACTTGAACCCCCGGCCTTGCTTTCTCTTCTGGGGTATTGGTTTGAAGTTAATAATTTCTGCCCTGGGTAGCTCTTCAGACTGCAGGAAGAACATGAGACCATATGGGAAAGCCCTGTAAACTCTACATGTTTTACAAATTGTTCATCTAGCCATCCAAAAACATTTTAGTAAGCATGTAGGTGTTGCAGGCGTTGTGCTTTGCTGGTTTTCTAGTAGCAAACAAGATACCCCTCCCACCCCTTCCAAGGAGCCTAGTCTGGACAACACATAAACAAGCATTTCAAAAAGTATTATGGGATAAAACAAAAAACAAAAAATATATTGTGGGCTAAAGACTGTGATAAGAGTAATCACAGAGTGCTCTGCAAAGCAACCTGGTGTTGGGTAGGGGTGAGGTGGGTAGGTCAAGGAGTGACTGCTTTAAGGTAAAGATTAAATGGGCTTTGGTTGTTTTTTGCAATGCTTGGAAGAGGGCCTTGGGAAGATTTGTTTAGCACAGCTGTTGGGTTTTATTTGAAATTCACAGGGTACTTACTAGATTTCTTGAGAAGAGAATGAAACTCCAGTTAAGTGTGGGAGCTTGCTGCTTTTTGGCTGGAGGACACTAAAAGGCCATGTGGGAACAAGCCCAGTGCAGCTGACACAAACTTCAGCATGTGAGAAGAGAAGCTTCCTCTGGTTGTTGGCTCTGCACTTATCATCAGCTTAAATCAAAATCTTGTTTTGTCCCAGGTGGTTGGACTAAAGCCGTATTAGCCTCGAGGGAACTCTTGCTTAAGCAGATACACACTTGTTTCATGTGGGTCCTAAGTCTTACACATTTGTTTCAATATTTCTCTAATTAAAACAATTTAAATCTGCAAAAAAGAGAAAATAGAGTGATGAATCCTTATGTATACATCTCCCGGCATCGATAATTATCAAGATTTTGCCAAATTTGGTTCATCCATTAATTCCAGACATCTCATTTCACCCCTATGTACTTCATTATGCTTCTTAAAAGTATGGACATTTTCTTACCTAACCACAAAGATATAATTGGGGATTTTTAGAAACTTTTAATTGCTCTTTTTTCTCCCCAACATTTTATTATGACACATTCCAGGCGTACAACAGAGTTGAAAGAATGTTAAAGTGAGTAGCTGTAAAGCCACTGCCTGGATCCTGTCATTAACATAGACACATCTCTCCAGCTACTCATCCCATCATCCATCCATCCATCTTTTTAATGTTTTTTGAAGTAAAGCACTATCAGTACTTTTTTTCCCTATGTGGTTCAGCATTCATATCATTAAAAACAGTTTAATATTGGATACTCTTCTCTTCTTTTGAAGTAAACTTACAATGAAATGAAAAAATCTTGAGGTGTTTTTGCTCAGTTTTGAGAAATTCATGTGCGTGTGTAACCCAAATCCCTGTCAGGATATAGAACCATACTAGCACCCTGGAAGTTTCCTGCACTCTCCTTCCCAGTCAATCCCTTCTCTCTCTCCCAGTGTTAACTACTGATCTGATTTTTTCCCACTAAAGATTGGTTTCCTTGGTTTTAAAATTTTCTATAATTTGAATAATAAAGTATACACTTTTTTGATGGATTCCTCTTTCACTCAGCAAAATATTCTTGAGATTTATGTATGCTTTTGTATGTTTGATGTTGTGCGGTTGCAAGTAGTTCCTTTTCATTGCCAAGTAATATTCCATTGAATGATTATACCACAGTTTATTCACCAGTTGATGGGTTTTGGGTTATATAAATAAGCTTCAATGTTTATTCTTGTTCAACTCCTTTTTAATGAATGTATGGTGTTTTAGTTTCTTTTGGATAAATTCCTAGGAATATAATTGCTGGACTAGGAGGTAGCCCAGCATGTAGCAACTGCCATATCCAGGGCGTGGCAGGAGTAGATTTACAGTTGTTTGCATGGAAAAGACATACAGGTTATGATTATTACAATAGCTTTATTCACTGTTTTGTGTACTCACAACTGTAAACCTACTTTTGCCCATTCCTACATTTTTTCCAATTGGTTTGGGTCATTTTATGGTTCTACCAACAGTGAACGACAATTTCAGATATTCCTGTTTGCCAGCACTAGGTTTTGTCAGTCTTTTTAGCTTTAGCTATTGAGGTGTATGTGTAGTGGTATTTCGTTGTGGTTTAAACTTGCATTTCCCTGATAACTCATGATGTTAAGCACTTTTGTACCTGTTAGTGTCCATTTGTATATCTGTTTGTGATGTGTCTGTTCAAATCTTTCGTTATTTTTTTTTGTCTTTTTAGTTTTGAATTGTGGATGAAATTTATATATCCTCAATCCTAGTGCTTTGCTAGATATCTGTCTTGAAAAAAACGTGTGGCTTGCTTATTTATTTTCTTAGTGGTATATATTTTTAAATATATTTTATTGATTATGCTATTACAGTTGTCTCATTTTTTTCTACCTTTCGTTCCGCTCCACCCTGTATCCCCCTTCCCACCACCATTCCCCCACATTAGTTCATGTCCATGGTCCATACATATAAGTTCTTTGGCTTCTTCATTTCCCATGCTGTTCTTAAACTCCCTGTGTCTGTTTTGTACCTACTATTTATGCTTCTTATTCCCTGTACCTTTCCCTCCATTCTCCCTCCTCCCCCTCTGCCCTGATAATCCTCCATGTGATCTCTATTTCTGTGAATCTGTTCCTGCTCTAGTTGTTTGATTAGTTCGTTTTTGTTTTTTTTAGGTTTGGTTATTGATAGTTGTGAGTTTGTTGTCATTTTACTGTTCCTACTTTTGATCTTCTTTTTCTTAGATAAGTCCCTTTAACATTTCATATAATGAGGGCTTGGTGAGGATGAGTTCCTTTAACTTGACCTTATCTGGGAGGCACTTTATCTGCCTTCCAATTCTAGATGATAGCTTTGCTGGATAGAATATTCTTTAGCCCTTGCCTTTCATGACTTGGAATACTTCTTTCCAGCCCTTTCTTGCCTGCAAGATTTCTTTTGAGAAATCAGCTGATAGTCTTGTGGGAACTCCTTTGTAGGTAACTGTCTCCTTTTCTCTTGCTGCTTTTAAGATTCTCTCTTTATCTTTCCTCTTGGGTAATGTAATTATGTTGTGCCCTGGTGTGTGTTTCCTTGGGTCCAACTTCTTTGGGACTCTCTGAGCTTCCTGGACTTCCTGGAAGTCTATTTCCTTTGCCAGATTGGGGAAGTTCTCCTTCATTATGTTTTCAAATAAGTGTTTGATTTCTTGCTCTTCCTCTTCTCCTTCTGTCACCCCTATGATTTGGATGTTGGAATGTTTAAAACATCCCAGAGGTTCCTAAGCCTCTCCTCATTTTTTTTGAATTTTATTTCTTCATTCTGTTCTTGTTGAATGTTTATTTGATCCTTCTTCTCTAAACTGTTGATTTGAGTCCTGGCTTCTTTCCTGTCACTGTTGGTTCTCTGTATGTTTTCCTTTATTTCACTTTTTATAGCCTTCACTTTTTTCTCTATTTTGTGACCATACTCAACCATTTCTGTGAACATCCTGATTACCAGTGTTTTGAACTCTGCATCTGATAGGTTGGCTATCTCCTCATCACTTAGTTGTATTTTTTCTTCAGCTTTGATTGTTCTTTCATTTGGGCCATTGTTTTTTTTCCTTTGGTGCACTGGTTACATAGTAAGGGGTGGAGCCGTAGGTATTCACCAGGGTGGGGAATCCAACATTGCTGCTTTGTGGTGCCATATGTGGGGGAGAGGTATGAGAGGGAACAATGCTGCTTGTTTAGCTCTTGGCCGGCTTTCAATAACTTCCTCCACTACCCACAAGCAAATTGGGCCTTTCTGGTGCTGATTCCTGGGTGGGTGGGTTTGTGCACATTCTAGGACTCTGTGGGTCTCTCCAACAAACTCCCTTATGAGGCTGGGAGTTTTTTCTGCTGCCTCAACCCGCACGGGTTTTTTTCGGTCAGAGGTTTTGAGGCTTTATTTTCCCATGCTGGAGGCTTAGGTTGCATGGTCTGTCTTGCTCCTCAGTTGTTCCTGTAGGTTATCCACATGCAGATATGGGAATGCCTGCTCTGCCAGCCACTGCTTTGCACAAGTCCTCTTCACTCCAGCTGCCTGTCTTTGCTCCTCCTACTGGTCTGGATAAATGTTTCTTCTTTAACTGCTTGGTTGTCAGACTTCCATACAGTTTGATTTTCTGGCAGTTCTGGTTATTCTTGTTTTTAAATTTGTTGTTGTCGTCCTTCTTTTGGTTGTGTGAGGAGGCAAAGTGTATCTACCTACGCCTCCATCTTGTCTGGAAATCTTGTCTACAAGCATGTGGTGTGTGAATAGGGGAAAAGTAGAGTGAACATGACCTTATCTGGTAGTCCAGGAAGGTCTCCTTGAAGGAAGCGAGAGAGGTTGAGTAGGAATAGGGTTCTGGGGAGAGTGTTGCCAGGGCCTGGGGGAAGGAGGGAGGAGACATGTACAGTTAGAACAGCCCAGAGTGGTACCTGCCTTCTCCCTCAGGATTAATTCTCTAAAAGTTGGAAAGAAAAGGTGCCTTGGTGACTGACATGTTTCTTTCTGGATGTCTCTTCAAGATGCAGTGGGGCCATTGCCAAAATGCCTACCCTGTATCTCCTTGACCAGTTGTACTTTCTTGAAGGAGTCTCTCCAATTAATTTAATTATTTTCTTCACAGAAGGAAGACTTCTTCCTTTCACCTGCCAAGGAGCTGCCCATGAGGAGCTCTGTAAGAGCCCTGAACATATTCTTTGCTGCTCTCTTCAGGCCCTCATTTTCTCCAAGGACTACTGCCTCTCCTCACTTCCCTCCTGCCCACTCAGCCTGAGAGCTGCAAGTCCCAATAGAGCTGCTCTCCATAGTACCTGCCATTCTGCAAGTCTCTTAGCCTTTCATTCTGCTGAACCAGGGTATCTTTCCTCAGAGCTGAGCATTGCTAGACAGTGCTCAAATTGGGCCATATGGGCCTTTTTGGGACCCTCTCAGCTCACTACTGCAGGAAGAAAGTCTGTACTTTTTTCTTATTACCCCATCTTGATTGATTAGCCATGCCTGTCAAGGGTGCCAGGTTAGAGAAATGAGGATGGGTGATAAATACACGAACGAATCAGTCAACAAAAGGGAAGCAGAGGAAGGAAGGGATTCTGGTGGAAATATCTACGCACTATTGAAAATGTCAACTTGTAGGAATCACACATTTGAAAATCATTCAGAATAACACAAAACCATAAAAATATGAAAAGTTGCTGAGCAGAGAAACAAATAAGAACATGGTTAAAACCTTGCTAGAGAGCTCTGTGCTTACCTTCTGGCTTCCATTCCAAGCACTTCTGCTTTCTCTCTCTAGACGCCCTTATGCCCTGGGCGGAGGCCTTCACACTGGTGCCACTCAGATTCCCATCTCTCCTCTCTAATTGTCTCCTTGTCCATCTTCCTATCCTTAATCATATATCCTTTCTAGTCCAGGCTCTTGCTCCATCAGTTATTCTTGCTCATCACAGGATCCCTACCTGGTAATCTACCCACAAAGATAACCTGATTTCACTTCTTTTACCTACTACCCCACAATGATAATCACATAATTAACAATTTTTGTAATTATTTCCTGAGTAATTTCTTGAGCTCCCGTTTGACTTGTCTTGTTGCTTTTGTCACCAGATTTTTCAACATAGCAGTTTTGCTCTCTTTCTACTTCTTCAGTAGCATCCATTCCTTGGTTCCAGCCCAGTCACTGCCAAAGCTGCTTTCTAGTCACCAAGTGAGACATCTTCTCAGTCCTCATGACTTTTCATTTTTCTGTTGCATTTAACTGTTGAACACTTAAACTCTTCTTTATTTGACATCTGTATCACTGAATTTTCTTCTTTTTGCTAGTTCCCCACCCTCTGAAACTTATTTGTCTTGCTTCCTAATGTTCTTAAAAATTTTGGCCATGAAGGCCTTATTTGTTTCTCTGCTCAGCAGCTTTTCATATTTTTATGGTTTTGTATTATTCTAAATTACTTTCAAATGTGTGATTCCTGCAAGTTGACATTTTTAATAGTGTGTAGGTATTTCCACCAGAATTCCTTCCTTCCTTTGCTTCCCTTGTGTTGACTGATTCATTCATGTATTTATCACCCATCCTCATTTCTCTAACCTGGCACCATTGACATACATGGCTAATCAATCAAGATAGTCTTTCTCACTAAACTTGGTTGGACCTGTGAATTTTTTCACTGTGACCCCTTCCCCCCGCCATCCCAGGGCAGCCACCGCTAGTTGGTATATCAGTTGCGTCTATTTGTCATATTAATACCAGATAGTTTTGAAGGTTGCTTGTTCTCCTCACACATTTAAAGACCTTGCTTTCTGTTATCCAGGATCTGGTAGATCTGGTCCCCTGAAGGATTAGTCACCAGCTAAGTTTCTAGTTTATAATCCCTGCCCAGTTCCCTAGTACCATGGGCAGAATATAAGCTGGAGTTACTCAGATTTCTTACTGTCTGATTTTATAAAGCTCTATGTAGAAGAGATAGATAGGAGGTACAAGTTGCCTTGTCTCAAGATTGGCATTAGATATAGCTGTGTATGTTCGAAAAAGGTCTTAACTTGCAGTTCGTAAAAGCATTTTCACTTGTCCCTTTACCTCTG
Organism: Micronycteris hirsuta; assembly: GCA_004026765.1. NCBI lineage: Eukaryota > Metazoa > Chordata > Mammalia > Chiroptera > Phyllostomidae > Micronycteris > Micronycteris hirsuta. Next base: position 219,941 of record PVJI01000185.1, on the reverse strand, counting down.
GGTATATTATAAATATGCAAGGAGAAATTCTAGTAAATACATTTTTTTAAGATTTTATTTTTAGAGAGATGAAGGGTGGGAGAAAGAGACGGAGAGAAACATTGATGTGCGAGAGATACATCGATTGGTTGCTTCTCACATGCCCCCAACTGGGGACCCAGCCCACAACCCAGGCATGTGCCCTGACTGGGAATTGAGCCAGTGACCTCTCGGTTCACAGACAAGTACTCAATCCACCGAGCCACACCAACCAGGGCCAAATTCTAGTAAATATTTAAAAATTTTATAAACCTTTGCTGGTACACATGTATTTCTGGAAAAGCATTGGCTTTACTCACCCCAGAGACTAACTGTGTTGGCTTTGTGAGCTGTTCAGGAAGAATGCCATTCCAGAGACATGGGTCCTCCACTGGGTAGACCCTGCCTTTGGGATCTTGGTGTTTCTCCACTCTGGAAGGGTTTTATTGGCTTGGAATGATGACCTTTCGGACTTGAGATCTGGTGATCCTTGGCACCTTTCCCTCTTCTAGTCCAAGAGTGCATTTTCTGCTTGTTTCCTCCCTCACACAGCAGCTGTGACAGGTCACAGGCTTACAATTACTAGGAAAAAGGAAAAGCAGGCTGCAAATCCTTGAAGAGTCTGAACTTTCAGTTTTAAATTGGATTGTTAATGGAAGTCAATTATGTGGGAGGTGATGTGGGACCTGGGGTGAGTGCTGCTGGCCAGCTGTGTGGCTTTGGGCAGTAACTCTCATCTCTTGATCTCATTGTCCACATCTGTGTGATGAAGCTGCAGGGCTGGCTGATCTCCAGGGTCCTTCCAGATTCAGCATTCCATATTCTTTGTTTTCCTGGTTGTTGTTATTATTAATTTATCTAGTGATGCTCTCTTGTTTAGACAGTGAACAGAGTTCTGTAGAAAGAGCAGAGTTTTAAAGAGCTTTTGGAATTGCATGTATTTGTTGGTCTGTATTAGAATAGTTGCACGGTCTGGAAGAAAGTAGACAGTGTCTTGCCTTGGAAGACTCTGAGTGTAGCTAAGGGGATGAGGAAGAGGCTGGCCTAAGAACTGCCAATTAACTGACTGCCCTTAGGTTTATCAAAGCAGGCAGGAAACAGAGGTGTGTGGTACAGGCCGGCATCCTGTCAAGCCACATAGTGTATAGCCGTGATAAACAGCACAGACTTTGGAATCAGGCAGAAGACCTCAGGCTCTAGTCCTGCTTTCACCATCCTCTGCTTATGTGACCTGGAGCGAGATTACCTCTCCTAAACCTGTTTTCATGTTTGTAAATGGAATAATAATGGTGCTTCCTTCATAGCATTGCTGTGAAGATTAGAGTGGACAATATATAAAAATCTTAGCCTGTGCGGTGTATAGTAATTTGTCAATAAACATAGTCCTTTAATTACAGGGTACTTGCCTTGGACTGGGTGAGGCATTTGAATCTTCTGTATTTGATTTAATCCACATAAAAAATACCGGGGCGGGGGGTGGACAATGGGGAGAAGGGTTTTCAGGAACCACTATAGAGGACACATGGACTGAACCAAGGGGGAGGAGGGAGGCAGGGAAGGGAGGCGGGGTTGGAGGGGGTGAGGGGAGGGGAGGGGAAAGGATGCAGATAACTGTAATTGAAAAACAATAAAGTAATTAAAAAAATTTGGAAAAAAAAAAGAATACTAAAATAGTAGAAGTTGTTACCAAGATATTCCAGAGGAGAAAATTGAAGTTCAGAAGAGTTGAGTAACTAATTTTCTCAACATTGCACATGCAGTCAGTGGCAGGACATCGGTTAGCTTCTTTGGGGGTGGGGGAATGGCGGTGGCAGCGGCAGCAACCGCCATGGTGTTCAAAATGGGCCTTGAAGAAAGGGAAGCACTTTGGAAAAGTGAAAGTGGCAGGAAAGAGAGAAGTTCCAGGCAACAATACAGGTGCATAAAGCTGAAGCTCAGCTCTGTGGAGTGAGTAGATTATGGAAAACTTCAGTAATTTTTCATGTCTTTTAATGCCTCTGATTTTGTCACATGAAGGCAGGTCAGAGAGTTCAAGAAAGAGATAAATATCGTATTAGTCAATAAAAGTATTTCTAAGCATGTTTGTCTTTCTGTCACTTGCAGAGAAAACTTTCAGCACTTAAGTGCTGCGGTTCTTTTGTCTGTACCTTCACATTCTAACGCTGCACTTTCCAATAGGGAAGCCGCAATCACCTGTGGCTGCCGAGTGCCTGGAATATGGTCATCCTGACTGAGATGTGCTGTTAATGTAAACACATAGTAGAGTTTGAAGACATAGTAAGGAAGTAAAATCCTCTATATTTTTATATTTGATTTCATGTTGACATGATCGTATTTTGAAAATATTGGGTTAAAATTAAAATATTAAGGTTAATTTCACTCACTTCTTTTTACCTTTTTAATGTGGTTGCTAGGAAATTTAACATGACATAGGTGGTTCTCATTCATGGCTTGTGTTCTCTTTCTATTGGGTGGTACTAGTCTATAGGTACTTATTATATCCTTAAAGTTCTGCCATCCATTCTAGTGTTACCTGAGTCATAGATGGCTTTCGGCTAGGTGCATGTCAGGAAGCATACCTGGTCATTCAGATGTGATAGAGAGCTAGGTTCTGACCATGGCTAGGTGATGTACATTGTTCTCTGAGCTTCAGATTTTTCATCTGCATAGTGGGGACATGGGATTAGATATTCTCCTGGCCCCTTAATTTTAAAATTCTATGATTCTAGCTTGGAGTCAACTATTTTTCTTTTTCTGGGTTCCATTGAGAGGTGTCTCCTGCTCCCACGACCATGTATCAGAAAATGTCAAGATTATTGCCTTTTGCTTGTGGTTCTTTAGTAAAGCCTGGGGTGGAAAAACTTTAGAAAGTTCTGATAGATTAAAGCACCTTCTTCCTCCCCTTTCCCTTTGTTTCCCACTGCCTCTATCTAGGTATGTTTGACTGTGCTCCTGAGCAAGGTGGCCAAGGCAGCTCCTAAAATGATATACCTATCAAAGTGCTTAAAGCGGCCTCATTTCTTTGGTTCATGACTGTCAAGACTACTTTTATTTTATTTTTTAAAAAAGATTTTATTTATTTTCAGACAGAGGGGAAGAGAAGGAGAGAGAGAGAGAGAGAAACATCAATGTGTGGTTGTCTCTCATGCAACCCCTACTGGGGACTTGGCCCACAATCCAGGCATGTGCCCTGACTGGGAATCAAACCAGCGACCCCTTGGTTCACAGGCTGGCACTCAATCTACTGAGCTGCACCAGCCAGGGTGAGACTACTTTTAAACACCCCAAGTATGGTGATTCCATAAACTTTCTTTAGGCGCTATCTAGATCCATAAAAACTGAGAATCTGTCTTTTCCCCTTTTGCTCTACTAATGTTAGAACAATTCATTTTCTTTGTAAATATCTTTTTTAGTAATTCATCTTCCTATACACTACCTAACTGCTCATCCACTTGTTAAATAAATATGGCAGGCATTGGGCTAGTTTCCAGAATGGACTTTGTCTTTATCCTTGAGAAACTCTTGGATAAAGACCAGCAAGGAGAATCCATGGTGTTTGGTGACTTGAGAGGGATAGTTCAGTGTGTGTGGATACAAGTAAGGAAAGCAGGCAGCCTCTTGAGCAAACTCAGGCAATGAAATATTTACTTTGAAATAAGAGTTTTGATATTTCAAAGTAAGACGAGGTTTTAGTTAACTAGCAACAAGTCATATAAATAAAATCTGTCCTATAAATATATATTAGATATAATTCCTTTTAATGGAACATCAATGTCTGGATGCAAGTGTTTTCTATACTAAAATCCTCTCTCATGATACCAATCACAATGTAGTATTTTGCCATGAAATTTATTTTTCTTTTGGAATAAGACTTTACAGTATGTTACAGTTTTAAAAAGTAACAATATAGAAAGGGGAATTATATAAAGCAAAGTTTTACTGGCTTAAAAAACGGGCACTGGAGAGGAAAAATATTGCTATGTCTGTGGAGTTCATTTTATTGCAAGTGTGTGAATCTGTTATTCTTAATAAAATCTTGAATTTTCTGTCAGAGAGTGTGGGTAAATATATCTGCAGAGATGTTTTTTGAAGTCAACACACTTCTTGGCTTTTGATTTGAGGTTTGTAGGAATCCTAAAGTAATAGTATACTAATTGACCAAAATTGAAATCTCGGATAAGTGGATGGATTGCTAGCACAGAAAGGGTAACAATAGCTAATGTTTTTATACTGTCAGAGATGATTATTTTGTTTACTATGAGACACAATTTATCTCGAGAACAGAAGAATACAACACTCAACTTATGTTCCTATGATTATGAGGTAACTTTATTAAATATATATGATATAAATACATGTTCATCTTTGTGTATTAAATGCCAAAAATGTGCATTTTAAAAAATATATTTTATTGATTAAGCGAGAGAAAATTCTCTCCTTTATTTTTCTCCTTTATTCCCTTCCTGTCTGCACCCCTCTCTGTCTAGCATTCCCCCACCTTAACTCATGTCCAAGGGTCATACATGTAAGTTCTTCGGCTTCTCCATTTACCATACTGTTCTTAACTTCCCCCTGTCTATTTTGTACCTACAATTTATGCTTCATATTCCCTGTACCTGTTCCTCCATTCTCCCCCTCTGCACTGATAACCGTCCATGTGATCTCCATTTCTGTGATTCTGTTCTTATTCTAGTTGTTTGCTTAGTTTGTTTTTTTTAGGTTTGGTTGTCAATAGTTGTGAGTTTGTTGTCATTTTACTGTTCATATTTTTGATCATCTTCATTTTCTTAGATAAGTCCCTTTAACATTTCATATAATAAGGGCTTGGTGATGATGAACTCCTTTAACTTGACCTTATCTGGGAAGTATTTTTCTGCCCTTCTATTCTAAATCATAGCATTGTTGGATAGAGTAATCTTGGATGTAAGTCCTTGCCTTTCATGACTTGGAATACTTCTTTCCAGCCCTTTCTTGCCTGCAAGGTTTAGGTTTCTTTTGAGAAATCAGCTGAGAGTCTTCTGGGAACTCCTTTGTAGGTAATTGTCTCCTTTTCTCTTGCTGCTTTTAAGATTCTCTCTTTATCTTTCTTCTTGGGTAATGTAATTATGATGTGCCTCGGTGTGTGTTTCCTTTGGTCCAACTTCTTTGGGACTCTCTGAGCTTCCTGGACTTCCTGGAAGTCTATTTCCTTTGCCAGATTGGGGAAGTTCTCCTTCATTAGGTTTTCAAATAAGTGTTCAATTTCTTGCTCATCCTCTTCTCCTTCTGGCACCCCTATGATTCGGGTGTTGGAATGTTTAAAGTTTGTCCCGGAGGTTCCAAAGCCTCTCCTCATATTTTTGAATTTTGTTTCTTCATTCTGTTCTGGTTGAATGTTTATTTGTTCCTTCTTCTCTAAACTGTTGATTTGAATCCCAGTTTCCTTCCTGTCACTGTTGGTTCTCTGTATATTTTTCTTTATTTCACTTTTTATAGCCTTCACTTTTCCCTCTATTTTGTGACCATACTCATCCATTTCTATGAGTATCCTGATTACCAGCATTTTGAACTCTGCATCTGATAGGTTGGCTATCTCTTTGTTGCTTAGTTCTTTTTCTGCAGCTTTGGTCTGTTCTTTCATTTGGGCCATTGGTTTTTTTTTTGCTTTGGTGTGCTGGTTACATAGTAAGGGGTGGAGCCTTAGGTATTCACCAGGGTGGGGAATCCAACATTGCTGCTTTGTGGCGCTGTGTATGGGAGAGGGGTCAGAGAGGTAACAATGCTGCTTGCTCAGCTCTCAGCTCGCTTTCAGTCATTTCCCCTGCTACCCACAAGTGAATTGGGCTCTTCTCATGCTAATTCCCAGGTGTGTGGTTGTGTATATTCTAGGACCCCATGGGTGTCTCCAAGGAACTCTCCTGTGAGGCTGGGAGTTTCTCCCGCTGCTGCAACCCCCCCACAGGTTTTTTAATCAGAGACTTTGAAGCTTTATTTCCCCATGCTAGAACCCTGGGTTGCATGGTCTGTCTCACTCCCCAGTTGTACCTTCTGGTTTATCCACATGCAAATGTGGGAACACCGGGTCCTCCAGCCGCTGCCTTGCCACGAGTCCTTTCTGTCTGGCTGCCCATCTCCACCTTCCTATAGTCTGGATGAATGTTTTTTTTTAACTCCTTGGTTGTTGAACTCCCATACAATTTGATTTTCAAGCCGTTGTGGTGATTTTTGTTTTTAAATTTTTTGTTGTCCTCTCAATTGTGTGAGGAGGCAAATTTTATCTACCTATATACCTCCATCTTGGCCAAAAGTCAACGATGTGCATTTTGAAAAAGAAAAACTAAACTTTTACTGAGCACATTTAATACTGTGAAATTCAGATATTTATAGTATAAGGACAGAATATTTGAGGAGGATTTCCTTGTAATTTGGAAAACCTAAAATATTCATCATGAATCAATAATACTTCTCTCTATATAATATAATATATAATAACAAATAAAAAGTAAATGTGACAAGTTTATAACATCTTTCAGATTTTCAAAACAGAAATCTACAACTGAGAAGAAAATAAATAGAGATATCTGTAAAGGTACTTGTTTATATGCAGTTGCATTCATATAAACAGCACAGGTATAGATCAACCCTGTAGAACAATACAGGTTGGAGAGTTGAAGACAGGTACCTAGAAACAACACTCAGGCAGGAACATTTATGTAGAGGGCTGAACTTATTAACAGGAGCAGCATACTAAATACCTTTAGAGAGTGATGCATTCTCTGTATATTTGTTTCTCTCCTCTATACAGTGCTCCAGAATGCTGTGTATTTTAGTTTCTGTAATTAAAATTAGTTTAGTGTAAAAGTTTTACAATAATTCCATGCCATTCCTTGATATAACCAGGTTGGAAATCACTAACGAAGTTTTGATGATTTGCTGGTGTCTGATGAAAAGAAGTGACCCAGTTGGTTTGTAAGGGTTGTACATGGACCCAAATAATTGGTGCTCTCCTTAGTTTTTGAGAGCTCCAATAGCTGCCCTTTGTCCAGCAATTAGTACAGTAATAAGGTTCATTTATTACTAGCACACAAAATGAAAAGCTCATTGTAAATTATAACTGCAAATCATTTATTATTTATTATCACCTGCATAATGAGGCATAGAGCATAATCATTCATTTATATACTCAGTCATTTATCCAATAAATGTTTACTGAATGCCTACTGTGTGCAAGGCAGGATATACCATACTAGGGATGATAGCAGTGAACAAGACAGAGAAGGTCCTGAGCTTGAGAGATGAGGCAGACAATAAACAAATTCACCCACAAACACTCAATTACCAATAAAAATAAGTGCTGAGAAAGGCATACAGGTGGTGAGAGAAACTGAGAGGAGTGGGGGTAGTCAGGTATATTTTTTAGGTATAAAATGATCAGCAGAAGTCTTTCTAAGGAGGCAGCAATGAGGTGAGACGTGAAAGAATAAAGGAGCCACACTTTCAATGTGAAAATGGTTTCCCACAGTCATTGGCATTTCGTATACCACTTGTGTGCAAGGATGGTATTCCGAATTGACTCAGAAACCAGTGAGGAAAAATGGTAGCCTCACCCTAGAGCACAGCCGTGGAGCACCCTGTTCAGTCAGGTGCTGGGTGATTGGGAGGTCTCAGGGGAGGGCCTGGGGCAGCTGGGTTGGTACTCAGAGGGCTCAGGGGCCACAGCCAGTTAACTATCATGTTAGGGAAGTATTTAAATGAGCAGTATGCATGTGTAATGGCTGAACACCAGCCATGCTTGTGTGTCATTTTATGATCCAAGGAATTTTTGACAACCAATTGCAGTTACAGATCATTTAAAAAATTCTGGTGATATTACTTAGTTCAGCAGAGAAAAGGAAGAGTTAAATTTCTGTCTTCAATGACCGCAGTCATGCCTTTATAGTCTGGGACACAAACTGGATATATCTTCTCAAGAAGGTAACTGACCTAAATTCATATGTTTTTATAGGCGGCATCATTGTCCACATCTCCCTACCAAGATTTTTGATAGAACCGAGAAACCATGTCTTCTCTCCGAATACACCGAGAACTACCCTCTCTATCACTCGTACCTGCCCAGAGAGTCCTTCAAACCCAAGATGCTGTACCAGAAAGGGTCCATACCAATGGAAGGCCTGACCACATCAAGGTGAGGGCAGAGGTGTGAACATATGAACATAGAACACAAATGGAGTCATGTATGATACTAATGTACAACATTAATGTAATAATGCTTGACAATGCATGAATGTGCACTATCAATATATGCTATTAATGACTTAATGTTAATTTCCTATATCTCTGAAAGAAAATCCTGCATGTATTGGATTGGCCAGGAAGTCTGTATGGTTTTTTCTGTAAAATTAAAGGCACATTTTTCATTTTCACCAATAACTTTATTGATTTGGATATATTGAGTATGTCAGCTATCTCCCACATAGTATAACATTGATTGTTCTCAATGTCTCAATTTGATCAATATTGACTTCAACTGGTTTATCTGACCATGGAGCATCATCCAGTGAGAAATCTCCAGCATGAAACTTCACAAACCACTTTTGACACAGTCAATCATTCACAGCACCTTCTCCATTCACTGTACAAATCTTTTTTTGAGTTTCAGTTGTGTTTTTACCTTTCTTGAAATAATAAAGCATAATATGCTGAAAATGTTGCATATCTTCTTCCATCTTCAATATTAAAATGGCTATACAAAAATTCACTGATTTTGGTAACTTTTAAAAAATGCATGTTGATATGACAGCTGTCATAATACAATCTAACAAAATTGTTTTGGATGAAGTTAAAGACAACTAAGTGCTTCTAGGACCATCTTACAGAAAAAAACAAACTTTTTGGCGAACCCAATATTAACCTGTTCAGTTTTTCCCAATCTCCTCTGAAGAAGAAGGATTCTTGTGTGGGGGGTGGAGAAGAAGTGGAGGAAAGACTAAATGGATTTACATGAAAAGGATTGGAGTTTAAGTAAAGTAACAAAGGGATGGAAACTAGGGAGCACTCTTATTGAAAAGAATTTTGGGCTTTGGCAGCTAAACCCCACGTCAGCTTGGGTGGTGGTAGTGATGTTGGTAGTGGTGAAAGAGAACTTAATGATAGAGCAAGAGTGGGCTTTTTGAAATTATGCTATCAATTTTGAATTGGGGTCCCCTTGAATGTTCTTCAAGAATATGAAAAAAGAATATTTCTTTTCAGATTACTCTTGTCTTATAAACTCTGATTCTTTAGATCCAGTCTGTGTAGAGACGGAACCACCGGGCTCAGTGTATTTGGGTGTCAGAGGTTATGTGTATTGAGGGAGTAGGACATAGCAATTCATCACAGGATTGTTCTCTGTGTGGCAAGACTCTAACAGAACCTGCCATTGACAAGCTCAGTTACCTCCAGATGGTAACTTGCAACTGGCGAGTCCGTGGAGTAGAATCATCTCTGAGTGCAGCTGGGCAGCCTTCCAGATTGTGCAGCTTCGTGCCAAGATGAGACCTGCAAGATGGATGCATTCTTTTCCTGTTCCATTCCTCATTGTCTCAGGATTGCTGTGGGGCGGAGGCGAAACGGTACCAGCACAGTGCCTGCACTTTACAGGTGCTCAAAACCTGCTAAATTTCCTCCCTGTGCCTGATAACTTTTTGTTTCTGTAGGGAACACCCCAGATGTCCCAGGCTAAGCAGAACAGCTCTAATTCATTCTGGACCCCATTACCCCCAGGGCAGGCCTGGAAACATCCTCTATTGAGATTGTGGGTTGGAGGCATAGAGTTTCTACTAAAAGCTGCTATCTTTTGGATTCAAAGGAAGAAGTCCATGACTCAGTGATGGGGCAGAAAAAACTGACCAGGGGAGATGCAGGGGCAGAAATGAAGTCAAAGGATTCCTGAGCTTGGTGGGAACCACTGGATGGAAGGGAGTGGAGAGCCTGTCTGATGGTTGAATCAGGTCACTTTTAGGCCAAGCAGTTCTCTTAAATAATTTGGTTTAAGCACAAAGTTTCTGGGTCCTTTTTGAAAAAAAAATTGTCATGTATGCACCCTAGTTTCAAACCTGTGGCTTATTAAACAGTATGAACCTTGAAGCTTGGGCTTTATTTTACCAAGGGAAAAAAAAGCATTCTTAGTTTCTAAGAGTCTAAAGACCACAAGAAGAGATGTGGATCCTTCCAGAGCATTGCTTTCTCTCTGTTTTTTAAGAAACTTTGGTCAACACTAATGAAAAATCCTTAGAATATGCACGAGACATTTAATTATTGGTAGTAAAGGATAAACGCTATGCTGAGGAATGGCTTGCAAACACCACGGTCAGCCTTTAGATCCTGACTGGTCTTCTCATCTCTTTCTCCCCAGTTCGCAGGAAATGAAGAGCACCTTGTGAGTGTAAAGTGTAGCACAGCTCCAGCGGTGGTCATATTAGGGATCTACCTCATGTCCTGGAACTAAAGAGAAGGGTGTTTGAGGGTGGGCATTGAGGAGTGCTTTCCATTTGGTGCCCACAGGCTTAGGAGAATGAGGGTAAACACTCTCTGTGGGGCAGGGGCCCTGCTCCCGCAGCTGACTCTGAGCCCCCACATGCAGCCTGCAGGCCCTTCTGCCTCCCGAAGGTGTTCTGCAAAACAAAAACTTCCCCTCTGACCTGTCCTAAATTATCCTCGCCTCAGGTCACTTATAACAATAAACATATCACCCAGAAGTTCCCTCTGTCCTTGCCAGAGTAGTAATATCATTCATGTGAAGACGTGGCCAAAGTGGAGGAATACAGAAGCTGAATTTCCAAAACAAGTTGTTACTGATCAGAGGAGCCTTAAATAGAAAAAGGGGTAGGATCAAGGTTACCCACGGGAAGGAAAAAAAGCAGAAATACTCTCCTGTCCTATATTTTCTTCCCCAGAAAGAAAACTAAAGAAGAAATAAACAGAGGGCATCTCTCCTCTCCTCTGTATCTCAGTTCAGTAATTTCTCAGCCCTGAGCCTTCCATACTGGGTACTCATCCTCACAGATCAGGAGCAAAACTCTGTCTCTATCAGGGTGCTTTTCTTTTTGAGTTCCAGTGAGTTGTTATTGAGATAAATTAGCAGAAATCAAGATTTTATCAAACATCTTTTCTGAATCTTATAAACGCAGCAGAGATTCTGATTCATGTATGTGTACATGCAACAGAACTATGTCCTGTCAAGAAATGTAGAGAAGTGATTCTCTGAGTGCTCCACCAGAGGCTTCTGGGGGAAGGGATGGGTCAGCCCTGTGACTGAACACTCCCGTGTCTGCATGGGTTGTCATTCCCCTGCCTTTAGGACCCTTATTACAAGAATGTCCCACCTACTTCCCTAACTAAAGGCTGACCTGGCTTGGTTTCTGAGATTGGACATGGGACTGCCGCCTGCTGCATGATAAAGTCATGTGGCCCAGGGCTTGGCTGGATTATGTGATTAAGCCCAGACACAAAAAACACCTGGTTTCTGGAAAGGTTATCATGCCAGCATGTGGCATGATTACAGCTGCACACAACTCTTACTGACTGTAAATCTTGGGGATTTACAGCAGGTGCCATAAGGAGAATGCTTGTGATTTCCAGCCCTTCTTAGTGTGAAGCTTTTTTGCAGCTCTTGGTAATTCTTTCACATAGGATCTGCCTTTGGTTCAGCTAGACCTGAGATCAGTTTATGAATAAGAGGTTGGTACTTCAAACCTCATTTCCCCTTAGGCATGTCATTCTGTAAAACACTTGGGCCCCAGTTTGTGACATTATTTATGTGAGCTAAGCCAGATGCTTTAAGATGGGCAAACGTGGATAGCCTCACAGAAAAAGAGGTGAGTCTTCAAGATGGTGTTAGACCTTTATTCTAAAGGGAGTGAGACCGTGGCTGGGGTAAATCGGAGATGCGCCTGTGTGAGGGAAGACTGAATCAGGTTCAGACTTGATGGGTTTGGCTGAGGGCCGAGGGGCAGCAAGTTGGCAGCACAGATTTATTCATTTATTGAGAAGACTTTTGGGTAAACTGAGGAGAGTAAGGGAGGCGAGAGCTAAAAGAGAAAGGGCATTTAGTAATCTCTTCAAAAGCCAGGAAAGAAGCAAGAAAATTGGTAGTGGACTTGAATCTTTCCCTACCCATTGAATTTTATACATTATCTTTTCAAATACTCACTTGGCTTTCTATTCCAGGGGATACTGGACCTGAGAATTAATGAAGACATGCAGAAATAGGTCTCAGTGCTAGACTTGCCTGAGCAATTTTACTGCCTTTGATGCTGTGTGTCTTTGATTAAAGTTGGGGGCGGTTTGCCCATTATTTCTTCAAGTATTTATTTTTTTTCTGTCTCTGTTCATTTCTTTCCCCCTCACCTTTTTTCTCTTTGTTCTTCAGAATGGATAGTTTCTCTTCATCTATTTTCAAGTTACTGAATCTTTCCTCCACCTCCATTCTAATATTAAGCCAGTGAATGTTTTATTTCAGATATGATATATTTCAGTTTTAGACTATACATTTGGTTCTTTTTATTTCATTACTGTTTGTCTTTGTAGTTGCCTTTTAATTCATTATGACCTTATTTTTCTTTTTGTAATTGAGTGTAGTCAACAGCTGCTTTAATTCTAACATCTGAGCCTGATTGGGATTGGTCTTCATGATTATCTTTTTCTTTCTTTAGAGTGGGTTACATTTGTATGTATGCCAAATAATTTTGGATTGATCCTGTATATTGTTAATGTTCTATAATGGAGACTAAATTTTTCTACATTCCTCTGAAGTGTTTTTTTAAAGATTATTTATTTATTTATTTTTAGAGAGAGGGGAAGGGAGGAGAAGGAGAAACATCAATATGAGAGAGAAACATCTACTGGTTACCTCTCACACACCCCAACCTGAACCGAACCCACAACCCAGGCATGTTCCCCGACTGGGAACGCAATTGGCAACTTTTCTGTTTGTGGGATAATGCCCAACCAACTGAGCCACACTAGTCAGGGGCTGAGGAGTTCTTTTCTTTTTCTTTCTTCTTCCTGCCCATCCTTCCTTCCTTTCTAAAGAGCAGACAGGAGGTAACTTGATTGGACTGAAAATGCAAACTCTGTGTCTTGGGTAGCAGCTCAAATCTCAGTTCAGTTATTTACCTTCAGTGTTGCTTCAAGGCTGACATGCATGTGAGGTCAGCCAGAGATTTGGGCCCATTAGATAAAATTTCAGATTTCCTGTCTCTGATTCTCTCCTTTCCGGAATTCCTTCTTCACTTTTTGGTAACTGTGGTTACCTCAAAATTTGGTCCTTTGATTCTTCAGTCAAGAAAGGTAGAAGGGGTTGTAGTCACGTTTTGTCTGCCTTGTCTAGCAGACTGGAGGCCTTGAAAGAAGTGGGAACTTACACATAGGCTCCCCCAGTACCATTCCTTTCTTCCACTCATTGGTCCTGCTCCAGAATCTGCCTGTTTTGGTACTCTTTAGTTCTTACAGATGGTTGCTTTTATATTTTGTCCAGAGTTTATATGAAGCAATGATACTTGTTAACCTCGGCTCTAGTGGGGGTTGAGGACATGAGAGGTACTACGTGACCTGAATCCCGGAGGCAGGTACTTTGGATTCCTGTCTTCCATAGTGAAGAAGAGAAGGGCTCAGTCTAACCTTATTAGGATCAGAGACACGGATCAAGCCCTTTGAATACATTTCTTACCCCAAGGCACCCCGCTAGCCCTAATCCCAATATCAGTAATTATCGAAACAATCTGTCTATTTATTCAGCCAGTAGCTTTGGCTGTACGACGAACCGCTAATATTACCACTGGTCTCAGCCCCGGGTCTTTCTCAGTGTGCCGGGATGGGCTCCCCAGCCTGCCTGCAATGACAGAATGGTTTCCTTAGCGGGGTGGAGCCTTCAAAGGGCCGAATGTAACTTTAGGACTGTGTAAATGTAACTACTCCTTAACAGTTAGTGAGAGCTCGGCGCTGCCGCCGGGTAGAAACACGGTGCCGGGTTGGATAAAACAAGGTGAAGGGCCGGATTCTGCCCGCAGGCCTTGTGTTTGCCACCTGTGCCTTAGAGGGTGCCTTTTAATCTTGGGGAATTTGATGATTATGTGTGGAAGTAATCAAATCAAATCAATTGACAAAGAGCAAAACCCCACAGAGGTGATTGGGAAGACAAATCATGAGGAGTGTCTCTAGGGAAAGATATTTTAAAAATATCAAGGGAAAGAGTATTGAAAAAACGGATGAGAGGATAGATAGAATGAAGGTGCAGGAGGATAAAGGCCTGTGGAGCAGGGACTGGATTTGGAAACAGGGTGGTGCTTTGCAGGCCTCGCTAGAGCAAGGAAGGAGCAGAATCGGAGTTGATGGGTGGAGCGGGAGTGGGAGGTAAGGAAGGCCGGTCTGTACCTGTAGACACCCATTTCTAGAAGACAGAAGGGGAGGAGAGAGGGCTGGACACTAGTAAGGCTTCTGTTATATTTTATTTTTTCCTCGAAAGTTCATAAAGGATGGAGCATGCTTATTTATTCTTATTTTTTATTTTTATTGTTGTTCAAGTACAGTTGTCTCCATTTTCCCCCCACCACTGTCCCCCACCCCAGCCATTCCCACCTCCCATCCTCAATTCTACCCCCTTTTGGCATTGTCCATGTGTCCTTTATACAGCTTTCTTGAAAACCCTTCCCCCTTTTCCCCCATTATCCCTTCCCACCTCCCTGTCAGGTGTTACTTCAGTTTGTTCTTAATTTCAATTTCTCTGGTTATATTTTGCTTGCTTGCTTGTTTTGTTGATTAGCATGTTTAAATACGGACAGAAAGAAGTCAGCAAGAGGAAAAGGTTAAATCACAGACCAGGTGATGGTCCATTCCATGAGGTTTCCAAGGAAGGAGGAAGGGAATTAGGGTAGGGGTGAAGAGACTGGCTTTGGGCAAGAGGAGGGACACTTCCTCAAATGGATTCCATTTAATGTGACTGATTACTTGGGCACACTAAAAAATTCTGAAGTTTTCATAGATCAGCATTAATAACAGGTTGTTTTTTTTTTTTTAAAGAAGTATTTTACAGCCCTTTAATCGCTGTGAAAATCTTCTTTTCCCTGCTTCCAGGCTCCCGGAAGCTAGTTGGCTATGTTATTTCTTCTTTCCTTTTGTCAGATTCTTGTCAAGCACCTTTCTTTAGCTTTGCCTAATGATTGGGAGTCAAGTTGTTATGGCTTTCCCAGCAGGGCCCCTTTAACCTTTACTTAACTCAGAGTTTAGCTCCTGGCCTTCCATACTGTATAACTTTTATAGCTCTGCACCTAAAAGAAACTTAACATCTTTGACCAATTTTTTCCCCTTGGTTCATAGCCACAACGCGCACAGGGACTAGGAAATGTAACAGAAAGAGAGGGGACTGCTTTTTTAAAAAAAGCTACTACATTGGAGCAATTTCTGGGAAGGATAAAACAGACTTTTATGTGAACTTAAAGGCTGTAAGATTATGTGAGATTGGGGACGTGCAGTTGCGTTGTGGGTAATGACAGGTTTCAGTGAATGTTCCCAACGTAAAAACGTAACAAGGAAACATAAATTCTGATTAAATTCACTCTTAAGCTGCAGTCAGTATTTTTGGGTGGGGTATAAATGAATTAAATTTAAAACTTCCCCCTCTTCAGAAATAGTTCATTTTCCCCCTCAGGATTGTTTTTCTTAGTTATAGCTGAATAGTATATTCAGTCACAGATGTACTTTCACAAGGCACTCACATTTTGTACAGGAGGAGATTCAATGAACAATTTCCCTAATCATAGTGAGCAAGGATATTGCCACATCAGCTTTTGTCTTTGAGTAACCAACTTCAGGATAGTCCATGAACTGGTGAGTTTGGCTGTGGGCATTTTTCTGTTCTTCTTCTGTAGAAACAGCAGGAGGCAGGATGTTAAACGCCCAGAAAATCTCAGAGAGCTTGGAGTCTTTGAAGGCAGGGTCTCACAGTATCTCTGAGGAGAAGTCAGATCTCGCACTAGGAGTAACAGCAAGGAGGATGTCATGACCTATGTGTAGGGTCCCAGAGCATGGCAGGCCCGGAACTAGAGGGCACTCCTGACTGCTCTGGGGTTGGGGTTGGGGCACAGCTTGGGCATTAGGCCTTGTTTCTTATCACTTGCCCCTGGTATCTCCTGACCCTCATCTTTGGAAGAGGGCTGAACCCTTGGGTAGCTACAGATGAACATGGGTCTGAGGGGAGGTGCGGTCTCAGCTGCCTCCAAACCCCTCCCCAACCCTTTTGGGAATAAGGAGAACTCATCTGCCCTTGGGAGCACAACCCTGAGAATACAGGCTTCCTGATAAAAGCCACTTTGCAGTTAACCAGTTTTCAGACAGGTTCTCTGGATATTCCCAGTTCTCTCTGCCACCTGGACCTTCTCTCTTAGTGTGCTGCCGCAGTTGGTTTAGCGCTAAGCAGACGCCGGCTGAGACATACTAAGAAGGGTGCAAGTGTGGAACCGACCCTTGGGCTCTTGTTTAGCCTGCTCCTTCCGCAGCCGCAGCTGATCCACAGTCAGCTTCCTCTTGCCGTTTGCCAACATGGGGCCCTTGGGAAGGGAGTCCAGGCTGAAGACCTGTAACTGCTGCCAAATATGTTTTTAAATCTACCCAGAGGGTGTTACTGGGAGTTCAACTGAAGCATCTCCCATTTCCTCCTCAGAGCCCTAGAGAAACTAATTCTCCTGCTTCCTAACTCCCTCCCCCCATTTCATGAAGCATTTTCAGGCACTGGTTTGGGTTTATTGACAACCATGTATATAATTCATGCAAGACAGATTACAGTGGAGCGTGTTACCTTTGCTAGTCAAGCGTGGCTCAGTAATGCTGCTCCAGATTTTGGCCGGGAAGTAGGTTTTATTGGTGTTTGGGCCTGATGTTTTCCTGTCCGGAAACCTCCCCCTCCCTTGGCGAGGCTGTTTTGGCAAGCACCATCAGGAAAAATCTACCTTCCCCTTGTCCAGTTTAATAAATGGGTTCCAGGCAAAACCAAGCTGTTGTGTAAAGGAGAAGCCCTGGGGGGAAGTGTTTGCTTAAGAGAGTTTGCATCAAGAATTGGGCATTTCCGTGGTGGGGACTGTCAGCTCAAGCTGAGCCTTGGGGTCACCAAGGTGGTTCCTGGTGGCGGTGCAGTTAGTTTCTTGGCCTCTCTGTGACTGTGGGGTGCTTAGGGAAGAGAGTGCTTCCTATTTACTGAAGGCCATCATACTTTTTCTGTCCCATTGTTTTCATACTCCCTGAAATAATGGGGGCACTGATGCCAGTGAGCAGAGAAATAAACATCTCATGTCTCCATTTACTGTACTGTTCTGCCCTGCTGGGTTTTCTGTGAGGTTGGGTAAAGGAAGGAGATAAATATTAGCAGGAAGAGCTATAGGAACACAAAGAAGGAAGTGGTGGTACCTGAAAAATAGAAGTTACCCTTACAGTGAAGGGGTTGATGGGGAAGGGAGGCAGAAAGAGCAGGCACAGGAGAGAGGCCTTCCTGGTGGTTGGACTGGGATGCAGGGGAAGTAGGAGGTGTGGCTGAGGAGTAAGGCAGGGGGAGGTCCAGCAAAGTTTAGAAACCATGCTACAAAGTTAGGCCTTATCTGGAAGAGTTTTCAGCTGGGGAGTGACATGATCTGATTTTCATTTTAGAGGGCTTATTCTGGCCACACTGAGGAGATTGCAGTGGAAGTGCCAGGAATGAAGTAGGAAGCCCAGCTGGTAGGCTGTCACATGATCCAGGTGAGAAGGAGACAGGGTCTGAACCATGGAGGGGGCCTCCCCTGGTAAGTGATGGTCTGGAGCTGTGAGAAGCTGGATCCAGGATGGTGTCTGGGTGCCAGGTGAGAAAAAAATAGTGGTGTCTTTCTCAAAAGTGAGAAATGGAGGAGGAACAGCAGTTAGGGGGATAGAGTAGAAGATAATTTATTTTTTTAAATTGTTGTTCAGTTACAGTTGTTCCCATTTTCCCCCCGTTACTGTCTCCTACCCTACCCACCCCCACCTTCCACCTTCAATCCACCCCCCCCGCCATTGTCTTTGTCCATGGGTCCTTTATACATATTCCTTGATTTGACTCTTTCCCTTCTTTCCCGCGTTATCACCCTCCCTCCTCCCCTCTGTTTGTTCTTTATTTCCATGTCTCTGGTTCTATTTTGCTCTCTTGCTTGTTTTGTTGATTAGATTCCACTTATAGGTAAGATCGTATGTTATTTGTCTCTCACCACCTGGCTTATTTCACTTAGCATAATACTCTTCAATTTCATTCATGCTGTTGCAAAGGATAGGAGTTCTTTCTTTCTGTGCTTAGTATTCCATTGTGTAAATGTACCTCAGATTTTTGATCTACTCATTCACTGATGGGCACTTAGGCTGTTTCCAGCACTTGACTATTATAAATTGCGCTGCTATGAACATTGGGGTACATAGGTTCTTTTGAATTGGTGATTCATAATCCCAGCAGTGGAATTGCCAGGTCAAAAGATAACTTCTTAGCAAACATTTGTAGAATTGGGTTGAGTGGAAACCGTGAGCCTCATTCCGAGCCAGTGGCCCCAATGGCAGTGTTTATTTTTGTTACAGGAGAGATTTTGGGCCTCACAAAGTGTTACCAGTGAAGATCCACCAGCCCGACCAGTTTGTCCCGAGTAAAGAGAATATGGATCTGCTCACGACGTATAAGCAAGACTACAACCCCTATTCTGCTTGTCGAGTGGAGCCCATCAGACCTCGGGACAGTAAATATCCGTGTAGTGACAAGATGGAGTGTCTGCCTACTTATAAAGGTGGGGAGTGCTTGAGGGGGAGCTCGGGGGAGGACAGGCTGAGCCAGTGTGCCGGCCAGGACACGCGTTTTCCATGTGCCCCTCCTTAGAGCAGGGGCTGGGCGGCCTGCTTCCCGTGGGTCAGATCGGGCCTGCAGCCTGTTTTGTACGGCTGGAGAACTAAGAATGAATGATTAGAAAAAAATCAAAGGACTGTTTCAGGACATGTGAAAATTATACAAAATTTGATGTTTAGTTTCATTAGTATCAGGTTGGCCAAAAAGTCTGTATGTTTTTTTCTGTAAAATAAAACACATTTTTCATGTTCACCAATAACTTTATTGATTTGGATGTTTTGAGTATGTCAGCTATCTTTCACATAGTACAACATTGATTGTTCTCAATTAATGTCTCAATTTGATCACCATCAACTTCAAATGGTCTACCCGACCGTGGAGCATTGTCCAGAGAGAAATCTCCAGCACAAAACTTCTCAACTTTGGACAGTTTGATCAGTCATAGCACCTTCTCTCACATACAGCACAAGTGCTTTTCTGCCTTTCAGTTGCCTTTTTACCTTTCTTGAAATAATAAAGCATAATATGCTGAAAACGTTGCATATTTTCTTCCATCTTCAATATTAAAATGGCTGTACAAAAATTCCCTAACTTTGATAAGTTTTTTTTTTTAAAAAGCACACTGATATGACAGCCATCACAATACAATTGAACACAATGATTTCCAATGGAGTTGAAGACGACAAAACGCTACTAGGACTGTTGTATGGAAAAAACTGGACAGACTTTTGGGCCAACCCTGTACGTGCTGTTGGAACAGAGCCACACGTGTTCATTTACCGCGTGGTCTGTGGCTGACCTCGTTCTATATGGCTTGTAAGTCTCAAGGCATTTAATATCATCCCTTTCATAGAAAGTATCTGCCAGTTCCTGCTTTAGCTTGCTCTGGAAATCCTGCATTGGGGAAGCATTTCTATGGAGTAGTTGATTTATTCATCAGTTAAAAAAATTATGGCAACATAGAAGAATGTACAAATCATAATTATATAGACCACTGAATTTTTAAAAAGTATTTAACAAGTATTTATTTACTTCTGTTTTCTTAGTTATAATTTATTTTTTTAATTTTGTTTAATTTTATTTTTCAGTTACAGTTAACATTCAGTATTATTTTACATTAGTTTCAGGTATGCCATATTGGTTAAACAGTCATGTACTTTACAAAGTGTTCCTTCTCTGGCACCATACATAGTTATTACAATATTATTGACTATATTTCCTATGCTGTACTTTACATTTCCATGACTGTTTTGTAGCTACCAATTTGTACTTCTTAGTTTCTTCACCTTTTTCACCTATTCTTCCAACTCCTTTCCTCTCTGGCAATCATAAGTCCATTCTCTGTGTCTATGAGTCTGTTTCAGTTTTGTTTATTTTGTTATTTAGATTGTACATATAAGTGAATAAAATCTTTAAAAAAATAAAAAAAAAATAGCCTGGCTGGTGTAGCTCAGTGGATTGAGTGTGGGCTGGGAACCAAACGGTCCCGGTTCGATTCCCAGTCAGGGCACATACCTGGGTTGCGGGCCACGTCCCCAGTGGGGGCCATGTGAGAGGCAACCATACATTGCTTTCTCCCTCTCTTTCTCCCTCCCTTCTCCTCGCTCTAAAAATAAATAAATAAAATCTTTAAAAAAAGTGTTTAAAAAAATAAATAAGTGAAATATGGTATTTGTACTTCCTCTGACTGAGTTATTTCACTTAGCATAATACTCTCTTGGTCCATCCATTCTGTCATAAATGGTAAGATTTTCTTTTTTATGGCTGAGTAATATTCCTTTGCATATATGTTCCACAACATTTTTATTCACTTGTCCATTGATGGGCACTTGGGTTGCTTTTATAGCTTGGCTATTGTAAATGACACTGCAATGAACACAGGAGTGCTTATGTTCTTTTGAATTAGTGTTTTGGGTTTCTTCGGATATATACTCTGACATGGAACCACTGGGTCTTAAGGCAGTTCCATTTTTAATTGTTTGAGAACCATCCACACTGTTTTCTAGAGGCTGCATATTCTCCATTCCCACCAACAGTGCAAAAGGGTTCCCTTTCCTCCACATCCTTGACAACACTGGTTTGTTCATTTGTTGATGATTGCCATTCTGATAGGCATGAAATGATATCCCGTTGTGGTTTAAGTTTGCATTTCTGTAACAATTAGTGACGTTGAACACTTTTTCATATGTCTGTCTCTTGGCCAACTGCATGTCCTCTTTGGAGAAGTATCTATTCAAGTCCTCTGCCCACTTTTTAATTGAATTGATTTTTTGTTGTTGTTGAGTTTTGTGAGTTCTTGATAGAGTTTGGACATTAACTCTTATTGGATGTATCACTGGCAAATATCTTTTCCCATTCAGTAGGTTGTTCTTTTTGTTTTTTTGATGGTTTTCTTTGCTACATTCAGACCAATTAATTTTTGACTGAACACATCAATGTAAACAACACCAAGATCAAGAAATAACGTTGATACTCCCATCCAGTCATCTCTGCTCAGGATACAACCATTATGCTGACTTGGAACACCATAAATAGTTTTAACAGTTTTGAATTTATATAAATGGGAGTGAGTAATTCTTTATTAAAAATCCACTACGTTCATCCCAGGCATGACATTTGGAACTGTGAAGGAAGTGTTGTGACCTCCTGTGACTTTTTAGTCTAGTAGGAGATGCAGGATATGGAGTCATATGTGTGGTGCAAGCAGTGTAGCAGTCACTCAATGGAGCAAAGCCACAGGCAAAGGCCCTGGGAACAGAGGCCAGGTTTATCAGTAACTTTCCTGCTTATGGTACACCTAGTTTCCCCAGGAATACATGCCAAACCATTCATAAAACATGTCTGTGGATCTCTAAATGACTCTGATGGTAGTTGCTTTTTTGTCATCAAGCCAAACATTTAGGCAAAGGGAGCTGGGGAGCCTGGGGGGATATAGAATTTTCCTGAAGCCCTTCCCAGTGCTCTAAATCTGTATTCAGGAAGACTTCACACGTGGCTGAGCTTCTCTGCTTCTCCTAGGAACTGGGATTCAGTGCCTCTTTAGCATTCTGGTCTCTATTCTTCTACCTTTTTATCATTGCTGTTGTCCTCTTCCATTCTTCCATAGCTACCTTCTTCCAAGCCACATTCTGGGTATTGTCATACCCCTGAATGGTTATGCCTTTGTGCACCCCAACATCCAGTTCTTCCTCTTGCTCTCTTGTCTACTCCCATTCCGACAGTCCTTGGCCTCAGTAGGACCTCCAGTCCACTGATGCTTCAACCTTTCTTCTTAACACCAGCCCCTCCTGTGTCTGTTCTCCATGTGGCCTATTCTATGTTATATTATTGTGGCTTATCTTTTTATACCCTCTCTTCTGTTCTTTTGTTACTTCTTCCTAGAAAAGTCCTAGTCTCGCCTTCTGTGTGTCTACACCTGGGCATACACCTGAGCTTATCTCCTGTCTTTTCAGCTGTTGTTCATTTGCTACAGAAAGGAACCAGGAGGAGGTCTTTTAAAAATGGCAATCTGATCTGACCTCTTCTATGCTTAAAATGCCTCCAGTAATTATTATGGTTCTTAGGATAAAATCCTAAACCTTTACCAATTCCTTGGATGTCTTGCAGATTCTGGCGCCTCTTGCCAGTGCCCCTCTGCTCTGCCACAGGACTTTCTTTCAGTTCCTTTCCTCCATTCCTTTTCTGTCTCAGAGCACATTGCACGTGCTATTCCCTATTCTCTTGCCCAGTCTAGCATTTGTGCGTCGGTGAGCAGCAGAATGCCACACCCTTCAAGGCCTTTCCAGACCTCCCCCCACCACCGCGCCAGACTAGACACATCCTGTTATATGCTCTAAGAATGTCATGTAACCCATTGCATAAATTTATTCTTCCTTTCTTTCTTTTGCTTAACATTTATCACCTTGGCTGGACTGTAAGCTTCAAGAGGTCAAGGATCTATCTTTCCCTGCCAGTTATACCCAACAAGGCAGGCACTGTAGTAGATGCTTTACAAAGGAGTCAGTGGTACCAGGTACATGGTCGTGGCACTGTTTGCCTTTCAGTTGCCCATGGCACTGAAAGGGCTCATCCTCCCTTTTCATCCAGTGTTTATTGGAAGGCAAAACATGGGGCACCACGGACACTGAGCAAGCAGGAGGGAGACACAAAGCTGGCATTAGCAGCCACTTCCAGCTACAAACTCTCCTTTCCTCCACACCTTTCCTAGGGTCCTCCTGCAATTATAAATCGGCATAGTTAGAGTTTCTTTACAGCATCTGCATGCCCAGCTCAGTTCCCCTTCCCACCCTTCCCTAGGTGCAAGGAGGGGTCTGGGGGTGAGAAAGGCTCCTTGCTTACCTTCAGGGTTAGCGAGGGTGCAGTGGTCCATTGTTGTTATTTGAAGACAGTCCTCTCTCTTTCTTCCAGCAAAATACTCAAAATAAACACACAGAAGGAAAAATCTAATATATATACATTAATCTCTTCCACCTCCAGCCCTTCCATATTCCTCACCTTTTTCCAAAGGGTTACATCTGAAAGTCAGATCATAGTATTCCACTGTTGAAATGGAATTATGACTGGCTTTTCCCTACCGATAAAGTTAAAATTGAGAAAACTCTATTTTCTTCTCTACTTTTCTTAAAATTCTGGCACCTGTTCACCTGCTTATGTAGAATTAATGAACAAATACTAGTCAAGTAGCAACAGGACTGCTCAGAACAAGGCATACTTAGGTAAAGGGAGAGGGTTTGTTCTGGCTACAGATGTGCTCGGGTTGGATTTTATAGTTTTCCTCTGAAATTCAGATTTAAAAACAAACAAGTCAGTATGTAGCCGAGGAAACATATATGTTGATCCATAGGTGCCATTTTTCAACCTCTGTGTCATAATAGGTTTTTTTTGAAATAATATACACTTGCCATAATCTATTAATTTAAATGGTTTCTTTGTTCCATTCCCCTCCTATGATATATAATGGCTTCCCACACTGGGCCTTGCATGGCCAAATATGTAGTCCCAGCATTTTGCACAGAGGATGATATTATAGAACTTTCTTTAGTGAGGAAATACTTGAATGAGTGGTTCTGGACCATTGTTTATAAGGACTCTAGGTGACACAGTTTGGCATTGGACAAATACAAGTCCTCACCAGCCTATTACTCTGAGTGTCCCCTGGCCAAGATCCAGAGTGGAGCTTGGGGAAGACCCATTACATTTACTGTGTCCTTATGTGAGTCCTGCACAACCTCTTGTGTCTGTGAAGGGCCACGCCGTGCCCTGTCTCTTGGAGCATCACCTTTCAATGACTCGTCTCTTATGGAAATTTGCTGCTTTAGTAAGTTTTTTCCATAGGAACCTTATGGTTTTATGGCCATATATTGATTCTCCTTCTAAAAGGGGCAGTGAATACAACCAAAGACCAAGCTCATTAAATATGTGTATTTCAGTGGGTGCTGTCTACATTATATCTATGTGCTCCACTTACTACGGTTCTACAGGAAAAATATGCAAACTTTTCCTTTTCCACTCTTGTGGCCAGCACCTCTACTAGGGTCCAGAAAACCACTAGTAAAATATGCTGCAGCAGCATTTGGTTGTAATTTTGACATTTTCAAAACACTGTGCAATTGGAAAGATTGAGAGTGTAATTACTTGATGCTCAGCTTTAGGTTTAGCTAAGTTTTTTTAAAAGACACATTATTGAATGGAATCCCTTTTAAAGACGTTCTTGCCAATTACCCACATGACACCCTGGCCCTGAAGGGCTTTATTGATGATTTTCATGCTTATGAATAGTTTGTCATGTGGAATTCTGAGGTTTTCAGGGTCTTGTGGAGGGTTTTTTTTTTTTTTTGTAATATATGCTGGGTGGAGGAAGCTAGAAGTTTGGATAATAATGTGGTTTCAACTGTACTGTTGGTTATCAGAAATCACATGAGGCAACTTTCAGCTTAGGAACCTGTTTTCTTATCACTTCATCCATCACAGAAGAGGGTCAGGAAAGTCCTATCCTTCCCACCCCCACAAACCTTGAGGCAGTTGTAGGCATCTACAGGTAGATAATCCCATTTCAGGGCGGCCGAAGTCTGACGGGGAAACATGTGGTTTATATTCAGCAAGATGGTTCCCTCTGAGGCCCCCTAATGCTTTCAAGATGCTGATAGAGCCATTAATGGCTCTTGGAGAAAGATTAGATTTTCAATTAAAATGAAGCCAATTTAAAATAAATAGTTGGTATATTATTAGTCTAAAATAAACTTAAGAGTGTGCCTGGCAGGGGAGGGGGGCAAGGAACAGGGACGTCAGGACTTCCAGAGTAGTGGAGTGAGGAGCTTGGCAAATCCTCTGCCCCCAATGCAACAATAAAACTAGACAAAAAAATAAAAATCAACCATTTTAGGGTTCAGGAAATCAAAGGCATACAGCAAATTGAGAAGCCTTTATTCGAGAAACACTACCAAACTATGGTTTTGAACAGTGGGAGTTTGTGGTGTCTTACTCTGGGGCTTCCTTCATGCCCCTCCCTTGCCCATTCCATCTGCGCAGGCGAGTCTGTGGAAACCGGCAGCTCTGCTGCCAGTGGGGGCCAACTTGATCTGCGTTACAGCATACCCAGGGGCTTCAATAAAATCAATGGCAATCTCAGTGGTAAAATATCAGGAAAGACAACTGCTGCAGCTAGTGTGAGGTTGCAGATTAGCCAGAAATTTAACAAGGAGGTCGGGACAATAAGAGATGTCGTGGGTCTTGGTACGTGTATGCATATTTCTGCTGCTCTGGAAGACAGCACACATGGACAAGGTGCAGTGTACAGGCTGAAGAGAGATCAAACACAGGGCCTAGTTGTCTACTCGTCTTCCCTGGTTGAATATGGAACCTAGTGCAAGTGCAGAGGCAACATGAGATAGCCCAGAAGAAAATAAAAACCAGGAGAGATTTGTAAAGTGCCTGATCTATGACTGTTCCCCAACCGAGGCACAGATCCGTTAGCAAAGGGTGAAAGACTTACAGGTTTAAGGTGCTTAAGCACAACTTCTGATCAACTAAACTATGCCGATACAGGATGACTCTTAGGAATTTAGGGTTAATAATAAAAAATTTAAAAAAACCATACTGAGCAAAAATATCAGTCACCACACATTTCAGGGGAGATAAAACTATAGAATCAGTGCAGGAAAATCACTAACCACACAGCAAAAACAACTACTAGTGAGGGACCAGAATTGAGTTGCTGCAGCTAATTATCTAAAATGTGAGTTTAAAAAAAAAAACGTTATAAGGCATGAAAAAAATAGGGAAGCATAATCTGTGATTAGGGAAGGCAAAAAAGGCGGTTGACAGAAACTATCCCTGAAAGGACCAAGGTACTAGACCTAGCAAACATTTCAAAGTAGTTATTACAAATATGTATTACAAATATGTTCAAAGAACAATAGGAAGGCACCTTTAAAGAAATAAAGGAAAATGAGGCAGTTGCCCATCAAATAGAGACTACTACTAAAGGGAAATCATTAAAAAAATCAAATAAAAACCCTGGAGTTAAAAGGACAATAAACAAGAAGTTCATTAGAGAGGCTTAACGTCAGATCTGAGCTGGCAGAAGAAAGAATCAGTGAAAATGGAGATAAATCAATAGATATTATCGAATCTGAACAGGAAAACATTAAAATGAACAGAAAGTCAGAGACTTGTGGGATACCATCACTGTACCAATGTACTCAGAAATCCCAGGAGGAAGAGAAAAATATTTAGTTGCTGAAACTCCAAAATTTCATAAAAAATATTAATCTACATATCCAAGAGGCACAATAGAAATAGAATGGGTACAAAGAGATCCATATCTAGTCACATAGTAGTCAAACTGTTGAAAGCCAAAGATTCAGAATGAAGCAAAACAGAAACAACTTATTATATACAAGGAAACAATAATAACTAAGTTCTGATCAGAATAATGAAGAACCAAAGGCAGTGGGATGATATTCCAAATAATGATAGGAAAAACTGTCAACCAAGAATTCTATAACTAGTAAAACATTATGCTTCAATAATTATGGGGAATAAAGACATTCCCAGATAGCCCTGGCTGGTGTAGCTCAGTGGATTGAGCGTGGGCTGTGAATCAAAGGGTGGTGGGTTCAATTCCCAGTCAGGACACATGCCTGGGTTGTGGGTCATGTCCCCAGTGGAGGGCGCATGAGAGGCAACCACACATGGATGTTTCTCTCCCTCTCTTTCTCCTTTCCTTCCCCTGTCCCTAAAAATAAAGAAATAAAATCTTAAAAAAAAGTATTTCCAGATAAAGACTGCAAGAATTTCTAGCAAGCTGATTTGCCTTACAAGAAAAATAGTAAAGAAAGTCCTTCAGGCTGAAAGAAAATAATATAGAATGGTAACACAAATCCACACAAAGATATAAAGAGTACTGGTAAAGGTACTAATGTAGGAAAATGTATATTTCCCCCTTAATTAATTTATAAGATAATTAAAGGACCAATAATTATAAAACTGGGATTTATATTAAGAATGTAAGATTGGCTTAACATCAGAAAGTCAATGTAATATGCCACATTAATAAGGTAAAAGACAAAACTGCATGACTGATAGACCCAAAGAAAGTGTTTGACAAGATCTGTTCGAATAAAAGCCCTTAACAAGCTAGGAATAAGAGGAAATTTTCTCAGCCTGATAAAAGGCACCCCCCAAAAAAACTCCTGTAACTGATACCATACTTAGTGTGGGAGGACTAAATGCACTTCCTCTGAGATTGGGAATAGATAGGGTGGCCACTATAACTTCCATTCAGTATTGTACTGGAAGTTCCAGCCAGTGCAATGATGCGAAGAAAGCAAACATGTATTTAGATTAGAAAGGAAGAAGTAAAACTGACTTTATTCTCAGACAACATACTGTGTTTTCCAGTGTATAATGAACTCCCATGTGTAACGTGCACTCATGTTTTGTGGGCATTATACACAGGATTATTATACCTGTTACTATACCCATGCATGTAATCATTATGCCCATGTATAGTGTGTGTCTTTATTTTTCCCTCAAAAATTTGGGCAAAAAAGTGCACATTATACACTGCAAAATATGGTAATCCTGTATGCAAATAAAACTAAGGAATCCACAAAAAATACTTCTAGAGCTATAATACATGCATTCAGCAAAGTGTCCATATTGAAGAGAAATATGTAAAAAACATTGTATTTCTATATATTACCATTGACAATCTGAAAATGAAGTTAAGAAAACAGATCTCTTCACAATAACCTCAAAATGAACAAAATACTTGGGATAGTATTTTTTTTTAAAGTACAAGACTTTTATATTGAAAACTACAAGACATTGCTGAGAGAAATGAGTATCTAAGCAAATGGTGAGATAGTTCATGTTCATGGATTGGAAGTCAATACAGTTAAGATGGGAGTTTCTTCAAATTGATCTATAGATTCAGTGCTATTCCAATTAAAATCTCATTAGACTTTTTTTGCATAAATTGGCAAGGTGATCCTAAGTTTTGTGTATTAAATTCAAACAAACCAGAATAGATAAAAATTTGACTTTTTGACACATGGTTTTGGGACAATTGGCTATCCACATGCAGAAAGATGAACTTATTCCTTTACCCCACACCACACTAAAAATTAACTCAAAAAGGATGAGACCTAAATTTAAGAGCTAAAACTGTAACTCTTCTTGATGAAGAGGAAAAACATTGGACTTTATAAAAATTCAAAATCTTGATTTGCTTCAAAAGACACGAGTGGAATAAGTGATACTCGGGGTGGGGGGGGCAGAAGCACATATCTGGTACAGGCGTTGTATCCAGAATATGCAAATAACTATTATAACTCAATAACAAGACAATCAATTTAATTAAAAAATGGTCAAATGATTTGAATAGATCTTTTACAAAAAAAAGAAATGTGAATGGCTAATAAGCACATGCAGAGATATTATTAGTCATTAGGAAAAGGTAGATTAAGCTACAATGAGATACCATTAAATACTCACCAAAAGTTCTTTAATTAAAAAAAGAACTGATAATAAGTGTTGTTGAGAATGTGGAGAAATAAGGACCTTTCTACATTGCTGGTGGGAATGTAAAATGCCATATCGACTTTGGAAAAGTTAGCGGTATCTTAAAGTTAAACATAGTTTACCATATAATCTAGCAATTCTATGTCTCAGTATCTATCCAAGAAAAATGAAGACATATATCCACACAAAGACTTGTTCACAAATGGAAAATTTCATGACAGCCAAAAAATAGAAATAACCCAAATGTCCATCAGTTGATGAGTGGATAAACAAAATTTGTTATATCCATGTAAGGTAGTACTGTTGTACAACAGGGCTGAACCTCAGATACGTTATGCTAAGTGAAAGAAGGCCAAGTGCAAAATACTACATATTGTTTGATTCTATTTACACAAAATATCCAGAAAAGGCACATTTACAGAGACCAAGAGAAAATTAATGGTTGGCTGGAGATGGGAATGCAGAATGACTGTAGATGGGCTACGCTGATATTTTTGGGGTGATGGAAATGTTCTGTAACTGGATTTTGGTTATGGTTGTTCAACTCTGTAAAAGTTACTGAATTATGTATTCATTTTATATTATAAAGATTATATCTCAATAAAGCTGTTAAAAAAAAGTGTGCCTATGGACTCCACTGGTGTTAGCTATATGCACCCAAGGCTACTGAGAAGCTGCTTTTCTTCTAACCCTTTAGAAGAAAATAGAGCTGTGAGCTAGAGAATTCCCCATGGATTCAGAGGGTCTATGGGAGTTCCATATTGGCTACTTTATTATTTCTTTTCAAATTCATTCTGGTATTTTTATCCTTCATTTTGTTTATGTGGTGTATTACATTAATTGATTTAGAAACATAGAATCACCTTACATCCCAGGAATAAATTCCACTTGATCATAGTGTATGATGTTTTTAATGCATTGTTTAATGCATTGAATTCAATTTGCTATTATTTGGCAAGGTTTTTTGCATATATGTTCATCAGGAATATTGGCATTTTTTTTTTGGTAATGTCTTTGTATGGTTTTGGTATCATGGTAATGCTGGCCTCATAAAATGAGTTAGGTAGTGTACCCTTCTCTTCAATTTTTTGAAATAGTTTGAGAAGGGTATCAATTCTTCTTTTCATACTTAGTAAAATTCACCTGTCCAGGGATATTTTTCATTTAGTCCAGGGAGGTTTTTGCTGGGAGGCTTTTGATTACTACTTCAATTTTGCTAGTAGTCATCAGCCTCTTCAGATTCTGTTTCTCCCTGATTCTAGGTTGAAAGATTATATGTTTCTGGGTATTTATCCATTTCTTCCAGGTTGTCTAATTGCCATATAATTGTTTGTAGTATTTTCTTACAATCCTTTGTATTTTTGTGGTGTCAGTTGTCACTTTTCCTCTTTCATTTCTAATTTTATTTATTTGGTCCCTCTTTTGTTTTTTGAATCTGGCTAAGGGTTTCTCAGGGTTTTTTTTTTTTTTTTTTTTTTTTTTTTTTTTTTTTTTTTTTTTTTTTTTTTTTTTTTTTTTTTTTTTTTTTTTTTTTTTTTTTTTTTTTTTTTTTTTTTTTTTTTTTTTTTTTTTTTTTATGTATTCAAAGAATGAGCTCTTGATTTCACTGATCTCATCTGTTGTTTTTATAGATTCTATTTCATTTATTTCCACTCTGATCTTTATTATTGACTTCTATTTACTTTGGGCTTGGCTTGTTTTTCATTTTCTAGTTCTTTAGGTGTAAAATTAGAATGTTTATTTGAGATTTTTCTTATTTTTGAGATAGGCTTGTATTGCTATGAATTTTCCTCCTAGAAATACTTTGTATTTTCATTTTCATTTATCTCAGGGTATCTTTTGATTTCTGCCTTGATTTCATTGTAAATTGATTAATTGTTAATAGCATGTTATTTAGCCTACATGTTTGTATGATTTTTCAGTTTTCTTCTTGTAAGTGATTTCTAGTTTTGTTCCATTGTGATCAGAGAAGGTGGTTGATAGGATTTCAATCGTCTTAAATTTATTGAAACTTGTTTTGTGGCCTGACATGTGGTCTATCCTGGAAAATGTTCCATGTGCACTTGAAAAGAATGTATATTCTGCTTTTGAGTGAAATGCTCTAAAAGTATCAATTAATAGCACCAGGTCTTATGTGTCACTTAAGGCCACTATTTCCTTGTTAATTTTCTCTCTGAATGATGTATCCATTGATGTCAATGGGGTGTTAAATTCCCCTACTATTACTGTCTTACTGTCAATCTCTCCCTTTATGTTCATCAATATTTGCTTTATATATTTAGATGCTCCTACCTAAGGTGCATAGATGTTTATTAAGAGTTATATCCTCTTGTTGGATTGATCCTTTACCATTATGAAATGTTTTTTAGCTCTTTACAGCCTTTGTTTTAAAGTCTATTTTTCTCCTGTATGTATTGATACCACAGCTCATTTTCATTTCCATTTGCGTGAAATATCTTTTTCCATTCCTTGTCTTTCAGTCTGTGTATCTCTCTTGATCTAACGTGCATCTCTTATAGGCAACATTTTGTATGGGTCTTGTGTTTTTATACATTCAGTCACCATTTGTGTTTTGATTGGAGCATTTAGTCCATTTACATATAAAGTAATAATTTCTAGTTATGTAGTTATTGTCATTGTATTAATTCTTTTCTGATAGTATTTTGTAGTTCTAATCTGTTTCTTGTTTTCTTGCTCTTCTCTCATACATGTTGATAAGTTTCTGTTGTATTGTGTTTTGATTCCTTTCACTTTATTTCTTATATATCTCTTGTAGATTTTTGGGTTTTGGTTACTGTGTGCTTCCTATGTATGAAGCTATATTTATGGCAGTGTAGTTTAAGTTTATGTTCAAACACATTCTAAAATCACTACAATTTTAAC
Source organism: Micronycteris hirsuta (assembly GCA_004026765.1). Taxonomy (NCBI): domain Eukaryota; kingdom Metazoa; phylum Chordata; class Mammalia; order Chiroptera; family Phyllostomidae; genus Micronycteris; species Micronycteris hirsuta. Next base: position 188,173 of record PVJI01000185.1, on the reverse strand, counting down.
TTATCCCCTCCATGTTTGTTTTTGTCATCATGTTTGACTTTTTTGTGTGTGTTCGTGTGTATCCCTTATTTTAATTGTAATTACACATGATCTTTCTACTGTTGCCCTTTAATCTTTGTTCCAGCTTTATAGTTTGTTGAACCACTGCTTTTACTAAGTGATTGTCTTTGTCAATGAGAAATTTTTTCTTTCCTGTATTTTCTTAAACATATTTTTTATTTTTTCTTAAAGGAGCCCCTTTAGCAATTCTTGTAATATTGGTTTAGTGGTGATTAACTCCTTAACTTTATCTTGTCTGGGAAACTCTTCCTCCTTCAATTCTAAATGATAGACTTGCTGGATAGACTAATCTTGGTTGTAGGTCTTTGTCTTATGAAACTTTGAAAATTTTGTGCAGTTCCTTCTGGCCTGCAAAGTTTCTTTCGGTGGGAACTCTCAAATATGTGTGAGTAACTTTTAAGATTCTCTATTTGTCTTTACCTTTTGCCATTTTAATTATAATGTGTCTTGGTGTGGACCTCTTTGGGTTCATCTTATTTGGGATTCTCTGCACTTCCTGGGTTTGTATGTCTATTTCCTTTCCCAGGCTAGGGAAGTTTTCTATCATTTCTTCAGATAGGTTTTCAATCCCTTGCTCTGTCTTCTTCTGTTAACACTATAATACTAATGTTGGTGTACTTGATATTGTCCCAGATGTCCCTGAAACTATTCTCATTTTTTTATTCCTTTTTCTTTTTAAATTGAATTTATTGGGGGTGACATTGGTACACAAAACTATGCAGGTTTCAAGTATACAACTCAATAAAACATCATCTTCACACTGCATTGTGTGCCCACTGCCCCAAGCAAAGTCCTTTACCACCCACATTCCCCTCACCCTTTGCCCACCTTCACCTACCCCCTACACCCCTTTGTCTGTGTCTGCGTGTTATATATATATATATGATTTTTGTTAATCTTTTAAACCTTCTTTTATCCAGTCTTCCACCCCAACCCTGACAGCTCTCAGTTTCATGTATCCATGCCTCTGTTTCTATTTTCTTTGTCAGTTTATTTTGTTCATTAGATTCCACATATAAGTGAGATCATATGGTATGTGTCTTTCTATGATGATTCTTTTTTCTTAATGCTGTTCCAGTTGGGTGTTTTCTGCTACCTTGTCTTTCAGATCACTGATATGATCCTTTGCTTTATCTAATCTGGTGTTGATTCCCTCTAGTGTACTCTTCATTTCAGTTATTGTATTCTTCATTTTTAACTAGTTCTTTTTTTAGGGTTTCTCTCTGTTGAATTTCTCATTAAGTTAATATTATATATTCTTCCCTTAAGTTGATTGAACATTTTTATAACCACTATTTTTGAACTCTGTATCTGGTAGATTGTCTCCAGTTCATTTAGTTCTTTTCTGTGGAGTTTTACTGTTCTTTCACTTGGAACGTGTTTCTTTGTCTCCTCATTTGGCTGAATCCCTGTGTTTAGTTGTTCCCATTGGATGGCTCAGTAGTGCTTAGTTGTCTTTAACTTCATTTGAAACAATTTTGTTAGATTGTAATGTGACAGCTATCATGTAAGCATGCATTTAAAAAAACATCAAAATTGGAAATTTTTGTGTAGCCATTTTAATATTGAAGATGGAAGATGATATGCAACATTTTCAGCATATTCTTTATTATTTCAAGAAAGGTAAAAATGCAACTGAAACACACAGAAGTAGATTTGTACAGTGTATGGAGAGGTATTGTGACTGATCAAATGTGTCAAAAGTGGTTTGTGAACTTTCTTGGTACTATTGACATTTTGGACAGATAATTCTTTGCTTTGGGGCTTTCTTATGCATTGGGAGATGTTGAGCAGCACCCCTGGCCTCTACTCACTAGAAGCCAATAGCAGAAGATAGCCTACATACTCAAAATATCGAGATGAATAAAGTTATTGTTGAAAATAAAAAAACATGTCCTTTATTTTATAGAAAAAAACTAAACAGACTTTTTGGCAAACACAATATTAGGTAAAGCTGCTATATCTCCCAGAGTTGACAGAGTGGCCTCATGTAGTTGGTATTGTTGGCTCAGTGATGCAGTCTCCCTGTTTGCCTGAGTCCGATGCTCCAGGATGTTTTCCATGTGGGTTGTGTATTCCCTCCTGGTGTGGTTGAGCCTTGATTGCTTTTGGCAAATCAGTGGGTGGGATTGTTCTCAGGCTGAATGGCTGTGAGGGCCAACTGTGAATATAGCAGATGAGCTATTGTACAGAGGCTGATCTCACAGAGTGGGAGTCGCTTCAGCAGGGCTTTGGTGCCAGGCTAGTCTGCCCTTCAAGCATGTCATTTGTGGAGCTTATTGGGTGGTGTTCTGGTTTGGTCTGAACCTGGTCACTGGGTGTGTTTGCTCTGTAGCCTCTTGGGAGGGACTCTGGGGTATGTCAAGTGTAGCTGCTGCTTGTGCTTCCTAGTGGGAACTACAAAGTGATCTGTGGTTGGTTGCTGCTTTTGATGGGCTTGTAGGCACTAGTGAGAAGCTATGCTGTGAACTGAGGCCTGCTGCCACTGTTGCTGGGCTTGGGACCCTTGGTGGGTATCGCCATGTGAGCTGAGGTCAGCTGCTACTTGTGCCAGACAATTGGCCACTTTGATGCTATGTTCCAAGCCAACGCCAGCCTCAGTATATGCCAGGCTTGGGACCACCTGATGGAAGTTACAATGCAAGTTGAGACTGGTTGCTGCTTATGCTGGGTTTGGGGCCATTTAGTAAGTGGTACAGGGCATGCCGAGGCCAGCTGCTGCTTGTTTGGGGTTTGTGGGTCTTTGAGAGCTTTTAGGAAAGTTTGCAACAAGAGCTGAGCCAGGCCACTTATGTGAAGTAACCGTTTGAAAAGGTTTAGTTGGGCACACAAGTTGGGTGGGGTTTCAGGGAATCACCAGGGTGGAGCGAATATTGATAGTCCAGCTATGGAGAGCTCAGATTTGGTGTCCTCCTGCACCAGCTGGCTGTGTGGGAGGAGTAATCAACAAAGGAACAGTGGTGCCATCACACTTCTGTCTCCAGAGAGAGCTGTCTTGTCACATGCCCCTCCATTTCTTACCCTGAAGTTAGGCAACTCAGTTCCTCTTCATATGTCCCTGGCGTATTTTGAGCTGCTTATCCTGTGCTGGAGACCAGAGTGTATGAGTTTGTAAGCTGTGAATCTGTGCTCAGGTCTAAAGAGGAATACCTGGGACTCCTGCAGCCCTACGTCTCACTTGGATACAATCCCTGCTGGTTTTTAGAGCCAGATATTATGGAGACTCTTCTCCCTAGCACTGGATCCCTGGGTTGGGGAGTCCAGCATGGGGCTGGGATCCTTCACTCCTCAGGGAAGGACCTGTGAAGCTGAGATATTTCTGCCCTTTCTTAATTGCCACACTCTGGGTATGGAACCTGTCTGTTCTGTGTCTTTGCACCTCCCACCAGTCTCGTCATGTTGTCTTCTTTATATTCTGAGTTATAGAACTTCTGTTCAGCTAGTCTCCAGGTGGATTTCAATGATGATTGTTCTAAAATTTAGTTGTAATTTTGATTGGTTGTGGGAGGATGCAAGGACAATGTTTACCTAGGTCACCATCTTGACCAGAAACCGCACATTGGCTACTTTAGATCTGGAAATTGACGGGCTCAGTGGAGGCCATGGAGAACTTGGATCTGAGCCAAGTGTTATGGAAAGAATGACAGCAGTCCCACAGAAGTTCCTTTTAGACAAACATCCCCTAAATACAGCTGGCCAATCCTTTTCATTCTTCAAATATTTTGACATTCTTCTCTTCCTGAAAATCTTCCCTGATTGTTCATTAGCAGTCTTTTTCTTCTTTCTTTAACCTTCACTCTATCTAGAAATGTAGTGGACCTAACTGTGACATAGGCTGTCAGAAGAACATGGCTTTTCATTCAACTATGTGATTTAAATTCCAACTTTTAACTCACCAGCCATGTGACTAATAGGCAAGTATCTTAGTCTCTCTGAGCCTTGCTTTTGGAAATCTGTGCAATGGAGTCAGTCATACCCATTATAAAGGGTTATTGTAAAGATGAAACATGAGTATATTTGATTGGCACATAGTATTCCTTAATTGTCTACTTCTAGCCATGTGACCTTGTATAAGTTTCCTACTTTTTCTGTACCTCTCTTTCTGTAAAATGGGCACATTGATGGTACCCACCTCCTTAGGGCTGTCTGAAGGTTAAAGGAGTTAACACAGAAAGCATCTAGAATACTGCCTGTCACATAATAAGGTCAATACAAAAGCAGCTGCTTTTATTCTATCACCAGCCAATACAATGCCCTTATTCCCCTGGAGCAGTGTATTTGATTTATGTGGACTAGATGTGTGGGTTATAGGGACACAATAGCAGTCTTCCCAGGGACACCAGGGTTGGTCTGGCTGGCAGCCCATAGTGGTGGATTGTGAATCTCCTGTCTCACTGTAGCACATGCATCTGCAGTTACTCTGTGCTGATTCAGAGACGGCACCTTCCCCACAGAGGAATGGAACTGTCCTTGGATTAGGCTAAGTCAGTGGTGGAACAACCCTGCTGGAATTGGTTCACTGGCTCTTACCTTGGCTATGAACCCTCTAAAATCCCCATGTGCAGCATTGTAGGGTGTGATGAGATTCTTATAAATTCTTCTCTTCTGCACAGTAACTCTCAGATACCATAAAGTTGAAACACCAAACCCTTTTAAAGTGATAGCACATCCACTCTATTCTTACTTTGTCCAGGGAACATCTCACTGGAGACTGGCTTAGGGCTTTGAAGCCCCCTTGGAATACATGCAGGTTGAGTGAATTTATTTATGAGTAAATACCACTTCTGTTTGTTTTCAGCTGATTATTTACCCTGGAACCAACCAAGACGAGAGCTACTTCGTCCAGAACACAACTACCGCCGGCCAGAATCAACTAGGTTTGATAGTAGAACCACACACCAGGATGATTACTCTATGAAGGGCCTTGTGAGCACCATGAGCTGTAAGCCTCCGGTCATGCCCAAGGTCTGTAACATCCCCTTGGAGGATCTGACTAACTACAAAATGAGCTACGTGGCCCACCCTATGGAGAAGCGCTTTGTGCATGAGCCAGAGAAGTTTAGAGCCTGCGAAATACCCTTTGAGAGCCTCACCACCCACAAACAGTCCTACCGGGGCCTGAAGGGGGAGCCAGCCAAGAGCTTGAAACCTCCAGCCAGGTCCGGTGGGCCAGACACACCTTTTTCTAACACCACGGAGTTTCAAGATAAGTTCCAAGCTTGGCCGACACCCCAGGTGTTCTCCAAACCTCCTGTCTCCTACGTCCCTCCCGAAGAAAAGATGGATCTCCTGACCACTGTGCAGTCCCATTACACATACCCTAAGGGTGCTCCAGCTCAGTCCTGCCGACCAGTACTTTGTGTCAAGAAGGGTGGCCGCTTTGAAAGCTCCACCACCACCAAGGATGATTACAAGCAGTGGGCCAGCATGCGCACAGAGCCAGTCAAGCCCGTTCCCCAGCTGAGCCGTCCCACTGAGCCCTTGGACTGCCTGACCACCACTAGGGCCCACTATGTACCCCACCCACCCATTAATACCAAAAGCTGTAAGCCCTCCTGGTCTGGTCCCAGAGGAAATATCCCTGTGGAGGGCCAGACCACATACACCATCAGCTTTACTCCCAAGGAAATAGGGAGGTGCCTGGCTTCATACCCTGAGCCTCCTGGCTACATCTTTGAAGAAACAGATGCTTCGGGGCACAGGATATACAGGCAGATTTCCCAGACAGGCTCTCGGCGGAACAGCCCTCTTTCCGCAGGTGATTCGGAAAACCCCAACCAGCAGGAGTTGGCAGTGTCAGTCTGATTTAAAAAAAAAATTATTTAGAAATTGCACAATACTTTTAAAAGCAGATGATTGAAAGTTGTTCACTAGACAGAAAAGAATTCCCCAAACAGGGAAAAAATAACTTTGTCATCATTTCCAGGACACTTAAATAAAATGAGAATCACTTGACTCAAGGAAAATGACATTTAGTCACTGGCTAATTACTCCTTATACCACCCTGTGCTCTCCTCCCCTCTTGGGTCTTTTACCTTTTGCTCATGGAATCAAAGCTGGTCTCTATGAGGTTTTCTCTGAACCAGATGTATGTTATTTATTTAATCATTGTATGAATTCACATTACGATGAACTCTTGCCAAAGATGAAGCACCAAAAAGTAAAATTTATTTTGGGGGGAGTGAATGTGCGGGTCTGTGCCTTCACCCCCCGTGCACTGTCTGTGCAAAGAGCAGGCTGTGTTCCTTGGGATCTTTGGAGAGATTTCAGGTTCAAGCCACCTCTCCCCCTCACCATGTGTTCCAGTCCTGGTGACAGTGCCTTGGGCCCAGTCTGGAGTCTTGTTTCAGGTTCTTTCTTTCTAGGGCTGCTTCACAGGGTGTCTTTCTACCTCTTCACATTGTGACCTGCCAGCAAAAACAGTGCTGTCTGATGGTGCACGGGTCTCTCTGATTGCAGGAGATAGCAGTCCTGTGGAAGCATGGACCTGCCACAGCGCTCCCACCTCTACGCCAGGGCAGGCTGTGATTCTAGAGGGAAGAGGGGGACCAAGGGACCCTGACAAACATGCATTCAACAGCCAGTCCCTGGGCTGTGAGTTGTAACTGGTCAGAGCCTGGGAAAAATGGCCCCATGCTGAGCTAGTTCTTGGGAAGGCTGGACCTTCTTGTCCTAAACTGTTAACTCTGGCCAGACCTGTGACAAAGCTTGAGTTAGTGGTCAGCTGGACCCTGCCCTGGAGAATGGGTGAGAGGTTTATTTTTGGGGTCTAAGGTTTCACCAAGTTTGATTCTAAGGCTAAGCAATTTGGAGATTATTTTAAGTTGAGAAAGATTGAAGAAGGACTTTGTTCAAGAGGTCCCAATGCCAGGGTCATGATCTGGGTCTCTCACAGGTGGATGCAGACTGGCATACCACCTGTTTCTTGAGTCCACTGAACTTAAAATACATCCCACATTCTCAGAGAACTTGGAGGCACAGTGCAGGGAAGAGAAAATTTCAGCTCAAGTCCAGAGATGCAAGCTTAGGTTCAACACGTGGTTCATGGGTGAGAAACCTGCCATCCCTCAGCCAGGGCTCCGGCTTCCCACAGCTCCTACCCAGCCGGCCCAGACTGCTCAGGTCCCTACCCCTTTTAGTCTCACCACGAGGTTAGCTTGCATCGTTGGGTTGGGGTTTATATAATTTAATCCTCTTTTTGGTTACACTGGGGTCTGGATGCCTGCCCTTTATGGGGTAGAAAGGCTCAGGGAGATTACACATAATGGCCAAGGACATAGAGCCTGGAGCACCAAGGCCAAGATAGGAGTCTAGGTCTTCTGATTCAAGATCCAGAGCTTTTCCCACAACAGCAGACACCTCTGTCTGCTGTGTCTCAGAGACCATGGTGCCACAAGCCACATCAAGCCACATTCTCTCTGTCTGAAGCCCTTCCTGGAGTCTGTTAAGCTAACAGAGATCACTATGGAGGATAGGTTTTATTGTTTCATCATTTTTTACAAATCAAAGAAATATTGTACTTGACTCGAAAAGCCAAACAGTGCCAAAATGCTTATAAAAAATCCAGCAATCTATTATGCCCCAGCCCCTTGACCACCCCCATTATCACTTCCCCAGAGAATATAAATTTGGTCTGTTTCTGATAATGTTTCCTTTCATATTCCCAAATAATGTACCTGTACTGCTGTCCGTTGACTCATCGATTTTAGTCACTGTCTATTTTCGTTCTGTTACACTTCCTCTACCCTCTCCCTTCTTTTCAAAATGTTTATATGACAATACTTAAAAAAAAAGTTTTTTGATGACAGTACTTGTTTATATCAAGACTAGTAAGCTTTTCTAATGCTTCTGATGAGCAGAAAGGGAGAAGCTGAAGAAGGATGGAGAACCTTCCTGATTAAGAAGCACCGAGCTCTCTCAGGGCGAGGAGTGTCCTTTGAGCCCTTCCTTTGGGACAGGTAAGGTCACCTCCATGGTGACCCCAGGCTAGATGAGCTCTCCAGGGCATCCCTGCCCTTCCACTTCCGGGCTTCAGGAGCCAGCTCTCCCCCCACTATCTGTCATGTTTTGGTCTCAAATTAAAATATCTGTATTATAATAAAAGTGCTTAATGCAAGTAAAAAATGAAGGAAATATATAAGAAAGGACACAAGTAGCTATTATGGAGACTAGCGGAACGCGGTGGCTGAGACGTACAGGGGCACTGTCCGGCAGACGTGGGCTTGTATCTCGGCCTTTGCCAAGAGACCTTGGTCAAGTTCTTTAGCGTGCGGACACTAGCAATACTGGCTACATGATTTTGTTGTTTGGGTTGAATGAGAATATATGTCAATCACTTACCCCTGGCTCATGGTTAACTCTCATTAAATGTAGGATGATGGTGATGATGATGATGATGAAGATGGTTGCTAAGTTCTGCCTTGTTGAATCTACATATAATTTTATTGGTAAGTAGTTACAAGCATGCAAGTAAGGATAACGGCTCGTATTTTATATTTTCTGTACTTACAAAGTAAGATATTTACCATTTTTTCACACAGTTAAGTTTTTAGTTCTGAGTCAGGGTTGCTAACCGCCCACCCTGGAAATGTCATTTTAGGAGGTGCTTGGGTCAAGGGGAGGGAAAGAGAAGCTGAGCAGGGTAGATGGGGCTTTGGTTCCCCTCCCCTGTTCTGTCATAGCAGCATCTTGCTAATCAATTCTGTGCATTGGCCTTCCACATGAGAGTTGGTTGGAAAGGGGTCTCTCTATTAAAATGCTCTAACACCTGATATGATCCTGTTCCATAAGCCATGATGACAAAAGGCTTCAAACAAACTGTCATCTTTTGAAAACATGCACACATGATTTATGTCATATTTTTCATTTGTGAGAATGAAGTGGGAGCTTAGTCATGTACCACAGCCCAGGGTTCTCAAGGCTTTATGCTCGTTATAAAAGAAAATTATTAGAGACCAAAAACAGGACACAAAGGGAAAAGTTTTGTGTCCAAGCAAGGAACCTGTTCTAGTTCAGAATCCATATGCTCTGTGGATGGGGTTCTTGGAGAAGAAAACAGAAAAGGGCTTTGAAAGCTCCAAAGTGACAGACTAGCCTGTCAGAGGGAAGCGGGGTTTCCAGTGAGGCGGATGGGCTGGAGATAGTGGGATCAGTTGGCATGGAAGCTCTGGGCTGGTGGGACCTGGTGCCTGGGGGCATCTGGGATGAGGTCCCACTCCCTATGATGGCATCTCCCTGCCTGTGCCGTGCACAGGGCAGCCCTGTGTCATCAGGGTCGGTGGCCAGGCCAGGTCCAATTCTTTGGTTTCCTTACCGTGGGGCCACCTGCACGGGTGAAGATCCTGGCATATCACTCTCTTTGTGGTGATCAGGAACCCATCTCTAGTTTGCCCTGCCGTTGAGGTATAATTATAGCATCAAGAGCAGCTTAAAGGACTCCCCATTCTAACCCATTGTGTTTTCACAAGGGTCAATGTCTTTATGGATGAGGCTCCCTTTTCTGGCTTGGCTCTAAGACCTTCTGCTAGATAACGGCTGGAGGGTGGGGAAGGTGGGGCCCACCGTTGGCGATTCTTTTAGCAATCCCCAGTTTTCAGCATTTGTCACTCTGCTTCCTTTGGTACCTGTATTTCAGATCCAGAACCTCTGCTGGGTTCTGCCTGGCAGACCTGCTCCTGACCAACTCCAGCATCCTTGTTGTATTCTTGTTATAGGCCACGGCTTCCCCTCTACACTTGTCCGTCATTGTTCCACCATCTGCTGCCTATCTCCTTCAGAATTCTTGAAAACCCTTGTCTGTTGATGGTCCTCCTTCTATTTTACTATGGCATTTTGTCATCAGTGATTTATTAGAGCTTAATGGCATATGTGAGGGGATAGGAAGGAGAGAAGCACAAGGGGGCAGCCCACCACTTGACCTGGGACAGAGCCAGCTGCAGGCAAGGAAGCACTAATGGGATTTCATTAGCATCTTCTCAAGTGGAATGTCTACCTGGAAGGTGACTTTTTCCTCTGACTGGACAGAAAGGCAAACCTAGACAGTGCAGAATAAGTACCAGGCCGGCCAGTGTGTGCGCGTGAAGGGAGCCCGGACCCCAGGCTGTGCAGATAGTGCCAGCCAGGGCTCTCCCACCTCTGTCCTCGGGCCCACCCATCCTTCCTCCTGCCCTGCTCAGACGTCACCCACGATCTCATGGAGGAGGGTCTAGGGTCAGAGACAGCCCTCAACTGAGCAGAGACCACAGTCCAGTTGTGACATCAGAGCAGCCGTCCTGGTCAGGGCCTGTGCTGGGGTGGCCAGGGGCGCAAGCTCTCCCTGCTCCAGGTCATGGCGTTGCTTTCACGTGGTATCCTCCAAATGCCTTTTAAGTGTAGTCTCATTGCTCTAAACATGTTTGCAGTAATGTACGTAGTCAGAATATCTGTATTGCCCACCCCAGGCTTCTGTCTCTGAAACAGGAGTGAAGCAAGCAACTCAAGGCAATGGGATTGGCACAACAAAATCTTTCCAAAATGATGCACCTTTTTGGGATCTTGTGATTCAGGGCATGAAGGTGAATTCCAAGGCATCCATTTCCTCTAAAAGTGCTTTTCAGCTGTGCAGTTGTCCAGAGGAAGTAGGTGGGGCGGTTGGGGGTGTGCACAGGCCCCAGTTTCAGATTAAATGCCCCCTGGCTTCTCAGGCCTGCCCCTGCCGTCACCCAGGCCCACATCTGGTCTGCAGGCCTCGCAGTGGGAAGACAGAGGCCCTTCTGAGTGTAAGTGCTGAGGGTGGAGGGCAGGCTCAGAATTTCCACATGGCTGGCTGAGCAGGTGCTTGGCTCCTCCCCACTTTTGGGGTGCAACAGGAGCCTAGGAGCCTGTGATCCTTCCAGAACATGTGCTCTGGATTCTGGAAAAGGCATCAAGGCAATGCTATCCTGGGCTCCTCTTTAAGCCATACTTCTGGGCCCCAGGTGCCCCGGTCCCTGTTTTTGGATTCTTGGACGCCAACGTGAGAAGTCCTGATGGCTTGTGAGTGTGGGAGCAAACCCAGCCTGATGCTAACCCAAAGGGTTCAGGAACTTGTCACTCCTGTGATTGAATCTAACACTGATTTTTCTTGGACTTTTACTGCCCAGACCAGTCAGCCAGGCTGCCTGCTGGCCTACCTCACCCTGCCTGTCTACTCAGGGCCACAGCTGTTGCTTCAATGATAAGCGGGAAGCTTGATTACTTCACCGTTGTCCCAAATCCCCATCCATTTAATGTTATAGGGTCATTAAACAGGGGAGTGTACAAATACCCTTTAAACAGTCAAGCAGCTACTTGAGGGTTACGGCAGACAAAATGCCTGAAAAATGACTGCAATTTGACATCTGTGCCAGTGAATGACTTATAAACTAAGAAATTGAATTTTTTGGACTGTAGGTTCTCCAGGGCTTAAAAAAGAACCCCAATGCTTTTCATTTTAAAGTTTCTAAGCAAAGCTCAGTGCTTACTATCAACTTGGAGTGGCTATTCTTGGCTAAGTATTGTAACACCTCCCATATTTGAAGGTCAGTTATTTGGAAACTTCAGCTGTCCAAAACCAAGGCAAGAACCTGGAAATAAGCAGCCTTTAAGTTGCCAAAATCATTGACATGCATCTCATGTATAGAAACTTAGGTACTTTACTCAGTGCTCAGCCCCTACCCTGGCGCTGTCTCTGAGCATATTGGCCCCTCTCTGCCACATTTAAAAAAAACAACAACACACAGTTCCAGTGAATGTCTATTATCTGCTTTACTAGCCCACAGAAGAGTAGGAGGGGCTGCTGTTAGAAGCAGACATATTTAAAACAAAAAGGAGTGACAGCTGATAGCTTGGCAGTGGGATAGAGGCCCCCCAAATTAAAACAAATACAGAACTTAAAAGTATGGCAGCTCAGGAATTATTATCCCAATGTAATAAAAAAGTAAGAATACATACACATATACACATGAGTGTGCATGCACATACATACATTTTTTATTAAGACTGAAAAAAATATACCATGGCTTGTGCTCATGATCTCAATTTAGTAAAAAGAATAAAAATTATATACACATTTTTAAAGTCTGGACAAATACATCAACAGTATTGGATAAATGAATTCCCACTTTTCTCATTTATCTGGAATAATAAGAGAATGGGGATTTGGAGTATTTTCATCTGAAGTTAACCTATAGGTAATATGTATCAACCTTTCCCAAGGAGTTTTCTGTGCTATGCCAGCCCTGTGAAATGGTCTTCAAAAAAGTTCATTAGACACATACGTTCGGGAAAGGCTGCATGCCACGTGCTCCCATTGGAGATTCATGATGCATGTTAACATTCCGAGGCTCTGTGAAACCCTGTGGGAAAGGAACTTTGTATGACCCGTTGTATGACTCTGCATTCTTGCAGTTACAACTGCTCAAGCAAAAAAAAAAAAAAAAAAAGAATTTGTTTAGGCAATTGAAGAGTCTAAAGTCTGTGGGCTTTAGGCATAGCTGGATCCACGGGTTTGAATGCTGTGACAGGAGATTAATCTTTGATTTTTTGACTTTATTTTCTTCTGCATTGCCTTAGGCAGACCTTTTCCATGTGGAAGTTTGTGGCAATTCTGAGTTTAAAACATCCTACTAGCTAAAGGGCTTCACCTTTCTGGTGGCTCCAGTAAAAATTCCTGGATTGGGTCTCTTTTACCTGGATCGGGTCTTGTGCTCTCCCCTGACCTGATCACCATGGCCAGGGAGGTAGAAAATGGGCATTGTCAGGCCTCAGTGGTGGCTCACCCCTGGCCAGAGCAGTGTGCATGTTGGGGGCAATCCCATGTGAACTCCATGAACTGTAGGAGGACTGGGGTGGGTGGGTCCCTAAGGGAAAACTGAGGTGTAGTTACCAGGCAGGGAGGGATGAATGCTGAGCAGGCAGAAACAAGTTTCCAACTCTGACAATAGAGCCCTTTTATTGTGTAAAACCTATTGGAACACATTTGGAGAAATACTGCCAAATGCTCGTCATACATTTTTTCAAATAACTTTAGATACAATAAAAGACACATGCATGCAAACATGTAGTTGAACCTTTCTTTGGTGAGTTAGAAACCTCAGTGGATCGTGCAGTCCCTCAGGGCGGACTCTGTCGAAACATCCCGGTCACTGATGGTTGAGGTTGTTTGGCTTCTTGATAAATGGGAGGTTAGGGGACAGCCAGAGTTCAGGGCACAGGGAGCCTGGGAAAGTTCATTGACTAGACAGTAGACAAAAGTGTATAGTGTAGTGTTCTGTCAAGTTTTGACCTTACCAGCACATGTCATTTCACTTTATTCAGAGACAACCCTCTCTGGGTCGTTATCTTCCTGTCTGGGTTGGGAATTGAAGCTCAGAGAGGTTTAAGCAACTTGGTAAATTCTTCACAGGCTTGCTCAGGGCTTACCTCGAGTATCTTCATTCCAACCGGGAGGGCCCATGCAGGTGAAGACATTCGACTCAGGAGCAAATGGTCCATGGACCACATCTACTCTGTGCCCTGGCACAGTGACATGCTGAACACCAGCAATGGGACAGAGCTACCTTGATGACTGAAAAACTTCATCATTCTTCAGATGACCTCAGCCAAGTCATTTCCTAGTCCTTTCACTGTTACTTAAAAAATGATGGTGAATTGAGGGAAGCAAACCAAGCCCAGGACACACTTCATCACCACATTCCTTGCCTTGATCATTAAACATTTGCTAGAGTTGCTCACCTGGTAACTAAGTATTTGCAGTGTGTCCACTATCTCTCAAGGGATTTGTAACGAGGTCAACCCTGGCCATCACAAAGACCTGGAGGAGGACTGTTTATGTCATCTTAAAGAAGGAGGCAAGTTTCCCAGGCACGCTTTCTGGTCTAAATCATGACTGCTCAATCTCTCAGGTCCTCCTAAGCATTCTGTTTAAACAAACATTATTTATGTTTGGCAGGAGGACCATTCCCCACTGTCTGCTTTCTCTTCACTTACCTAAAACTGCACATTTAATTTCTGTTTACACATATATAAACCATGTTTTTAGGAGCAGCCTGGGAAATCCTTGGTTGGAGATGGATTTTGCCTTCGGAAAACACAGAGGTGAGTGACATCTGTATATTGTGTTATCAGAAGCATGACGTGGTTGATTGGGACCAGGTGCTTCACAGACTCCATCTGAGTGAAGCTGTAAACCTCTAGGTGACAACCCAGTCCTTGTTAGGAAAGACTTGATTAGCAATATCTATTTTCCTCTTTAGGGGTGGTAAAAAACAGTTGAAAACGTTGAGGTGCTATGACTACAAAGCTGAGGTTTGGCCAAAGATAACACTCTCTGATCAGCTCATATATATTTGACCTGTAAAACAGTGAAGTGGAGAGGATGGGTATGTGGGGGCAGACAAAAATGTTAGGGTAAACTTAGGAGATTGATAAAATTCATTAGGGACTTCTGATTAAGATGGAGGCATAGGTAGATACGCTTCACCTCCTTGCTTACAACCATAAGAAGGATCACAGCTAACCTCAAAACAAAAAACACTCAGAACTGCCAGAAAATTGTACTGTACGAAAGTCCAACAACCAAGGATTTATTATTTATTTATTTATTTATATTTTTAATTACTTTATTGTTGTTCAATTACAGTTGTTTGCATTTTCTCCCCATCATTCTCCCCTACCCCAGTCAAACCCACCTCCCTCCCTTGCTTCCACTCTCCCGACAACCAAGGATTTAAAGAAGCCATATTCATCTAGATGGGTAGGAGAGGTGGAGCTGGGGAGCTGGGGTGGAAAGGACACAGTGTCGAGGTGCCAGTGGTGAGGTGGTAGCAGTGGCAGCTGGCAGAATGAGAGTTCCACATTCACATGTGGTGGATAAAAATTGGGAAGGACAACTGAGGAGCGAGTGATCTGAGCCCCGGCTAGACTGCATAGCCCAGGGTTCCCGCGCCAGTAAATAAAGCCTCATAACTTCTGGCTATAAAAACCAGTGGGGCTTGGGGTGCTAGAAGAACCTGCTGGTCTCTCAGAGAGTCTGTTTAAAGGGCCCACACAGTCCTAGAACATACACAAACCCACCCACTCTAGGAACCAACACCAGGGAAATATCTAGAAGGGCACCAATTGCATACGGGAAGTGGGTAAAGTGACTGGAAGTGGGGTGAGTGCCACGGAAGCCTCCAGCAGCCAGGCAGTGGCATTGTCTGTGCTCTGATCCCTCCCCCACATACAGAGCCACAAAGCAGTGAAGCAGATTGCCCTCCCCTGGTGAATACCTATGGCTCTTCCCCATACAACCTAACAGATGAGCTAAGATGGAGTCAAAGCAGCTCTACATAATACACAGAAACAAACACAGGGAGGCTGCCAAATCAAGGAGACAAATATGGCCCAAATGAAAAAACAGAACAAAACCCCAGAAAAAACTAAATGAAATGGAGATAGCCAACCCAACAGATGCAGGGTTCAAAACACTGGTGATAAGGATGCTCAGAGAACTCATTGAGTATGGCAAAAGCATAAGGGAAGAAATGAAAGCTACATTAAGTGAAATTAAAAAAATTCCACAGGAAAACAACAGTGAAGCAAAGGAGGCCAGGGTTCAAATCAACAATATGGAACATAAGGAAGAAATAAACAGTCAATCAAACAGAATGAAGAAACAAGAATTAAAAACAAAACAAAACAAAACAAAAAACAAAAAAACAACTAAAGAGAGTCTATGAGAACTCTGGGACATCTCCAAAAGTGCCAACACCTGAATCATAGGGATGCCAGAAGGAGAAGAAGAGCAAGCAATTGAAAGCATTTGAAAAAATACTGAAAGAAAAATTCCCTAATTTGGCAAAGAAAATAGATATACAAGTCCAGGAAGCACAGAGAGTCCCAAACAAGTTGGACCCAAAGAGGACTACACCAAGGCACATCATAATTAAAATGCCAAAGATTAAAGACAAAGAATCTTAAAAGCAGCAAGAGAAAAGCAGAGACTTACCTACAAAGGAGTTCCCATAAGACTATCAGCTGATTTCACAAAAGAAACCTTGTGGCAAAAAGGGACTGGAAAGAAGTGTTCAAAGTGATGAAAAGCAAGGACCTACAACCAAGATTACTCTATCCAGCAAAGCTATCATTTAGAATGGAAGGGCAGATTAAGTGCTTCCCAGACAAGGTAAAGCTAAAGGAGTTCATCATCACCAAGCCCTTATTATATGAAATGTTAAAGGGACTTATTTAAAGAAAAAGAAGATGATCAAAAATACAAACAGTAGCCTGGCTGGTGTAGCTCAGTGGATTGAGTGTGGGCTGGGAACCAGAGGGTCCCAGTTCGATTCCCAGTCAGGGCACATGCCTAGGTTGTGGGCCAGGTCCCCAATGAGGGCCATGTGAGAGGCAACCATACATTGCTCTTTCTCCCTCCCTTCTCCTCTCTCTGAAAATAAATAAATAAAATCTTAAAAAAAATACAAACAGTAAAATGACAACAAACTCACAACTATCAACAACCGAACCTGAAAAACAAAACAAAACAAAAAACTAAGCAAACAGCTAGAACAGGAACAGAATCATAGAGATGGAAATCATTTGGAGGGGTTATCAGTGGGGAGAGTGAAGGGGAATGATGGAGAAAATGTACAGGGATTAAGAAGCATAATTCGTAGGTACAGAATAGGGGGAGGTTAAGAATAGTATAGGAAATGGAGAAGCCAAAGAACTTATATGCATGACCCATGGACATGAACTAAGGAGGGAGAATGATGGTGGGTGGGTACTGTGTGGAGGGAGGAAAATGGAGAGAAATGGGAACAACTGGAATAGCATGATCAATAAAATATCCTTTAAAAAATTCATTGGGTATTTATTGGGTTGGCCAAAAAAGTCTGCTTAGTTTTTTCTGTAAAATAAAAGACATTTTTCATTTTCACCAGTTAATTTCTTGATTTGGCTATTTTGAGTATGTTGGCAATCTCCCACGTGGTGTACATTAATTGTTCTCAGTTAATGTCTCAATTTGATTGTTAGCAACTCCAACTGGTCTTCCTGATCATGGAGCATCGTCCAGCAAGACATTTCCAGAACAAAACTTCACAAACCATTTTTGACACATTCGCTTAGTCACAGCACCTTCTCAATATACTGCACAAATCTTTTTTTGAGTTTCAGTTGTGTTTTCACCTTTCTTGAAATAATAAAGCATAATATGCCAAAAATGTTGCTTATTTTCTTCTGTCTTCAATATGGCCACATGAACTCCTCCAATTTTGATAAGTTTTTTATTTTATTTTATTTTTTTATATTAACACAATTTAAAAAAAAGATTTTATTTATTTTTAGAGAGAGGGGAAGGGAGGGAGACAGAGAGGGAGAGAAACAGCAATGTATGGTTGCCTCTCACATGGCCCTCACGGGACCTGGCCTGCAACCTAGGCACGTGCCCTGAATGGGAATCGAACCGGGACCCTTTGGTTCCCAGCCCGTGCTCAAGCCGCTGAGCTACACCAGCCAGGGCCAATTTTGATCAGTTTTTAAAAAATACATGTTGATATGACAGCTGTCAAAATACAATCTAACAAAATTGTTTTGAATGAAGTTAAAGACAACTAAGGGCTACTAGAGCCATCTTATGGGGAAAACCCCCCCAACATTTTTGGCCAACCCAATAGTTCTTTACTGTTTACTTCAAGGTTTGCATTAACACCAGTATTTTCCTAATTGACAGTATGTGACATGGGTCCAGTAACCTTCCCTGATTTAACTCATGTTCAGTGCATTCCGAACCCGAATCCTGAAGTCTTTAAATCATAACTGGTTCATTGAATAAAATAAGGGACAAAGAGACGAAAGCAAGGAGATGTCACCTTATTTTGTTTCCTAATTTATCCTTCTGTGGGTTAATTCACCAAACAGGTCAGTTTTCACCAGGTTATTCTCCAAGAGTTTCACCCTTCGCTCTTTCTGGCCTTTCCCTTATCCTCTGGATAAGTGGATGAGTTTGCCTATTTTGGAGAGCCCCACAGATGGATTAGTGAGATCTAACTTGTCTCATTTTAGCTAATAAAATTGGATTATTTCCTTTGAGTTTATTTGCAGGATAATACCTGAGATGAGTGGAAAATAGCATGCTGTTTATGAGAAAATATACTACCTGGTAAGTGAAATAACCTTATTTTTAGCTTTTAGTTCACTTGTATATATGTTCATGAATGAATATTTCTCCATTTTTTAAAGTAAATTAAAGAAAATTGCACTTATGTGTACATTTGGGTATTTTGTATTGAGACTAAGCTGTTACATTTGGATCATAAGGTAACGTCTGTCTTTGGAGGTATTTCTGGAAGTTTGCCAGTATTTTGCTGAGTCTTTGAGTTGGCTACATGGATTGATCTGTTTTCTTCTAAAATACGGAGCTTGGTTTACTAATGTCTCTATTGTTTACACTATTGTCATAGTAATGAACTTTCAAGGCATGACTACTGTCCTTCTCAATCAGAAATAGAAACACAGGGAAATCTTTCAATGTTGACAGTAGGAAGTGATGTGATATTTCTGCCGGCTCAGTCCTTCATCTCCTCGTCTCTCTAAGGTTACTTGGACGATGATGATAGCAATTAGCATTTAGTGAGTGCTTCAGTGCTATGCCAGGCACCCTTATATTTCCTCAACATGAAGTAACTAATAGTTTCTTCACAACAACCCTATCCTATGAGGTATCCTCTTTTAAAGGCGAGGAAGCTGAGGCATAAATGACCTTTGGTGATTGTTGACCATTCTAGTCTCAGAGGATTCATAGATTTCTTAGGCTCAACTTGCCAAAGTCCTGGAAACACCTGAGGCCAAGCGGAGGACTCTAGTGTGAGCAGTTATGAGCCCAGGACTGGCCTGTGGTTAACATCCCAAACTTTCACACTGTGGTTGGTGGCACCTGGGTAGGACTCTGTCACTCCCTGCTCTGCTGTCATTTTGGCTGGAAAATTTTCCATATGATCTGCTCAAGCCCTTCACACCATTTAGCCTTCCTGGAATTTGGATCTGGCATCTGACTCATTCGCTGGAGTTTCTGTAGCACTTTGGTTGCTGGTATGTATTTATAGTTCAAGCACTGGCTTTTTCTTTAAAGCAAAACCTAAAACGCCTTAGGAAGTAATTAGAATTTCAAGAGGAGCTTTCTGGAGTATTTTTATACTGCTCAACAGGGTGTGATGTGCTGAGGTCAGTTGCTGGGAAACAGGCCGGAGGGTGGCATTCGGGCTGGGGTCCCCGGGTGCATCTCCCACAGTGGTGCACGCATGGCCATCACCTGAGACATGCTGTCCTTTCACCAGAGCCTGTTTATGAAGAACCCTGTAATATGCTTCCTTTTTTCAAAGAACACTTCCTACAGTGGCTTTATTTAAAAAATAAGGAGCCAGGAGCCCAAGAATGCCATAATTGATTTTAGGGAATGAGAAACTTACCGCTCCAGTAAAATGTGCTATTGCCATCTCTACCGACCTCCAAGCAGTAGGGAAGAATGGGGGCACAGGCCAAGGTGGCCATGCGTGGTTGGCTCTTGCTCAGAGGAGCTGGAGACAGCATAGTCGGTGAGAGCAAGGCTCTGGCTAAACAGCCAGACTGCTCCAGTTTGAGTCTGGTCCCCCAGTTGGGTGACTTTGGTCTTCTCTGGACTTATCTCCATTTATGTATCTACCTATATGTAAATGGATAATCATGCGGTTGATGTGAGGATTAAATGTAGCAGGGATTTACGAATGTTAGCCCCTGCGAATAGTGCACATCCACTTTAGCACGCAGTTACTTCGTAGTGCTCACTTCCAGGCACACATTCCACACCTGAACGCTGAAGTCTTTAAATCCAGGAAGTCTGGAGTGAGACTCCTCCTGCACCCAAGTCTGCATCTGCCTAGACGTGCCCGTGCTTGCTTTTCTTCCTAAAGGTACTGTGACTCCCGTCTTCCCGCTACGTAGGGTCATAAATAAGACAACTGTCAAAGGGCAGCACTGAGTCTGAGTCTGTGCACACCTACGACCGTAGCTCGTCTGGGTCCTTTTAGAGCTGGCCCCTCTGGGCACGGGCCCCTGGCCCTCATGTGAAGCTGAAAACTGCCATTCTTCCTCTTTAGCCAAACACATGTTAGTGGCTGGGTACCACCCTTTCCCCCTGCACAAAACAGGCTGGGATGGCTGAGCTTAAGAGAGAGTCGGACAACACGATTTAAATAAATAAGGTGTATTATCTGTACAAAAAATATAAATACAGTTTTGTGTTTTAGAGGAGGAAGTGCCTCCTTCCACATTATTCAGCAGCCCTAATAATCTTGGGGTGCTGCTGAGTCACAATTCACAGAACAAACAGTAAATGAACATTCATCTCATGCAAGGAGCATGCGGCTTCCTACCCCAAACCCAGGTCCTCCAAGCTTGCTCCGAAACCCACTCCCAAAGGCTCCGACCTGGCACATGGCAGAGATGGAGGACACCTGCTTTGTAGGAAATGTGAATATTGGCCACTGGTTTTCATTAGCTACTGAACTGGAAATAATCAGCCACATTAGTAGTAGTATAGAATTTGTTTCTTCATGCCATGTGTAACTACTGTGTCACAAATGAACTCCCTCTTATTGCCCCATCATCCCATATTAGTTTGTACAATGTATTCTGTACAGTGAGTGGATCCAGAATTAAACATCAGGTTCTATTAAAAAATAGGAACAATACAATAATCACCACTGAGTTTACAGGAACACAACTGCAGAAAGTTACTAAAATGTCCCCCAAATACTATGTTTTCTGGATGACAATGTACAATTATTAATATTGCACTTTTTATACAAGAAATCCTAATAAATATTCACAAAAGATATACAGACATAGAAAACATTCTCTTTTATTTTAAATAAACATTACACTGATTTTTTTAGTAACATGATTCCTTAGAGCCCATTTTTGTGCTGAGGAAGGAAGAAGCCCGCCTTATGGGCCATAGCTCACCCGGGGAGGGCGCAGTGTAAGGTCTCGCCCCTCAGCTCTTCCCCCGAGGCTGGCTGGAAACGCCCCCGGTGTCAGCGGCGGCCTGGAGGGAGTGGTGCTTCACCTGAAGGGTGAGTGGCCTGGCCACCCTGCCCTGCCATGACTGTTACACTGTGGCCACTCGGGGAAGGGGCCAAAATTACTTGTCCAAAGCTACCTGCTGAGTCACTTGCCAAATCACCCAAACTGGTAGATGTTGATGTCTAGTAGTTCATTGTGTGGGGGGAAGGGGTTGAAAAGCCTTTGAGGATGGTCCTGGCAACTTCAGTTATCCTTTGGCTTTGCCACCCACCCCATCACCCCGCCCCTGCCTGCTCTGTAGATAGGAGGGCACCTCTCACTGAAATCCCGCTCTCCGCCTCACGCCCTGGCCGGCTCTGGAATGGAGTGGTCCCTATGACCTGGCGGCTGCTCGCTGGCTGGCTGATTGATGAATTGGGTTTGAGGATTGACTCTAGTCCCTGTCTCCTTAAGTGGGGTAGCATAGGCCATCTAGGCAGAAAACCCAGCCTGTTTGTGTTCAGAACGCCCCGGCTCACATTAGCAGTGAGTTCCAGGCTGGGGAACTCTAGGCGGAGATAGATGCCAGGGGTGGATCTGCCATGGGTGTGGAGGCGGAAAGTCCACTGAGATGGCGTGGGGAGCAGGGACTCCTCTACACCCCACGGAGGGCAAGTCTCTCACTGAAGCCTGAACCTCTGTGAGGGGAGCAGAGTGCTGAGCTTCCCCTCCCGAGCTACGGAGTCCCACGCACACAGGCAGGGTTCAGAGCCCATCTGTGAGCCTCCTGCCTGCTCCTGCCTCCCGTCTCCTTCCACTTCCCCACTGAGGATCATGCACAGGCTGCCTTTTGCTTCTGTCCCCTCTGTTCTCGCTACTTCATTCTCTGCACTGTGCGCTTTAGGCCTACTCGGATCGTTTCCTCCTTTACTCCTACGTGTCCAAGTTTTGAGTTCTCATTGTTCTGTGTCCCCCCACCCCCCACCAGAAGAGCTGAGCTCTAAACTGGGTTCTGCCTCAGCATGGGGTTCCCCGCTCCCTGCTTGCCCTCCCCGAGGCCGAGGGGCAAAGGCAGAGGAGGAGACAAGGACAGCACATTTCTGCGTTAACAGTGCACTGCCGGGAAAGACCCAGTTGTTTGTCCAATGGCTGGACCGATGCTTTGCAAACCATCTGGGACCCTGTCCTCTTGCCTGCTGGGAGCTCTGGCTCCCTGCTGTCCCCGGGGGCTGTGCCTGCCTTTTCCTAGGTCTCTTCAAGACCCACGTTTGGGAGGAAGCCAGCTTTGCAGGGAAGCCCCTGCTGTCTGGCCTGGTCAGCTCTGCAACCTCCTTTAGACCTCTGTCCTTGTCCTTTCCCAACATCCTGTCCTCCATCTAACTGAAAGAGAAGGCATGCTGAGGTCCTCATGTCTGGGGGTGTGCTGGGGGAGGGGTTTGGATGAGGGCGTGTGTTCGGGGGCAGGGAGGGGGAAATAAATAAATAAAACGAAGAAAGCTTAAGTTCTGTTCAAGGTGGTTGCGGGAGTCCTTCGTGTGGCCAGGGTGGAGTTCTTCCCTGTGCCCTGTCTTCACGCTTTGCCACAGGTTCCACAGCAGCGGGACTTGAACTGGCTGAGTTGGCAGAGTTTGAGCTGTTTCACCTTCTCGCAGTACCTGGTGGTGTCCCTGCACTCCACTGGGAAAGAAGGGCGGGGTGGGGGAAGGGGACAGAGAGGCAACATGAAACAGAGGCTGTGGGCACCCGGTCTGCCCTGGGCACCAGATTCCTGTGCTGGAGGGGCCACTGCTGTCCAGCTTCTCTGGGCTGGCCTCGCTCCAGCAGGCCTCAGTCACTTGCCCCAGGCTGCCACCAAGCTGTGGCTGCCGCTGAATGGCACTGGTGAATGCTGGGGCCCTGCCCTAAGGCTGCTCTGCTACTTTTCTGATAGCTCCCTCCCTTCCAGAGGGTGCCTGTCACTTCCCTTGGTAGGACCGCCTCACCTCCTAGGCAAGCTCGCCTTCTCATGGTATTTCAGTTAAGTGACTTTCCTCCTTGAGATGGTTCCCAGAAAGACAAGAATTTGTTCTGCTTCGAGGTAGCACGTTAGTGAGGCCCTAGTTGATGGCCACATCCCCAGAATGAGAGCTTTCCTTTCCTGGGGAAGCTTCATTTTCTTGTGTGCTCCACCTAAGCCTCTCTACACCTTCCCCTCACCAGGCCTTACCAGAAGACCATGGCGTTCTAGTTCAGTATCGGCAAAGACTGGATGGCTCCTCACTATCGGCGCTGATCTGGGCTGTGGACACCTCCCACTGGCATAATGAGTCTGCTACTTTCATTGAACATTGGTGCTGCGTGTGGTGAACTGCTACCACAAAGATGGGTCGGCACCACACAGGAGGACAAAGACCAGCCCTCCCAGCGCAGAGAAAGCAAACAAACTGTGCGCCTCCCGGGCACCCGCCTCAGCCCTGGGACTCTGATGCTTAGTGGGGCCCTGTTGGGAGAAAACAGTGCTGTCACAAGTAAAACTTTCCTGTTATTTGCCTCATGCTTTGCCTTCCCTGTGGGGAAGCATCCCAATTTGTTTTGGGTCCAGAGGAAGAAAAAAATAGATCCCCACCCAACAGGGATATAAATGTTGGTGGTAGGCTGAGGAGGATCGGACCTGGGGGAGAAGGGCAGGCAGGAGTGCCAGTCTCAGGGGCAGAGCTCAGTCTGGCTGGTGCTGCGGGGCAGGGGAGGAGGGAGGTCATCAGCAGGTCCTTATTCTGTGAGAAGCAGAGCTGTGACGGGAGCAGGGCCTGTTAAGCAGAAGGCATTCTGCATGCTGCTTTACTGGGAACAGTGCTTCCTCTGTAGTAGCCTGCCCCCAAAGAGCCACTGTTTAGTTGTTACCTGTGGGCACCAGCCAAATGACTGCCGGTGAGCTGGAGGCTGACTTCATCTGGCACTTGGCCAACAGTACCTGGCTCTCTCTCAGGGCCAGGAGGGAGCCCTTAGGGCACACCCAGCCATCTTTTGTATCCTAAATATGTGTACACACATCCTTGCACACAATCCTGTACTCCTCTGAAAATACTTAACTCTAGCTCCAGCTCACAATTCTTGGGAAGCCTGATCCAATGCCCTTTGTTCAGGCTTGGGCCCAGGGACTGTTCTCGGCCTCTGATGCCCCTTGGGGAATTTGCAGAAGGCTCTTTTGGATTGGGACATACTGTTTTCACACGGGGTGATGTTGCAGCGCTGCCAGTTGGCAGGCCGGGGCCCCCAGGAGCACAGGTGCTCAGGCACTGCCTTGTTGGTGCGGGCATGGACACACTCCACACGCCGGGATTGGAAGCCATAGTTGCCACAGGTCGCCGTGCACAGGGTCCACAGGCTGACTCTCCAGTGTACACTGCAGGCTTCTGACCAGCAGTTCTGGGTGCTCACAGGCCTGTAGGAGGAGGGTGGCAGGGTTAGAGTCTGCCTCTGTGGGGGCTGGAGCCAGATGGGGCTGGGGGCATATGTGAAAACAATGCTGCAAACCCAATAATTACGGGTAACTCAAGACCTTCCTTCTAGTGCTACCAGACCTGGGTACTTAAAGGCTGTAATATCTCAGAAGGCCACTTCCTCTAACGGGGACTCCGTCTGCTTGTCTCTACAACGTCTGCCTCACTGCAGGACCTGAGAATGAGCTCTGCCCAGAATGTGGGTTGGCAGAGGCAGAGTCTAGAGCTAGTCTCAGGGGCTGGGGCCCTACATGAGGTGGTAGGCCCTCACTCCAGGAGAACACCTACAAGGAGGTATGACAGGAAATGGGGGCTAGATAGGGACAATAGGTAGAGACCAAGGGACAAAAGCCCTCATGGCAACATGACTTCTAGAGGGAGGTCAACAAGAGTGAGGGGCTGTTGGAGCCCTTAAGGTGTGGTGGCCACTTTGTGGACCTGACCTCCTGCTCACCCTGGGGCTAGTTCAGGTTTTGTGGTATCAGGCTTCCTTCAGAGGAACCTGTGCATGGTTCCTCTCCAAGAAAAGAAAGCCCAGCCTGGCCCATTTGGTAAGCACGAGGAGGCCAGTGGCCTAGGGAGAACTGAGGTGAAAGGACATGTGAACTCTGGGGCTGTGGGATATGGGAGGAGAAACATGCCTTCACCATCATCTTTCTGTGCTATTGACACAGGGGCCGGGGAAAGGAGGTCTATGGTTTTCTCTTACCTCGGAAGGGCACTGCACTGCTCCGATGGCAAGGCGATGCCATCCAGTGTCTGGCAGAAGACTTGTCTGTGTTGCACAGCTAGGCGAGGCCCGATGCAAGGCCCATTGCACTGGGAAAGAGAAAAACGTGACACATGCACCTGGAACGTTTGCCAAGTCAAGGGGGAGGCTGCAGTCCTGAGGCTGCATGGAACACAAGCTCAGGGTCTTGTGTGAGGCTTTCAGATCATTCATCATGCCTATTTTGGGGCCAACTAAAAAATGTTAACTGTCATGTTTTCTTCGTGCCACAGTGGAACGGTCAGCTTTCCTGTGGTCTGTGCGCATTCTGCTGGAAAACGGAGGGTGGTCATGTGGAGCCAGTCAGACAATGGCAGCCCCTCCCAGATGAAACATGTGAAGGATTTCTTGGCATAATGTGCCAGGAATGTGTTGGTAACTTTTAGAGGTAAAGATCTCTAAAGAAGCCCCTCAGTCCCTCTTTTAGTCCAAAGAGTAATTTGGTTTATTGTTTTCTTGCTAAATTCCTTCAAGTAACCAAGTCCATTACTTCTTTCCTTCCTTTGGCTTCATTTTCTCAAGGTGAAATCCAGGAGGGCTGAACAAAAGCAGACTTGAGTACGTATAGTTAATCCCTGCTTATATTCTCTTGATATGCGCTCCTGGAGATTGGTAAGCTTTTCCTAGGGCTGGCAGGGCTGGAGTCTATGGTAGCGACACCCCTAACAGTGTGTGTAGAATACAAAAGCAGCGGGCCCTTAGCTGACATCTGCTATTGGAGTAAGAGGATAGATATCCCTTGGAGGTCACTTTAGAATAAAAAGTCCTTAACTTGGGGGTCTTTGCACTTCCTAGGGGACCATAGGGGAGCTGTAAACCCTGAAAATTATAAGCAGTAGTCTTGTGTTTCTTGACATTTTTCTAGCAAGAGGCTCTAGCTTTCATCAGATGTTCAAAGGATTTCAAAGGTTAAGGACCACTGAAGGAAAGGATTTTAGGTAAAGGTTGTCTCTTAGGTCAGGCAGCCATGGCCAAAGCCAGTTACTGCTCCTTCTGCTATAGGCGAGTATACCAGAGTCTCATCTGTCTGTCTGACCAAGTGATGCTGGAAGGTTTGAACTCAGACCATAAAGAGATGGGCTCTGAAGGGTCCAGTGTCATGTTGTTCACAAAGACACGGGAGGGTTAGGGGAAATGTAAAAATGCCCCTTGACACCAACAACTGGGAGTTTTTTTAAAAAGTGATAAAATAGATACATAATTTGTCAAAAACTATAATTTTTTATGTGTACAATTCAGTGGCATTAAATACATTCATATTGTACACCATTAAAATCATTCCTCCCTAGAACTTTTGCATCATCCCTAATTAAACTCTGTGCCCATTAAACACTAAGTCTCCATTACCCTCTCCAAGCTCCTGGAGAAGAGCAGTTGCTCTTCTGCTTTCGGTTTCTATGCCTTCGACGACCCCAGGTACCTCATTTATGCTGAATCACAGTATTTGTACTTTTGTGTCTGGCTTTTTTCACTTAAATTAAAGTTTTCAAGTTTCATCCATGTTTTAGCATACATAGAATTTCTTTTTTTAGGCTGGATAATACACTGTTGTGAGTATATACCACACTTTGTTTATCCAGCCATCTCTTCCTGGACATGTGGGTTGTTTTCACTTTTTGGATATTGTGAATATGCTACCATGAATATTAGTGTACAAATATCTTTTCAAATTTCTGCTTTCGGTTCTGCATGTATACTAGTAGTAGAATTGCTGGATCTTAAGGTAATTCTATGTTTGATTTTTTGAGGAACCTCCATACCATTTTCCATGGCAGTTGTTCCATTTCATACTCTCACCGACAGTGCATAAGGATTCCGATTTCTGCACATCTTGGTCAACACTTACTATTATCTGTTTCTTTGATAATAACAATCCTAAAGGATGATAAGGGTTTGCATTTCCCTAATTAACGGCGGTGTTCAACATCTTTTCATTTGTACAATGACCATTTCTGTATCTTGTTTACAGAAATGTCTATTTGAGGCTTTGTGTTTTCTTGTTGAGTTGTGTTCTCTTTAAGAGAATGTGATATTAATCCTTTATCAGTGTTATGATTTACAAATATAGTTGACCCTGGAACAATACAAGCTTGAACTGTACTTGTCCATTTATATGCAGATTTTTTCAATAAATACCTGCACTGATTTTGATCTGTGGTTGAGAGTCCATTGATATGAAGGGTTGACTGTATGCATTGAGCTGCACCAGTTTATATAGGGCACTTGAGCATCTGCAGATTTTGGTATCTGCAGGAAGAGGGGAGTGGAGGGGCTGTCCTGGAACCAATACCCTGTATATACTGAGGGACAACTTAAGTTTTGGGGGAGACAAAAGTTATAAATAGATTTTTGACTGTGTGGGGAGTGGGCACTCCAACCCTGGCATTATTCAAGGGTCAATTGAATTTTCTCCCATTCTGTGTGTTGCCTTTTTTTTTTTTATTCTTTTGATAGTATCCTTTGATGAAGAAAAGCTTTTAAATTTGATAATGTCCACTTTATATAATTTTTCTTCTGTTGTCTTTGCTTTTGGTGTCAGATCCAAGAAATCACTGTCAAATCCATCATTACAAAACTTCTCCCCTTCCTGTATTCTTCTAAGAGTTTTATACTTTTAATGCATATGTTTAAGTCTTTGATTCATTTTGTTATGGTGTAAGGTATGGATCCAAGTTCATTCTCTTGCATGTAGATATACAATTTTCCCAGCACCATTTGTTGAAAAGACTGTCCTTTTCCCATTGAATAATCTTGGTACACTTCATCTGACCGTATATGAAGAGTTTGTTTCCGGGCTCTTTATTCTATTCCATTGCAGTGGTCTGTATGTCTGTCTCTATGCCAGCACTATAATGTTTTCTTTTCAGATTTTATTTATTTAATAGATAGGGGAAAGAAGGGAGATAAAGAGGAAAAGAAACATCAATTGTTTGCTTTTCACATGCATCCCGACCAGGGACCAAGCCCATAACCGAGGCAAGTGCCCTGACTGGAAATCAAATCGGCAGCCTTTCGCTTTGTGGGACCATGCCCAACCAACTGAGCCACATGGGTCAGGGCAGCACTATCCTATTCTAATTACTAGTAACTTCGAAATCAGGAAGTATGAGACCTTCAACTTTGTTGTGCTTTCCAAAATTGTTTTGGCCATTTGGGATCCTTTAAGATTTCATATGAATTACAGGATGGATTTTTTTGTTTCTGCAGATAAAGTCATTGGGGTTTTGATAGGATTGAATAGAATCTGTTGATTAATTTGAGCAGTGATGACATCTTAACATTAAGTTTTCCAACCCATGAATACAAGATGTCTTTTCATGTATTTGTGTCTTCTTTAGTTTCTTTTATCAACGTTTTATAATTTTTAGTGTACAAGTCTTTTGCATCCTTGGTTAAGTTTATTCCTTAATATTTATAATTTTTGGTACTATTAAAAATTGAATTGCTTAAATTTTCTTTTCAGATTGCTCATCATTTGTTTATAAAAATGCAACTGATTTTCATGTATTGATTTTGTATCCTGGAACTTTGTTGAATTTGTTTATTAATTCTAAGACTTTTTTTGTTACTAGGATTTTTTGGGCTTTTGTATGTGAAATCATATAATCTGAGAACAGAGATAATTTTACTTCCTGTCCAACTTGAATGGCCTGACATTTCTTTTTCTTGCCTAATGCTCTGAACTTCCAATACTATGTTGAATGGAAGTAGAGGACATTGTGTTCCTGTCTTGTTCTTCATCTTAGGGCAAAAGTTTTCTGTCTTCACCATTGAGTATGTTGTTAGCTGTAGATTTTCATAAGTGTTTTTTGCTATTTTGAGGGGGTTTCCTTCTATTCTTAGTTTCTTAAATTTTTTTTTTAATCATGAGAGGGTATTGAATTTTGTCAAATGTCTTTCCTATATCAGTTGAGATGACCATGAGTTTTCTCTTTATTCTGCTAATGTGTAATATCACAGTGATTGATATTCATATATTGAACCATCCTTACATTCCAAGAATAAATCCTATTTGTTCATGATGTATAATCCTTTTTGTATGCTGTTAAATTTGGTCTGATTGTATTTTGTTGAGGATTTCTGCATCAATAATTAGAAGGAACTATTAGTCTTTAGTTTTCTTGTCTCGTACTTCCTTTGTCTGGTTTTGGTGTCAGGGTAATGCTGACCTCATAGAATGAGTTAGTAAGTATTAGAGTTCCCTCCTCTTCAATTTTTTAGGAAGAGTTTGAGAGGAATTGGTGTAAATTCTTTAAGTGTGGAATTCATCAGTGAGGCCATCTCACTCAGGGCTTTTCTTTGTTGAGGGGTTTTTGATTACTGATTCACTCTGTTTACTAGTAAGAGATATATTTATATTTTTTCATGATTCAGTCTTGGTGGGTTATGTGATTCTAGGAATTTTTCCAGTACATCTAGGTTCTTTAATTTATTGGTGTATTAATTGCTCATAGTACTCTCATAGAATCATTTTTATTTCTGTAAAATGAATAATGTTACCAATTTCATTTCAGATTTAAATAATTTGAGTCTCCTCTTTTTTTCTTAGTCAATGTAGCTAAAATTTGCTCTATTTTAGATCTTTTGGAGGAACCAACTTTGGTTTCATTGATTTTTTTCTACTGCTGCTCTATTTTTTATTTTACTTACTCCACTCTAATTTTTATTTCCTTCTGCCTTAGGTCATAAATTTAGGTTGTTGATGTGAGATCTTTATTTTTTAATGTAGTTAATTACAACTATGCATTTTCTTTTTAGCACTGTCTTACCTGCATCCCATATTTCACTTGTCTTAAGGCATTTTCTAATTTCCCTTGTGATTGCTTCTAAATGAAAATGGAAATACAAGTATAACATAATAAAACTTATGGGATATGGCAAAAGAAATTCTAAGAGGCAAGTTCATAGCAATAAATGCCTATATTAAGAACCAAGAAAAATCTCAAACAATCTAACTTACATCCTAATGAACTATAAAAAGAACTAATGAAACCCAGAGTTATAGAAGAAGGGAGGAAATAAATATCAGAGCAGAAATGTATGAAATAGAGACTGGAAAGACAATAGAAAAGATCAATGAAACTAAGGGCTAATTCTTTGAAAAGAGAAATAACATTGACATATCTTTAGCTAGACTCACAAAGAAAAAAAAAGAGAACTCAACTAAAATCAGATATGAAAGAAGAGATGTTACACCTAATACCAAAGACATACAATCATAAGAGACTACTATGTACAATTATATTCCAACAAATAGGATAACTTGGAAGAAATGAATAAATGCCTAGAAACATATAACATACCAAGACTGAATCATGAACAGAACACCTGAACAGACTGATTACCAGTAAGGAGATTGAGTCAGTAATTTAAAACCTCTCAGCAAACAAAAGTATGGGACCAGATGGCTTCACTGGGGAAGTCTATCACTAAACATTTTAAAAGAGTTAATACCAATTCTTTTGAAACTCTTCCAAAAAAAGAGAAGGAGAGAAAGCTTCCAAACTCATTTTACCAGACCAGCATTACCCTGACACCAAAGCCAGACAAAAACACTACAAGAAAAGAAAATTACAGGCAAATATTCCTTATGAACATAGATGCAAATAACCTCAACAAAATATATTCATACCTCAGTTCTCATCAGCTTCAGAACTCATCAAACACTGTACTCATTGCATTTTTATGGGGAAGAAATGTTTCAGCACTCAGTGCTTGCTCAGGACTCATTGCATTTGCTAGAACTTGTGTGAGTCATGACACCGCTAGAGAAAAACGCTCCATCACTTGTTGCTTGCTCAGTGCTTGTCAATTTTGGCACTTGTCATGAGTTCCAGGATGAATTAATGATGAGTACTGAGGTACCACTGTATTAGGAAACCTAATTCAACAATATATTAAAAGGATCATACATCATGACCAGGTGGGAATTATTCTAGGGATGTAAGGATGTTTTAAGATCCACATAATGTGATGTGGATGTTAACAGTAACAAAAAGAAGGATAACAATCATATGATAATATCAATAGATGCAGAAAAAGTTTTTGACAAATACAACATACATTTATGATAAAAAACTCTCACATGACAAACCCACAGTTAATATCATACTCAACAGTGAAAAGTTGAAAGCTGATCTTTGGGATGACCACTCTCTCTACTTACAATGCATAAAAAAGGATAAAATACCTAGAAATAAATTTAATGAAAGAGGTAAAAGACATGTACACTGAAAACTATAAGAAATTAATGAAATAAATGAAAGAAAACAAGTATTTTTTTATTGTTGTTCAAGTACAGTTGCCTCCATCCCCCACCCCCACTTCCATCTACCCCAGCCATCTCCTCCTCCCACCCCTGAGAAAACATAAATATTATATGAAAAGATATTCCATGCTCATGGATCTTAAGAAATAATGTATTCTTTAAAAAAAATAAAATGTACTGTCCAAAGCAATCTACAGATTTAATGCAATCCTTTCCAAAACTTCATTTTTTCTTTTCTTTTCTTTTTTTATTGTAGAAATAGAACAAACCTAAAAGTTATGGAACTACAAGAAACCCAAATAACCAGAATGATCTTGAGAAAAAAGAAAGCTGAAGCAATCACACTCCCTTATTTCAAACTATATTACAAAGCTGTTGTAATCAACAAAATATGGTACTGGCATAAAAACAGACACATAATAGAGAACCCAGAAATAAACCCACAATTATGGCCAAGTAATTTACAACAAATGAACCAAGAATATATAATGGGGAAATGACAGTCTCTTCAATAAGTGGTGCTGGGAAAACTGGACAGCCACATGCAAAAAAATGAAACTAGACTATCTTACACAACAAAAATTAACACAAAATAGATAAAAGACTTGAACATAAGGCCCCCAAGCCATAAAACTCTTAGACAAAGACATAGGTGATATGTCCTTAACATCAGTCCCGGCAATAATTTTTTGAATCTGACACCAAAAGCAAAGACAACAGACAAAAGTAAACAAGTGGGGCTACCTAAAACTAAAAAACTCCTGCAAAGGAAGCCATCAAAAGTCAAAAATTTAACCTATTGAATGAGGGAAAATAATTGCAAATCATATACCTGATAAGGGATTAATACCCAAAATATATAAAGAACCCATTCAAGTCAAGAGCAAAGAACCAAAAAACCTAAAAACCCCAAAAAACTATTTAAAAAGGGGTAGAGGATCTGAGTAGACATTTGTTCAAACGAAGACTTATGGATGGCCAACAGATACATGAAACAGTGTTCAACATCACTAGTAATCAAGGAAAGGCAAGTCAAATGCACAACGAACTAGCGCCTCACACCTGCTACCAGATGAGATAAGTGTTGGTGAGGATGTGTAGAAAAGGGAACCCTTGTTCACTGTTGGTGGGAATGTAAATTGGTGCAGCAACTATGGAGAGCAGTGTGAAGGTTTCTAAAAAAATTGAAAACAGAACTATATGATCCAGCAATTCCACTTCTGGGTATTTATCTGAAAAAACTGAAAACGTTAATTCAAAAAGATCTATGCACTCCCATATTCATTGAAGCATTATTTACAATAGTCAAGATATGGAAACAAGCTAAGTGTCCATTAGTGGATTAATGGATAAAGAAAATGTCACACACAAATATTTCTCAGCCATAAAGTAGAAAGACATCCTGCCATTTGCAACAACATGTATGGATTTTGAGGGAGTTATGCCAAGTGAAATAAGCCAGATGGAGACAGACAAATACTGTATGATCTCACTTACATGTGGAATCTAAAACAAAACACACTCGAAAAACAGATTGGTGGTTTCCAGAGGTAGGGGTGAGCACGGGCAAAATCAGAGAAGGGGCCGAAAGTTACAAATGTCCAGTAAGAAAGTCGTGGAGGTGTAATATACAGCCTGGTGACTACAGTTAATAATACTGTATTGTATACTTGAAAGTTGTTTAGAGTAGATCTTAAAAATTCCCAGAAGAAAAAACATTTTTTTAATAAATACATATGGTGACACATGTTAACTAGACTTACTGTGGTGATTATTTCACAATGTATACAAACGTTGAGTCATTATGCAGTACACCAGAGTCTAATACGACAAGTCATTGTACCTCAATAGAATAATCAGCAGCCAAACTCTACCTCAGACCTGCCATATCAGAATTAGCATTTTTAACAAGATGCACAGATGATTTATATCAAAGCTCAAGACATACCTGCTTAGAGGGTTCTAGAAGAAATAAAATGACAATAAGAGTGTTTGATGGGAAAGACCTATTTTCTACTCTTTTAGGAAAAATCATTACTGAGAATGATCAATGTGCACTGTATGTCCCCTTGATTGACCTCAATGATCCAACGCAGAAATTTCTCCCATGTGTGGCCAGATCTGTTCCCAATTGTAATTTCACAAGCTGCCAATAAGTTGAGGCCTAAAAGCAGAGCTGCCTAAATGAGAGGTATCAGAACTGGACTCTTCCAGGTAAGAGAAAGATGATATCCCCAAGGTGTATGAGCAAGGGGGAGCTCATGCCTCTTTTATTATGAAGCACATACATTAGGTCACTGGAAATAAGGGGGGATTGGTAGAGGTGCCAAAAAAGAGCTTTTAGCCGAATGTGTTGATTGGCCAGTACTGAGCATTGTCCCCTAACTCACCTGGGGCACAAATGGCTTATGTATTACAAGCAAATTCTGTGGCCACATTTCCCTAAATAACATTTGATCTTCATTAGAGATGGCAGTGTGTATTTTTTCATTTCATAAAGATTTTATTTTTATTATATTTTATTGATTATGCTATTACAGTTGTCCCAATATTCCCCTCTCTGCTCGCAACCATCCAGCACCCACCACTCCCTCAGGCCATCCCCACAGCATTGTTCATGTCCATGGGTCATGGGTATAAGTTTTTGGCTACTCCATTTTCTATACTGTACTTTACATATCCATGGCTATTCTGTAACAACCAATTTGTACTTCTTAATCCTCTCACTTCTTCATCCATTTCCCTACACCCCTTCCCATCTGTATCTTTTTTATGCTGTTGAGGTTCTCACTAAGTTCCTTGAGAATCCTTCTAACCAGTGTTTTGAACTCTGTATCTGATAGATTGCTTATCTCCATTTTGTTTAATTCTTTTTCTGGAGTTTTGATCTGTTGTTTCATTTGGGTCATGTTTCTTTGTCTCCTCATTTTAGCAGCCTCCCTGTGTTTGTTTCTTTGTATTATGTAGAGCTTCTATGACTCCCTGTCTTGGTAGCATGGCCTAATGTAGTAGGTGTCTTGTAGGTTCAGTGGCACAGCCTCCCCTATCACCCAAGCTGAGTACTCAATGTGCACCCTTCATGTGGGCTGAGTACACCTTCCTCTTGTAGTTGAGCCTTGATTGCTGTTGGCAGGTCAATGGGAAGGATTTGCTTAGGCTATTCAGCTGCAAGGACTGGATGTGATCACTGACCACCAATCTCTGCCCACTGTGGAGGATCAGCTGTGCAGGGGCAGAAGAGTGATGCTCTGATGTGGTCAGTAGCTGGCCACTGGGTGCGCAGGCTCTGGGGTTTCCTGGGTGGTGCAGGCCAAGGTCAGCCCCTACCTCTGTTTTGTCCAGGGCCACCCTGCCTGAGCTATAAAGCAATCTGAGATGGCTCCTACTTGTGCTGGAGATTCCCAGGCAAAGTCAAGCTGTGAATCTAGGCTGGCTGTTCTTAGTGCTGGGCAGGAGCCACTTATCAAGAGGTATGGGGCTGGAGGCTCCCTGAGGCTTGCTGTTGCTTGTTTTAGAGGATTTAGGAAGTTGTGAAGCATCAGCCAAGACCAGCCATTCATATGAAAAAGGCACTCACTGTTAATAGCTTGGGTGGGCCCACAAATCGGGTGGACAGAGTCTCAGGGGATCTCCAGGGCTGGACAAACTGTTAACCAGGTTGATGGAGTCTCAGATATGGAAAATCCTTGCCAGCTCTGTGGCTCTGTGGGGGGAAGGTTCAGAAAAGGGAGAATGGCCTCTGTCCACCTTTCTGTTTGGGAGAAGCTGTTCCTCAGATCGTGCCTTGATGCCAGACCTACAGTTTTTCCCTGTGTGCCACTGGTGCTGGAGCTCAGAGGTAGTGAGGCTGAGTAAGTCCGTGTGTGGGTTCTTTAAGAACTTCTTGGGACTCCAGAAGTTTCCTCCACCAATTCAATACCTACTGATTTTTGCAGTCAGAAGTTATGGGGACTTAACTTCCTGGTACTGGGACCCTGGCTATGGGGCCAGAGTGGGGCTGGGACTCCTCCCTCACAAGATATCCCTCCCAAATTTTTATCCAATACACATGGGTGTGGGACCAGCTTCTTCCATGTCACCACCTCTTCTACCAGTCTGGATGGATGTAGTTTCTTTAATTATGTAGTTGTCAGACTTCCATACGACTCTATTTCTGACAGTTCTGAGTGATGGTTGTTTATAGTTCAGTTGTAATTTTGATGTGGTTGTGTAATGAGGTAAGCCGTGTTTACCTATGCCTCCATCTTGACTAATAGTCTCAGCTGTGTGTATTAACTACATACAATTCCAGGTGATCTCCAAAGGACACACCTCAGAGTGGGGATGGAGGGACATGAATGCAACCAGGTGTAGATAGCCAGTTCCAACAAGTTTTTAGTTGCTAACTGCCCAAAAGCATTCAGTTCCATTAGTTCATATGGGAACACACAAAAAATTAAGAGCCTTATGGTTGTTTTAGATTGTCCCAGATGGCTGAGATTAAAGGTATGTTTCAGACACTAACCAATCAGAAACTATATCTGACCAATCAGAATGATCATATTACCAAGTAGCCCTAGTCACTGACTAACCACAGTAATTGTTACCACACAGTGGTGGGTATTCCAGCTGATTATCAGTCCTGGAAGAGTCCTTAGATGTTCAGTAGGCCTCCAAATAGGTTTTGAACACAGTGCATACATTCTAAAACATTCTACCAGGTTGAAGATGGTGGCATAGGTAGACACTGAGCTCACTCCCTCACAAGAACACCTTGAATGTACACCTATATTTAGAGCAGTTCCTCCTAGAAGATAACAGCCAACTGAACAGCTTCCACACAATAAACAAGAGAGAGAGAGAGACTGTACAGAGAAGTTTGGGGGGACTATGAGAGCTCTCTGGAAGCTGAGGGAGCAGCCTGGGATCTGAGGAACCACTGAGCACCACTGTTTCCACTACGCATGGATAATGGGCAGGAGTTCTACTCAGGTTCTCTCCTAGACATGCAGGGTGCTACAGTGTGTCCACAGCCACCTGTCCTGCAGGGAGATGCAGCAGAAACAGGAGGGTGTGATAGCATGCATACTAGAGGCCCTTGTACCCAGAGATTGATCCAGCATGTACAGCAGGATAATGCTTTACAAACCCATTGGACTGCACTAGCACACAGGACTCCTCCCAGAGAGAGAGAGTGCAGAGCCAGAAAAATGCTGCAGGGCTGCCCTGTCCAGAGAAAGTGCAGAGGTAAAGGGGCACTGCTGTGTGCTCATATGAGGCTGCCGTCCAGGAGAGTGTGGAGCCAGCAAAATGTTGTGGTATCCACATGCAGGATTGCCTCATCCATAAAAAGTGCAGAGATAGTGTGGCACTGCTGCACACACATGTGGGACTACCACACCTGAAGAAAGTTCAGAACTAGCAAAACTTCGTGGTACCCACATGCAAGGCTGCCCATGTGCAGTGAATTGAGAGATTCTGCATGCAGGGCTGCCCTGCTGTGAGGGAGTGTAGAACTAGCAAAATACAGCTGTGTTCATATACATGCTATTCCACCCAGAGAAAATGTGCAGCTACTAGGTCATTGAGAGGCAAGCATGCAGAGCAACCCTGCCAGACCCTGCTCTGGCAACAGATAATTAAAGCAACAGGGCACGCTAAGTGTGCACTATGCAGCCCCCTCTACACAGGCAACCCCACCCAGATTAGAAGGAAAGGGAGCCCACACACACTAGGCTTCCTGGAACCTACTCCTACAAGCCAGAGGACATGCCTGGCACCACGTGTACCTTCCCTGACTACAGCTGCCTGCCAAAACTGTTTGATACACATCTACTCAGAAACTACTTTTTCAAGACTGGGAGACATAGCTATTCCATCCAACTCATTGGAACAAATACAGAAAGTCAAACAAAATGGGGAGACAAGAATATTCCCCAAATGCAAGAACTTAAGAAAAAAAAGAAGCAACCCAGAGAAACTCCCTAATGAACCAAAGACAAGTAATTTACTTGATAAAAAATTCAAAGAAAAATGGTCATAAGGATGCTCAACAAACTTTAGAGTAGAATAGAGTAACTCAGAGAATACTTCAACAAAGAGATAGAAAATGCAAACAAGAACTGATCAGAGATGGAGAATACAAAAACTAAAAAGAATACATTAAAAGGAATTGACAACAGATTAGTTAATAAAGAAGAATGGAGAAGACAGAATAGTTGTTATCACCCAATCAGAAAAGAAAAATAAGAAAATTTAATAATGAGGATAGTATAACAGATCTCTGGGATAACAGTAAGTGCCCTAACATTCGTATTGTAGGAATCTAGAAGGAGAAGAGAGAGAGAGAAAGGGGCAGAAAGAATATTTGAGGAAATAGTGGCTGAAAACTTTCCTATTTTGGGAAAGTGAACAGACATCCAGGTCCAGGAACCACAGAGAGTTCCAAACAAGATGAACCCAAAGAGTCCCACACCAAGACATTAAAATGTAATTAAAATGGCAAAAGTCTATCTTAAAGGCAGCAACAACAAGGGGGGGCATGGAAATGGGGGAGGAAGGCGGGAAGGGCTGGGGTGTTGAGGGGAAAAGGCAGAAAACTGTACTTGAACAACAATAAAAATAAAAAGCAGCAAGAATGAAAAAATCACATACAAGGGATAACCCGTAAGGCTATCAGCTGATTTTTCAGAAGCAACTTTACAGGCCATAAGGGAGTGGCAGGAAATATTTAAAGTGTTAGAAGAAAGGACTGTATCTGGCAAGGTGTTCATTCAAAATTGAAGGAAAGATAAAGAGTTTCCCAGACATGGAAGAAATAAAGGAGTTCACAACTGCTAAACCAGCTTTATAAGAAATGCTAAAGGGTCTTCTTTAGGTAGAAAAGGCTGTAACCAGAAATAAGAAAATACAGAAAAGAGAAAAAAATCTCACTGGTAAAGGCAAATATACAATTATCACAGTGAATCAACCACTTAAAGAGCTAATATGAAGGTTAAAAGATAATAGTAACAAAATTAATTATAAATACAATAAATAATTAGGGGATACACAAAACAAAAGATTTAAACATGATGTCAAAAATAAAGAATGGAGGAGGTGCAAAAATGTAGTACTTTTAGAATGCAATTGAACTTCAGTGCCCATCACCTTAAAATAAACAGCTATAGGTATGGATGGATGTGTATATAAACCTCATGGTAACCATAGCCAAAAACAAAATAAATACACAAAAAATGAAGAGAACAAAATTAAATCAAAATCCTAAAGAAAACCAACAAATCCAAAGGAAAGAAATCAAGAGCAGAGGAAAGGAACAGAGAAAAACAACCAAAAAATAATTAACAAAATGGCAATAAGCACATACCTATCAATGATTACTTTAAATGTAAATGGACTAAATGATCCAGTTGAAGAACACAGGGTGGCAGAATGGATAGAGAAAAATGATGCGTCCGCATGCTGCCTACAAGAGACTCACTTTAGAATCCATCCCGTGGCCCATGGGCTGCATGTGGCCCAGGATGGCTATGAATGTGGCCCAACACAAAACTGTAAATTTACTTAAAATATTATGAGATTTTTTGTTTTCATTAGTGTTTGTGTATTTAACGTGTGGCTCAAGACAACTCTTCCTCCAGTGTGGCCCAGAGGCGCCAAAAGTTTGGACACCCCTGCTTTAGCTGGAAAGACACACAGGCTGGAAGTGGAAGGGTGTGAGAAGACATTCTGTGCAAATGGAAGTGAAAGGAAAGCTGGGGTAGCGGTCCTCTTGCCGGGTAGCTCGAGACATGGCCGCTTCCACCACCTGTGACCCAGCTGCGGGAACCCTGGCCAGAGGGAATGTGTATTGTTTTGGGAATGGTTTGTAACTCCCTCCTTATCTCCTTTTGGCAAAAACTTCTGGTCCTGTGACTGCACACAGGACCTTTCTCTCTGCACACACACACCGAGGTAATGCAGTTTAGAGTCATGCATAGTACACATGCTTCCTCTGTCTCGGACCCCTTATAATGAGCCTCGGCCTGGAGGAGGGGCAGCGTCTCTCTCCCTGGCCTGCCACGGCGGGCACTCTCCTGCAACGCGAGTAATGGACGGCACGTCCACTCTGGCTAGTCCACCAGGTGCTTTTCTCAGGACTATCATGAACACTTACGCAGCTCCCTGGTTTGGGGCTGCTGGGCTACAATGCATATCATACAAAATAGACTTTAGAACAAAGAACATAAAATGAAACAAAGATGAATTACTCACGTTTAAAGGGGTCAATTCAAGAAGAGGATGTAACAATCACAAATATCTACACACCCAACACAGGAGCACCCAAGTATATAAAGCAAATGTTAATGGACATGAAGGCAGAAATTAACAGTGGTACAAGAGAGTCGGGGACTTTACTATTCCATTTTAATGGACAGATCATCCAGACAGAAAATTAATAAGGAAATAGTGGCTGTAAAATGTCACCTCAGACCAGTTTGACTTGATAGACATTTATAGAGCATTTCATCCCCAAAGTGCAGATTGCACATTTTTCTCAGTGCACGTGGAACATTTTCCAGGGTAGATCACATACTAGGCACCTCCTACTATGGCAGGGCCAGCACCTTTGGGTTTACCTTTCAAAGAAAACCCTCTCACCTGGCCCCAGCTGGAGAAGGCCCACTCCACGCAGAGCTGCTGGTTACAGGCCTGGGTGTCCACCGGCCGTTTGGCAAGCTGTGTGCACATGTCATTGGACACAGGGGTGGAGATCCCAGAGGCTTTCAGCTTCTGGCAGGTCACCCGACGGGTCTGGATGCCGCCCCCGCAGCTCCGGGTACAGGCGGACCAGGAGGTCACCATCCACCTGTGGAGAGAAGAGGAGTCAGGGCAGCTAGGAAGGGGTAGCCTTGGGGAGGGGAATGATGCTGGGCGCTCTCAGAACAAGAGTCCCACCTAGTACCCTGTGCCCACCACACAGCTGCTAATTTGGGGGTCATGGCCCCTTTTACAGTGTATGCTTGGAGTGATAGGCTGAAAATGCTCCCCAACGCCTACCCCCAGAAGAAACCTACGTCGAATCCCTGGAACCTGTGAATGTTACTTTATTTGGACAAAAGATCACTGCAGACATAATTAGGGATTTTGAGATGAGATTATCCTACATTATCTGGATAGGCCTTAAATGTCATCGCAAGTATCCATTTAAGAGAAAGGCAGAGGACGACTCCACACCAAAGAGGAGGAGAGAGTGTAACCGCAGAGGCAGAGGATGCAGTGACGTGGTCACGAGCCAAGGGAGGACCAGAGCAGATTCTCCCCAGAGCCTTTGGAGGAGGTGCAACACTGCCGACACCTTGACTCTGAACTTCTGGGCTTCAAAACAGCGAGAGAGTACATTTCTGTTGCTTTGAGCCACTGTGTTAGTGGCAATTTGTTACAGCAGTCACAGGAAACAAATACCCTCTGGAAAGGAACTAAAAAGGTACATCTTGAAAGAATATCCTGAAGATCAGTTGCTTCAGCTTGACCCTGGCCCCCAATGCCGTGAGCTTGTGGATGGAACACTAGGGGAAACAGTCTCGAGCTAGATGCACTGCGCCGCGGTTCTGGTGCCTGCTAACGGCACCCAAGTGTGTGGCACAGGAGAGGCGATTTCCTAGGGAAGTCAGGTCCAAATCTGTGTCACCTCCTGACCTAGGAGGCCATCTGTGTCTCACTCAAGCCAACATTTTGTCTGCTAGTACTCACTGTATTTTCTACGTCTCCTTAACCCATGTCTCATTTGATTTTGTTTAATTCCTCAGGCACCGACAAAGCCCCTTCCAGCTCTCTGGAACTACTTCCCACCCCCATGAGTCACAGGCCATCGGTCTTATACCTCTTAGAGGGCTGAAAGTAGAAAAAGTTCTCAAAACGCTAGGATCCAACTACAAACTGGATCCTTGGAAGTAACACTGACCAAGATACTGACAAATGGCTTTTCTCAGAAAGCTAAGGTGTCAGCTAGAAAACTCTGAAGTCCTTGGTCCATATACGAACACGTAGGGGTTCTCTTGACATGTTTATACCTTGGCATAATTCTCAAAGAGAATGGGATGGAGGACAGCTTGGGGAAAATAGCGAGAAAAGACGATGCTGCTTTCTAGCCATTTCACTCAATCTAGGGAAAAGCATCATTCATTGGTTTTATTGCCTGAGAAAAAATTTATTGATAAATGGAATGGTCCTATCTGGATCAAAATAGAACTACCCACAGCTATTCAAGATGACCAGGGCCATGCTTTTTGGCAGCAAAGGAGGCTGCCAAAGCGCCCGAGGCATGGAAACCAGTCAAAGTTGAGCCTGCGGCTGCTTCCTCGTCCAGGAGTGCCACATCTGGCTCTCAGGAGAGGCAAGTAGCAGGGGTGGAGCAAATTCCTGCTGCACCTGGATGTGTGGCCTGTTTAGTTTGGTGGAACTCCCCTGCTCCATTTGCCCTGAGAGAGGACTGCGTGCAGAATTCCAACCCACAGTGGCAGAGCCACTTAGGAAGCAGGCAGGAGGTGTTTGAAAGCTCCTAGGGGTGCTGAAACTCAAGCAGACACAGCCATTATTTCATCTGCAGAAGTAAATGAGGCTGATTGACTCTGACCATCACCCCAGCAAATCAAAAAGTCCCTGGCATGTCCAAGACTTCGTCTTCATTTCACACGGCTTGGCAAGGGCAGTCTTCCAGTCTCTCATATCCCTGGTGAATGTCAGGCCTGCATTTCAATCAACTTTTATTTCCAAATATACATTTCAGCAATTTTTCAGGAGCTGGGGTGAGGGGTTTGAGAGAGGAGAGGCACGGGCTATGTTACAGTTCAGGAAGGGTATAAAAGGACATTAATCATTCCCGTGGAAACCTTCCCGTCAGCAAGTCAAACTGCTGATATTAATGAGTGTGTTTCATATTTCATTGAGTCTCTCCTGGTTTCAGCTGCTCCTTATGACTCAGTTGGCAAAACACGAAGCAGTTGCCTAAGTGGTGTGTGAAAGTCCTACAGATAGGGTAGTAAAGGGGCATTTCAGGGACCAGCCAAGTCCCCCCGGGCTCAGAGCACTATGCTGGTGCCAACTCTAAGCCCATCCATTATCCCTTTAGCTACCGACTGAAGACTGCAGTGGGCATGCTCAGCGGGACTCTCAGCTTCTCAGAGCTTGAGGAAGACGTGAGGAGCAGAGACTGGGTGCCATCTGGGCTCTATAACGTACCCAAATGCAGGGAGCATATACGCAGCATTGAGGCGACTACAGGAAATGAACACTTATTTCAACTTCAGCAGGATGCTACCCTTTGTACAAAAGAGGAGGATAGGATTTCTTTAACTAAGCTGAAGTACTGATTAGCACAGGTATTTTAAGTTAGAAGAAAGGGGAAGGGTTGGGGTAGAGGCCAATAATCCCCATCCCCTCAGCACTTCAACTGCAAATACATTTCTACTTCTACAGATCGTTTCTTTGCAAGATGGGAGCTACCGCTTGCCAGCGCCTGGGATGTTCCTGCTGCCTGAACAGGGTCTTTTAGGCACTTGGGATGCTGGGAAAGCCCTTAACTTGCTGAGAGTTGAGGAAACAACAGGGCTGAGGGAGGAGGCTCATTCTGAAGGATGTTTTCTGCGCGGTGGAGAGTCCTGACAAACCTGTGCCTGTAGGAAAGAGCAGCTCCTTGAGGGCAGGCCCTCTGCCCTGCACTTGAAGTCCCTCCCTGCATAGTGCTAGTCAAGGAAGGGCTGGTCACCGACTTGGCTAAAAGTCAGGTGTGTACAGGGGTGGGGAGGCCTGTGCCAGTCTTCACCACACTCACCGAGAAGGGCAGTCTCTCCGGTTGCAGGGGACGGGGTTCATAGCAGGGCGAACTTTCCCTGCGCAGTGAGCGGGGCTAACCTCTGTGCTGTTCAGGAGGCACTTCAGGCGGGGCTGCTGAACGCCCCTGTTACCACAGGAGGCCGAGCAGGTTGCCAGTCTGTCCACAGACCACCAGTAATCTGTCACAGGAGGAGGATCAGAGGTGAAAAGCAGAGTATTATTGCCCATGCTGTGTGTTTCTTCTGAGCCAGGAGTTGGGGAGGAGGAGGGTGGGCATTATGACTGAGCCTCTGCCTCTCAGTGAGCCCTATTTCCAGCTTATCTAGGCAAGTTATGTGGCCTCCAGAGCCCTCAATTGGCTCTTCTATAAAATGAGCACGATAGCCCTTACATCAACAAGTTATTGTGAGGCCTGGGTACAACGAAGGTAAAGAGCCTAGCCCAGTGCCTGGCACAGAGAGAGTACTTAACCAGAGGCTATCACTCTTACTAGTTTGAAGCATACTTGCTAAAGTGCTTTTTTTTTTTCAGACTGGCTTACCAGAAAGTGACTTTTTTCCCCCCAACAGAGACATAAAAATATCAGAGATACTTAACAATCATATTTAAAGGTGCAGATTCAAGTTA
The DNA here is from genome assembly GCA_004026765.1 of Micronycteris hirsuta. NCBI lineage: Eukaryota > Metazoa > Chordata > Mammalia > Chiroptera > Phyllostomidae > Micronycteris > Micronycteris hirsuta. The sequence goes on along the minus strand of PVJI01000185.1, from coordinate 144,156 downwards.
GACTTTGTAGATGTTATAAAAAACCAGCCTAGCCCTGGCTGGGTGGCTCAGTTGGTTGGAGTGTCATCCCATACACAAAAAAGTTGTGGGTTTGATTCCTGGTCAGGGCACATGCCTAGGTTACGGGTTTGATCCCTGGCCGGGGTGTGTATGGGAGGCACCTAATTGATGTTTCTCTCTTTCTCTCTCTCAAATCAATAAAAAACATATCCTCAGGTGAGGATTGAAAAGAAAAGGCCAGTCTATCCAGAGAGGACTCAATTATGTGAGACACTGATGTCAGGAAGTAAGGCAATTTCTTTGGATTTTCTATTTGGGGGTCTGGGACTCATTGGTAGGGAAGCTGTTAAAATAACTTTGGGTTGATAAACCATGAGTGCCTATTTCCAAAGTTGTGTGTTACAAATCTTGCAGATAGGCTCTGGCTTTCAGCAGAGAATGGCTCGCTGGCAAGAAAATGGAATATTTACTTTCCTGTTTGGAAAGCCAAATGGCAGGGAAGGATGTTTAAGGGAAGAACTCCATTTTTCAGAGGTTGCCCTTTTCATGGGCTATATTCGCACAAAAGGCAGTCCCTTCCCACAGAGTCCTCCATTTAGAGCACACGGTAGAATTTCGCTTTCCCTGAAGTAGCACACACAGGCCACAGGTACAGGGCCTGTGCAAAACCCAAAAGCCTTACTTAGTTTCTATAACAAGGCCAGTTTCGGCTTCTTTCCCACTGCTTTGGGTTTATTCATAACTTTCTTGGTGTAGCAAATGCCAGGCCCTGGCCAAGGGCTTTCCAACTCGCTGGTTTTCCTGGAGGTTTAATACACCAGCCACACAGGCTTCTCAGTCTGTTCTCTGACGGGGCCACAGGATAGGGGCCTGGAAAGTACCCGGCATGTGGCTGCAGCTGGAGTCTTTCCGGTGATGGGCAGGTACAGGCGCTGGCCCTGACTCTCCAGGGCAGGAGGCAAAAACCAAGGGGTTCCAATTATGACTGATTTTGGAACTGAACCAGGCTACTTTACATGTGCGAGTGTGTGTGCGTGTTCTTTACTAGTTAACCCAGCATAAAGGAAACACAGTGGACTTTGCTCTACGGGGGTGTTTCCTTGGTCCTGAGCAGCCCCAGCATGATGAACAGAAGGACAAACTTAGGAAAGCAGCACTGACTTTTCCAGGTTCTGCTGGGGTGGGGCCTGGAGGCTGTTCTGAAGGGCCTCCTCATATGGAAACATGGTCCAGCTTCAGTTTTCATGCTCTGGGAAGTACTGGAGATCAGAAATCATTTGGCCTGCTAGAGAATTATATTTTTAGGGGGACTCACTTGCTTAAGAAATAAGCCCAACACCCAAAGCCCAAAGGGTTTCTCACCTTGGATGATGAGAGAGGCCTTCTGCATGAGCTCTCCTGCCTCATTCTGAGCAAGGCAGCTGAATTCCCCTTGAGACTCGCCACTTAGGTTTGCAACCTGGAGAATCTGTCCGGCAGCCAAGATATGATGTGACAATCCTGTGACAGTGGCGACTGACCGGCCATTATGGAACCAGGTGATATTGGGGGTAGGCTGACCTTTGATGGGGCAGCCTAGGAGGAGAGGAGAGGAGAATGGCTAAGCCATTGATAAACCCAAAAGGATTCATCCCTGTGGAGTTGTGTTAGTGTCTACGTGGCTCTGGAGGCCGTGCGTACAATGTGGCCTTCCCCATGGTATTTTCCTTATGCTTGCCGTTCCCAGGCCAACAGGAGATGTTTTTATACTCTGGGATTCTGGGAGGGTGACTATTATTCTTTCAATTAAGTAAAAATTCTTAGAGGATACAAAGTGCCTATTTTTATCTACATCCCTGTACTATCTTAAAAAATGAAGCAATTAATATCCACTCACTGAATTTTTTTGAGTTAATTATTTCTTACAGTAATTGTATAATGAAAGAAATCATTTCCTCAAAGCAGTGAGTTGGAAAAATATATGTAGTAATAAAATATAAAGTAATAAATATATGTAGTAATAGTTAAGAATCAAACTTTAATTGGTAACAGTTTAATATCTGCCTTCATTTTACTCTTTAAATGATTTTCAAGACAAAATTTTTAACAGAGACTAGGAAAACAATTTTAAATACTCATCTCATTTCTCTGCAAGTCAAGAGCCTTGGCTTTCAGATAATTCTTACCAAACCTGCACTGGACATGGACAATGTTACATTTATTTACATAGTCATTGAACATATTTTTATGCATTAAAATTCCCCAATATTTATCTGAGATATTGTATCTACTAAAGACTTTGTAGCAGAGAATTATTAAAATAAACTGATTGCAGTTGTGAGAGAAAAATAATTTCTTCTAAATTCTGGGTACTTGCTGAATTTGCTGTTCTGTTCCCAGCAACTTGGCTTCCACTGAAAATTTACTTAGAAGGTTAAAATGCAGGAGAAATCATTGAAAATTAAAAGTACTGGAGGCTTTTCTTAAGGTTAAAAAATCTATTTGGTGACTGTTGTTCTAGGGATAGTTAGGATAGTTAAGACTATCTTCTTGCAAGGAAATACCTAGTGATATGATAAAAACAAAAAAGCACACTAATAAACTATGATGTGAAGCAGAAAATGCTGAGATCTATGAGACGCCTGAGTGGCCACCTGCATGGATGTGTGTGCCTACGGATCTGTAAAGAGAAGGGATTTTCCAGGGTTGGACTATTTCCCATTCTGGGGCAGCACTGCTAGAATCGGCAGAGGATGTTGAGTTAACAGAGCAAAGGCCCTAGAGATCACTACCCACTGACAGAGGAGGAAACTGGGGCTCAGAGATATTAAGAGATCTTCCCAAGATCGAGGAACAGGCCCTGGGATTCCTTGCCTTGTGTTCTTATCTCCAAACCTACTAACTTGTTCAGCTGGGCACCAGCGATTTACCTGGCGCCCTGTTACCTATGTCCTTTGTCTACCCACTTCTTTCATCTCCTTGCTCTTTCTTTTTTCATATTGTAACTGTGTAGGTTGAAGGGGTTGCAACAGACAACTTTGAAGAAGAACCCTGGAAAAATAATGCTAAAATCTGTGTAGGAAGCTCAGTGTGGGATGTGGTGTTACAGGATCCAATTCTTCACTCTTCCCGGTATTGACTCCCTTTGTCATGCACCTTTGCATCTAAATGAGTTAGATGTTACACTAAAAATGAACAATCTGCAAAAGGGCAGTAAGAAAACAATTCTACTTATAATAGCATCAAAAATAATATAATACTTAAGAATAAAATAAGAGGTGAAAGATTTGTTATTTTGAAAATTATAAAACATAGCTAAAAGAAATTAAAACAAATAAATGGGAGGATATCTCATGTTCATGGATTGGAAGATTTAATATTCTTATGACAATAGTCCCCAAAGTGAACTAAAGGTTCAACACAATGCCTATCAAAATCCTAATGATGTTCTTTTGCAGAAATAGAAAAATCTATTTTAAAATTCAGATGGAATTTCAAGACATCCTATACAGCCAAAACAATCTTGACCAAGAAGAACAAAGTTGAAGATCTCATACTTACTGTTTTTACAACCTTTAAAGCAACAGTAATTGAAGGAGTATGGTACTGGCATAAAGATAGACAGTTAGACCAATGGGATAGACAGAAACACCAGAAATAAACTCTTGCATATATAGTCAAATGACTTTCAACACGGGTGCCAAGAATATTCAATAGGGAGAGGACAGTCTTTTCAAAAAACGATGCTAAGAAAACTGGATATCCACAGGCAAAAAAATGTTGAATCCTTACCTTATGCCACATATAAAAATTAGTTCAAAATGGGTCAAAAATCTAAATCTAACAGTTGAAAGTATAAAAATCTTAGGAGAAAACATAGGGGTAAAGCTTCATGGTATTGGATTTAGCAAAGATTTCTTGGATATGGAGGTAAAAGCACAAACAACAATAGAAAGACTAGATAAACTGGAGATCATAAAAATTGAAAGCTTTTGTGCAAAGGACACTATCAGTGGATTTAGAAGGCAAACTACGGAATGGGAGAAAATGTTTGTAAATCATAGATCTGTTAAAGGATTAATATCCAGAATATATAAAGAATTCCTACAACAACAATAATCACAAACCACCAAATTAAAAAATAGGAAACACTTGAATAGTCATTTCTCTGAAGACATACAAATGGCCAATAAGCACATGAAAAGATGCTCAACATCATTAATTCTCATGGAAATCAGGATGGTTATTATAGAAAAATCCCCAATAGCAGAAAATAAAAAGTATTGGTAAAGATGTGGAGAAATTAGAACCCATGAACATTGCTGGTGGGAATGTAAAATGCTGCAGCCACCGTGGGAATGATATGACAGTGCCTCAAAACATTAAATATAGGACTATGATATGATTCAGCAATTTCACTTTTGGATGTACCAAAAGAACTGAAAGCAGGGACCTGAACAGGTATTTTTACACCAATGTTCATAGTAGCAATATTCATGATAGCCAAAAGATGAAAACAACCCAAATGATCACCAAGGGATGGATAGACAAAATTCTGACCCATGTGACAACATAGATGAACCCTTAAAGCATTATATGAAAGACGCCAGACACAAAAGGACAAATATCGTATGATTCCACTTATATGAGGTACATAGTGTAGTCAAATTCAGATTCATGATTGTCGGGGGCTGGGCGAAGGGGAAGTGGGGAATTATTATTTAATGGGCACAGAGTTTCAGTTTGGGATGATGAAAAAGTTGTGGAGATGTGGAGCATGATGGTTACAACAATATGTATGTATTTGCTGGCACCCAACAATATACTTCAACATGGTAAAATGGTAAATTTTATGTTGTGTGGATTTTACTACGATAAAAGAAATGAGGCAGATGTGCTGGTGTACCAGCTCCAAACCAGAGTCTACCAGGGGTGTCCAACCTTTGGCATCTCTGGGCTACACTGGAAGAAGCAGAGGTGTCTTGGGCCACACATTAAATACATTGCAACAAGTAGTCGTACAAAAATCTCATAATGTTTAAAGTGAATTTACGATTTTGAGGTGGGCCACGTGTGGCCCGTGGGCCACAAGTTGGAGACCCCATGTGAGAGACCTTGTGAGTTTTTGCTTGTGCTCTTGTGCCTTTGCCATTGTCAACAGAAGAACAGCCCGGGACTGGCCTGATGATCCCTAGAGGAGGATGAGAGAAACACAGAGAGGGGCCCAGTCACCCTAGCCAAACGCAGCTTAGATAAGCTGAACTAAGTATCAGTAAGAATAAATGACTGTTATTTTAGGCCACTGAATCTATTTCTTTTTAAGTGCAGCTTCTTTTTTTTTTTTTTTTCTTTAAATGCTTTTCCTTATCTTTCTTTACCTTCTCCTTCTTCTTCATGGCAATAGCTAAGTGATACACTTAGGGAGAAAGTAATCCTTCTACTTCTTCTTGGTCCACAGATCCAAAGCCTGAAGTAGGGCAGAGCTTTTACCTGAGTGCTGACCCAGCTGTTACCTGACCTGTATCTTATTTGGGAACACAGGAGGAGCAGGCTTTCCATGTCTCATACCACTCAGTGGTATTAGGCATCGATATGCCATGGGCTCCATTGTGGTGTCATCGCATTCCTGTTATGCAACAGTGGTGGGAGTGGCCTTGGGAGAGGTGTCATGTAGTAGGCAGTTAGACAGACATGAGCAGAGCAAAGACAATGGGTCAGGTACAGGTCACCAGGGTGGAAAGCCCCAGGTGCCTAGCAATGGACAAACCTGGGAAAACAAGGACCTCATCCCCACGGTTACCTTTTCCCCTCTAGCATATCACTGGTCATGTGGTTTAGATTCCATGACCTTTCATATCGCTGGTCATGCAGTTCGGACCCTCCCCTGACCTTTCCTCTCCTGGCGTGTCACTAGTCATGTGGTAGACCCCCTTAGAGGAGGAACAAAGGATGGGAATAGCCTTATAGGACCCCCATACAAGTCCTTGTATGACCACTCCCTTAAGCATTAACCCCTAGGGATATCATCTAGGCCTCAGTAATGTTTCAGCATGAGCCCAAAAAAGCAGCAAAACCAGACAAGTGATGCCACAGCTGACCTCAGGACCAGCTGTGATGACTAATGAATCCCTACCCTCATGCCAACCAGTCAGTGGAGACCACGAACCTGAAAGGATACACCTGGAAAGTTGATGAATATTCTATTAAGACCCTTAAAAGCCAAGTGGACTCTTCCTCCAAGGTGCATGCACATGCTAGTCCCTTTCCCCTCCCCTGAACCTTCCACCCAACGTGTGTTTTCCTTGCCTCTTTCTTTCTTCTAAATGCCAAGGGCCCTTTTTTTGCCTTTGTAACTTGTTTCCTGAACCCATTTCTTCTACAGCTCACTTCATCTACCTGTGACTTTCTAAATAAACTTCTGCACATATTAGGTTGGCCAAAAAGTCCATTTGTTTATTTCTGCAAAATAAAAAACATGTTTCCATTTTCACTAATAACTTTATTGATTTAGATATTTTGAGTATGTCGGCTATTTTCTGTGTGATAGAACGTTGATTGTTCTCAGTGTTTCAATTTTATTGCTATGAACTTCAACTGGTCTACATGACCATGGAGCATTGTGCAGCCAAAAATCTCTAGCATGAAACCTTGCAAACCACTTTTGATACATTCATTCAGTCACAGCACCTTCTCCATACACTGCACAAATCCTTTTTGCATTTCAGTTGTGTTTTTTGAAATAATAAAGCATAATATGCCAAAAATGTTTCCATATTTTCTTTCATCTTTAATATTAAAATGGCTACACAGAACTTCCAGTCAACATGATGGTATAGGTAAACACAGCTTACCTCCTTGCACAACCACATAAAATTACAACTAAAATATAGAACAAACACCACTCAGAACCTTCAGAAATAGAGTCGAATGGAAGTCTGACAACTACAGAATTAAAGAAACCATATCCATCCAGACTGTTAGGAAGGGAATAGACACAGAATGGGCGGGTCCCACATACATGTGCGGTGGATAAAAATTCAGGAGGGATAACTCAGGAGTGAGGAGTCTCAGCCCCACAGCAGGCCCCCAGCTCAGAGTTCCAGTGACAGGAAGATAAGTCCCCAAAACAATTGGCTGCAAAAACCAGTGGGGATTGAGTCAGTGGTGGAAACTTCTGAAGCCCCAAGAAGTTTACTTAAAGAACCCACACATGGACTCACCTCTGAGCTCCAGGACTAGGGTAGCCTCTAGGTAGTGGTATACCAGGAGAAACTGAAGTGTCTGCCATCAAGGAGAGCAGAGGCTGTTGTCCCTTTCCTAAACTCTCCCCTCACAGAGCCAGCAAGCTAGTGCCATATCTGAGTATCAATCAACCTGGCTAACACTGATTGCCCTGCCTTGGAGATCCCCAGAGACTCTGACCCACACAACTTATGGGCCACCCAAGCTGTTTTTCCATATAAATGGCTGGTCTTGCCTCAGGCTTCACAACTCCCTAACTCCTATCAAACAAGCAACAGCTGGTCTCAGTGAGCTCCAGGACTGGCACTAGCAGCAGCCAACATAAATTCACAGCTTGGATTCACCTGGGAAACTCCAAGCCTAGCAAAAGTAGCAGCCATCTCAGATTGCTTTATAGCTCAGGTAGGGTGCCCCAGGCAAAACACAGTAGGGGGCTGACCTTGGCCTGCACCACCTGGGAAACCTCAGAGCCTGCACACCAAGTAGACAATTACAGACCACATCAGAGCACCACCACTCTTCCCCTGCACAGCTGATCCTCCACAGAGGGTGGAGGTTGGTGATAAGAGGTCAGAGCCAATCTCAGCAGCTGACAGGCCTGGGTAAATCCCTCCCATTGATTTGCCAACAGCAACCGATGCTCAACTACAAGAGGAGGGTGTAGGGTGCACCTTGAGTATCCAGCCCATATGAAGGGTGCACCTTGAGTATCCAGCTTGGGTGAAAGGGGAGGCTGTGGTACTAGACCCTATAGGACACCTACTACATTAGGCCATGCTACCAAGACATGGAGTCAAAGCAGCTCTACCTAATACATAGAAACAAACACAGTGAGGCTGCCAAAATGAGGAGACAAAGAAACATAGCCCAAGTGAAAGAACAGAGCAAACCTTAAGAAAAATAGCTAAATGAAATGGAGATAAGTGATCTATCAGATGCAGAGTTCAAAACACTGGTTAGAAGGATGCTCAGGAAACTTAGTGAGGACCTCATAAAAAAGATCCAGTCAGAAATGAAGGCTATACTAACTGAAATAAAGAACAGTTTACAGGGCAATAGCAATAAAGTAAATGAAGCTGAGAATCAAATAAATAATTTGGAACATACACAAGCACAAAAACAACCAATCAGAACAAGGAAAAAGAGGATCCAAAAAAAAAAGGAGGACAGTATAAGCAGCCTCTGGACAACATCAAGCATTCCAACATTCACATCATAGGGGTGCCAGAAGGAGAACAGAAGGAGCAAGAAATTGGAAATCTATTTGAAAAAACAATGAAAGAAAACGTCCCTAATTTAGTGAAGGAAATAGACATGCAAGTCTAGGAAGTACAGAGAGTCCCCAAAAAGATAGATGCAAAGAGGCCCACTCCAAGACACATCATAATTAAAATGCCAAAGGTTAAAGATAAAGAGAGAATCTTAAAAGCAGTAAGAGAAGAGCAGTTAGTTACATACAGGGGTGTTATAAGACTGTCAGCTGATTTTTCAAGAGAAACTTTGCAGGCTAAAGGGATTGTCAAGAAATATTCAAGGTCACAAAAAACAGAAACCTATATACAAGATTGCTCTACCCAGCAAAGATATCATTTAGAATTGAAGGGCACACAAAGAGCTTTCCAGACAAGAAAAAACTAAAGGAGTTCATAATCACCAAACCATTAGTATATGAAATGTTAAAGGGACTTATTTAAGAAAAAAGGATCAAATTACAGACAATAAAATAGCAAAAAATACATAGCTATCAACAATTGAATCTAAAAAACAAACTAAGCAAACAAGAAGAACAGAGACAGAATTGTGGGTAAGGAGCACATTCTGAAGGTTGCCAGATGGAAGGGCGGTGGGGGAGAATGGGTGAAGAGTTGAGGGGATTAAGAAGTACAAATAGGTAGTTACAAAATAGCCATGGGGATGTAAATTATGGTATAGGAAATGGAGTGGCCAAAGAACTTATACACAAGACCCATGAATGATGGTGGGGGTATTGCCTGAGGTAGTCAGGGGTGCTGGGTGGAAGGGGGCAAAGGGGGACAAATCAGGATAACTGTAATAGTATAATCATAAAATATAATTTTGCACAAAAAGAATGACAGCACCAAATATTGGTGAGGTTGTGGAATACCTGAAATGCTTACCTTTCACTGGTTAGAATGTGAAATGGTACAATTGCTTTGGAATGCAGTAGGGCCATTAAAATTAAACATATACCTTCCCTGTGACCCAGAAAGGCCACTCCTGGATATTTACGCAAGGAAAACAAAAACACATGTTGACAAAATACATTATAACAATGGTTATAGCAACATTATTCATAATAGCCAAAAACTGGAAATAGCCCATATATCCATCAATAGAGAAATGGATAAACTGTGGCATCCAATGAACTGCTACTCAACGAGAAGAAGGAACAAACTACCAGATGTTGGATGAATCTCAAAACAACGTTGAGTGAAAGAAACTCTACACAAGGAGAACATACCATATGAATCCTTTTACATGACCTTTTATAAAGAAAAACAAATCCATAGTAGAAAAACCTCAGAATGGAAAATGTAAAGTGATGATAATTTTCTCTTATTTTGATATGATTTAGGATCTACAATGGTGGGGGGATTGCATGAGGGAGTGGGGTGTGCCTCATGGAGGGAGGGCACAGGGGAAATGTCAGAACAACTCTAACAGCATAACCAATAAAATAAAACAGTTACATAAAAATTCACCAATTTTGCCTTTGCTGGTGTGGCTCTCTGGATTGAGTGCCGGCCTGTGAACCAAAAGGATGCCAGTTTGATTCCCAGTCAGGGCACAGGCCTGAGTTGCGGGCCAGGCCCCTGGTGGGGGGTGTGCAAGAAGCAACCACACAATGATGTGCCTTTCCCTCTCTTTCTCCCTCCCTTCCCGTCTCTCTAAAAAATAAAATAAAACTCTGTAAAAAACTTCACCAATTTTGATAAGTTTTTAAAAAATGCATCCTGATATGAGAGCTGTCACAATACAATCTAACAAAATTGTTTCAAATGAAGTTAAAGACAACTAAGCACTACTAGAGCCATCTTATTAAAAAAAACCAAAACCAAATGAACTTTTTGGCCAACCCAATATTCTGAGTCTTGGCTCTGAATTCTTTCCTAGCCAGAACTCAGGCACCCAGGTTGCTGAACCAAGGTCCATCTGGCCCCACTGGTCTAACACCTGGTGCTGTTCTTTTCATCGCCAACTAAGAAATCAATTCATTGGGGATCTCCTGGGGTTGACAGTACTCATCTTCTGCAACCTCAAATGAGACTGGGCTTAGATGGAGTTTTCAGTGTTTAATAATAGGCAGAAAACTGTACATTTATTTAGGCAAATAGCATGCTTTAAAAAGTGAAGCCTGACTTGGCTTTTCAGACTACTGAAACAGCACATGTGTTGTCTCCCAAACACGTCAGCTTTGAAAAAGAAAGGTGCCTACACTGTTGAGATGCTGGCTCCATAAATCACTCTGGTTGGCAAGTGTGGATAGAGCTCTGGTGAGGCTGAGTAGACTCTAACTTGATATGTAAGAACCTTGCTATTCCCAAGGAAACAGCAGATATTGGCCAGGGAATCTCGCATATTTATTCCTAGTCTTCATCATTCCAACTCTTTTAGGATTCATTTATGAGAGAATATTTAGGCAGAAAAAGGAGAGGTAGCAGCCTCAGGCTGTTTTCTGTGTCTGATAAAGTTACTTGTCTGGGAGCCAGAAATATTAGTCAACTAAGAAAGATGTGCATTTGCATAACAATGATATTCAAAATCCTCCCTTCTTTTTGGAATTATTTTTTAAAATACATTTTATTGATTATGCTATTACAATTCTCCCATCCCCCCTTTATTTCCTTCTGCCCTATACCCCCTCTCCCACCCACATTCACCACCGCCTGCCTTAGTTTATGTCCATGGGTTTTACATATAGGTTCTTTGGCTTCCCTATTTCCTATATATTCTTAACCTCCCCCTGTCTATTTTGTACCAACCGTTTATGCTTCCTATTCCCTGTACCTTTTCCCCCATTCTCCCCCTGTCCATTGATAACCTTCCATGTGATCTCCATTTCTATGATTCTGTTCCTGTTCTAGTTGTCTGCTTAGTTTTTGTTTTTGTTTTTGTTACAGGTTCACTTGTTGATAGTTGTGAGTTTGTTGTCATTTTACTGTTTATATTTTTTTCTTTTTTATTGTTGTTCAAGTACAGTTGTCTCCATTTTACCCCAACCACTGCTCCACCCCACCCATCCCCACCTCCCACCCTCAATTCTACTCCCCTTTGGTTTTGTCCATGTGTCCTTTATAGATGTTCCTGAAAACCCTTCCCCCTCCTGCCTCCATTATCCTCTTCCACTTCTACTCTTGTTACTGTCAGTTTGTTCTTAATTTCAATGTCTCTGGTTATATTTTGCTTGCTTGTTCATTTTGTTAATTAGGTTCCACTTAGAGATGAGATCATATGGTATTTGTCTTTCACCTCCTGGCTTATTTCACTTAGCATAATGCTCTCCAGTTCTATCCACACTATTGCAAAGGGTAGGAGCTCCTTTCTTTCTGCTGCGTAGTATTCCATTGTGTAAATGTACTGTAGTTTTTTGATCCATTCACTTACTGATGGGCACTTAGGTTGCTTCCTCAGCAACGTAAGTGAATTGTAAATTGTGCTGCTATAAACATTGGGGTGCATAGGTTCTTTTGGATTGATGTTTCAGGGCTCTTAGGGTATAGTCCCAGCAGTGGAATTGCTAGGTCAAAAGGCAGTTCCATTTTTAGTTTTCTGAGGAAATTCCATACTGTTTTCCACAGTGGCTTCACCAGTCTGCATTCCCACCAACAGTGCACTAGGGTTCCCTTTTCTCCCCATCCTCTCTGACACTTATCTGTTGCTTTGTTTATGATGGCCATTCTGACTGGTGTGAGGTGGTATCTCATTGTGGTTTTAATTTGCATCTCTCTGATGGCTAGTGATGCTGAGCATCTTTTCATATGACTCTGGGCCCTCTATATGTCCTCCTTGGAGAAGTGTCTGTTCAAATCTTTTGCCCATTTTTAAATTCAGTTTTTTGTATTCCTGGAGTGGAGTTGTATGAGTTCTTTATATATTTTGGAGATCAAACCCTTGTCTGAGGTATCATTGGCAAATATGTTATCCCACATGGTTGGTTCTCTTTTCATTTTAATACTGTTTTCTTTAGCTATGCAGAAGCTTTTTATTTTGATGAGGTCCCATTTGTTTATTCTTTCCTTTATGTCCCTTGCTCTAGGGGACATATCAGTGAAGATGTTGCTGCATGGAATGTCTGAGATTTTCCTGTTGATGTTTTCCTCTAGGACTTTTATGGTGTCATAGCTTATATTTAAGTCTATTATCCACCTTGGATTTATTTTTGTGTATGGTGTAACTTGGTGCTTGAGTTTCATTTTTTCGCATGTAGCTGTCCAGGTTTCCCAACACCGTTTGTTGAAGAGGCTATTTTTACTCCATTTTATGCTGCTACTCCCTTTGTTGAAAATTAATTGGCCATAGAGACTTGGGTTTATTTCTGGGCTTTCTGTTCCATTGGTCCATGTGTCTGTTCTTATGCCAGTACCAGGCTGTTTTGATTATAGTGGTCTTGTAATGCAGTTTGATATCAGGTATTGTGATCCTTCCTACTTTGCTCTTCTTTCTCAAAATTGCTGCAGCTATTTGGGGTTGCTTATGGTTCCATATAAATTTTTGAAGTGTTTGTTCTATATCTGTGAAATATGCCATTGGTACTTGGATAGGGATTGCATTGAATCTATAAATTGCTTTGGGTAGTATGGTCATTTTGATGATGTTGGTTCTTCTGATCCATGAGCATGGTATATGTTTCCATTTGTGTCTTCCATGATTTCTTCAGTGTTGTGTAGTTTTCTGAGTACAGGTCTTTTACCTCCTTGGTTAGGTTTATTCCTAGGTGTTATTTTTTGTTGTTGTTGCTATATCAAATGGGATTTTTTCCCTGATTTCTGCTTCTGATGTTTCATTGTTGGTATACAAAAATGCCTTTGATTTATGAATATTGACTTTGTATCCTGCAGTTTTGCCAAATTCACTTATTAGGTCGAATAGTTTTTTGGTGGAGTCTATAGGATTTTCTATGTACACTATCATGTCATCTGCAAACAATGACAGTTTTGCTTCTTTCTTTCCAATTTGGATGCCCTTTATTTCTTTTTCTTGTCTGATTGCTGTGGCTAGGTCTTCCAATGCTATGTTAAATAGAAGCGGTGAAAATGGACATCCTTGTCTTGTTCCTGATCTTATGGAAAATTTTTTAGTTTTTGTCCAATGAGTATGATGTTGGCTGTAGGTTTCTCATATACGGCCCTTATTATGTTGAGGAATGCTCCCTATACTCCCACTTTGCTGAGTGTTTTGATCATAAATGGGTGCTGTATCTTATCAAATGCTTTTTCTGCATCTATTGCTATGATCATGTGATTTTTGTTTATGTGATGTATTACGTTTATTGATTTGTGAATATTGTACCATCCTTGCATCCTTGGGATGAAGCCCACTTGATTATAGTATATGATTTTTTGAATGTATTGCTGGATGTGGTTTGCCAATATTTTGTTGAGAATTTTAGCATCTATGTTCATCAGCAATATTGACCTATAATTTTCTTTCTTTGTTGTGTATTTTTCTGGTTTTGGGATTAGGATGATGCTGGTTTCATAAAAAGAGTTTGGGCATCTTCCATCTTCTTGGATTTTTGGAACAGTCTGTGAAGGATAGGAGTTAGCTCTTCCTTAAATGTTTTGTAAAATTCTCCTGTGAAACTATCCAGTCCAGAGCTTTTGTGTACTGGGAGTTTTTTGATTACTGCTTCACTTTCATCAGCTGTTATTGGTCTGTTCAGGCTTTCTGCTTCTTCTTCATTCAGTTTTGAAAGATTATATTTTTCTAGAAATTTGTCCATTTCACTTAGATTATCAAATTTCTTGGCATATAGTTCTTTGTAGTAATTTCTTATAATCCTTTGTATTTCTGTGGTATCAGTTGTAATCTCTCTCTTTAATTTCTGATTGTGTTTATTTAGATCCTCTCTCTTTTTTCTTGATGAGTCTGCTTAAAGGCTTGTTGATTTTGTTTATCTTTTCAAAGAACCAGCGTCTGGATTTATTGATCCTTAGGAAAACAAGGCAGGGGTGGAAACAGAGGAGGAAGGTGGTAATGGGTGGGGTGGGGGAAAAAGGCAGAAAACTGTATTCGAACAACAATAAAATTCAGAAGTACTAAAAAAAAAGAATTGTTCCTTTAGTCTCTATATCATTCAGTTCTGCTCTGATCTTGGTTATTTCCTTCCTTCTACTTTCTCTAGGCAGTCTTTGTTGTTGTTCCTCCACTTGTTGTAGATGCAGGGTTAGTTTGTTCATTTGAAATGGTTCTATCTTTTTTGTGTAGGCCTGTATCGCTATGAACTTCCCTCTCATGGCTGCCTTTGCTGTGTCCCATGGAATTTTTGGACTGTTATGAATTCATTTTCATTTGTTTCCAGAAACTTTTTGATTTCTTCCTTGATATCATTCTTAACTCATTCATTGTTTCATAGCATGCTAGTCAATCTCCATGAATTTGAGTGTTTTTGAGTTTTTTCCTTGAGGTTGGTTTCTCCCACCACTGCACTCCCTACAAGGTTTTACCACCAGAGGTTTTGAGCCTTTATTTCCCCACCCCAGAATCCTGGGTTGCATGCTATATCTCACCCTCCAGTTGTTCTTCCTGGTTTATCTGCACATAAATGTAGGACCACCTGGTCTTCCAGCCATGCACTTTCCTGTTCTGGTCTGCCAGTCACCGCCTTGCCTGCCCAGTCCCCCAGCCACTGCCTCGCCCTATGTCCTCTCCGCCCAGGCTGCCTTTCTCTGCCCCTCCTACCAGTCTGAATGAAAGTTTCTTCTTTAACTCCTTGGTTGTCAGACTTCCATACAGTTCAATTTTCTGTCAGTTCTGGTTATTTTTTGTTTTTAAATTTGTCGTTGCCCCTCTTTTGGTTGTGCGAGGAGGCAAAGTATATCTACCTGTGCCTCCATCTTGGCCAGAAGTTCCTTTTTGGAATTAGAGGCCATTGTGAGCAGCCAGGATACCTCTCTTGGTCCACCTGGATACTGGGTCTTGGACAGGTTACCAGACTTTAGCTTAGTGCTCCTAGTGGGGCTGAGGATGAAGCAGAGGTCCTTCTAAGGACAGGCATAAAGGCTGGCATGATGTGGAGTTCTTGAAATTCATCTCGAGGAACACCTGTGAAGAGCAGTAGCTAAGACAGATGTCTTTTGAAAGCCTACCTTTGTAGTAATGCCTCTCATGCTGAAATCTATCAAGGTGAAAATCAGCTTTGTAGAAAGTTTTAAAAAGGAATGCAAATTAGTTACTTTCAAATGCAGCTACACAGATTCATGAAACTCAAATATAACTCTAAATTTTGATGGGATTCTCTGGCTTCAGTTTTCTAATCTCTAAATGGGAGGTTTTGACTTAATGATTTTCAAATTGACATTCTCTGAAATCCTAGGGTTCTTCAGAGGAACCTAGGGACATATCTTGAGAGGGATTTTGCATAGGTGAGGCATTGGGGCCTCTATCCCATTTTAATCACAGCAGTATTACTGTATTTTGCAATGTATAATGCACACTTTTTAGCCAAAATTTTTGAGGGAAAAATAAGGATGCACATTATACATTGGTATAATGATTATATACCATCGGTATAATAATGGGTATAATAATCCCATGTATAATGTGCACAAAAACATGGGTGTGCATTATACATGCTGAAATAGGGTAGATAGTGGGCTTCTACATAAGAAGATTCCACCATTAGTAATAAATTAGATAATCTTTAAGGTGCTTTTAGGTTCCAAGATTTCTCAATATCATCTCAAACCTATCTTCTTTCCTCCCTCATACAGCCAAGGGCAAAGACTTAAATTCAATCTATACTGCTTAGATCTATGTATAGTGAAATTGAACTATGTCAATGAAGGGCTCACAGAAGAGAGTATGTATGGAGGTTACTTAGGATTACGATAAGGAGAGACTAGGGATACAGAGTAGGAAGGGGAGGGCAGTCTAGCAGTAGTGTGAGGAAAGGTGCAAAGATGAGAAGATTATTGGTGTAGCTGGGAGAAAAGACTAGTTGACTGGAATGTGGAAACACAGATGTGGCTGGCATGGTGGGAGGGAATTGCAATGGGAAGGGTCTTGAAGGCCAGAATCTGGTCTTTTGGGAGCAACTGAAGAGGGGGAGTGATATAATCTAGATGGGCTTTAAATGGGTAATTAAGGTGATTGTTTACAAAATGCACTAGGCTGAGAGAAAGGAGAGTCTAGGGTATAAGTTCTGATGTGGCAAGACTTGAGACATATTTGCAAAGGTAGCTCTGACAGGATGTGAGGAGGAGAGTGGTGGAAATAAAGAGGAAAAGCTAAAGATACTGGAACACTAGAGGGACTATTAATGGATATAGGTAGTCAGGAGGAGGAGTTATTCCTTATCCCCAGCCTTGAAGATAGATAAGTTTCATTTTAAGCATATTGATTTTAAAGGTTGTTATGGAAATTCAGGATGTAAAATCCATTAAGATAATAAAGATAAAAATGGAAGTCAAAGATACGAGCTAAAGACATAGATTTTTGGGACCCAGTCACATATATGTGCATAGATGAAATCTTCAATGAGGAGGGATCAGGCCTCAGGACAAGTCAATGAGACAACCCTGAAATTTGGTAATTGAAAAACGAAGAAGAGATAGTAAAGGAATCTGAGGAGAAGAGGTCTGAGAGATGGGAGGAAAATCAAGACTATGTAATATCATGGAAATACAGAAAGGAAGTTGATTAAGAAACCTGTTGTAAGCATATAAGTGATTAATAAGAACTTGTGAGATGAATGAGTGGTTTCATTAGTTTATGAAAATAACTTCCCAAACAACCCCCCTTTTCACATATGATAAATGGTGAAATTCATTAAAACTCATGTTTGAATGGTCAATAATCCCAAGTTAATGAAACTGGAAATATGTGTTTGTATAATTAGAACATCCCATTTAATGCTTTGCACACCTATTTCTTTGTTTAATTTAAAAGAGACCCAGAGAACTTATCTCTGGGTCTTGAATCTTTAGAAGTGGGCCAACAACTGGGTTATTAAGAAGATAAAGAATTACAAAGGAGGGAGAATGGGAATGCTTCAAGTGTTGCAAAACAGGAACAGAGTAGATCTTGACCAGACAACTCATAAAACAATTTGACTGTTGATTCTAGCTTCCAATAATGGTAAATAACTTGGTTGGACTGTTCTTACCGAAGATTGCAATCATAAAATATAAACAAATGAACAAAAATACATGAAACAACAACTCTGAAAGCACCGAGGAGTGACAAAAAGCAGTGGCAGAAACAGGAGGGAGAGCTTAATAAAAAAAAAAAAAACCCAGGTGCAACAGGTGTGATTCTCCAGCTTGTGGCTTTCTGCCTGAGAAAACTGCTCAATTCCCACATGGCTCAGGGAACTGGGAAACTTAGAGCTTTATTGATTTTAGATGTCAGAGGACAGAGTCTGAGAGCTTTTAGAACAGCTTTAAAGTTAAGGGGAAAATCCTGGAAGATTCAAAGAGGTGATAAAGTTCAAGATATGCACAGATATTGCACAAATTCCTAATAGGCAGAACCCAGGGAACCCAGCAAAAGATCAGCAGCTAGAGGTTGAATTAAGAGTAGGAAGTTCAGTTTGCGTCCACTCAAGGGAAGACAAAAGTTGGAATGTTATTCTAATCAAGTTACCCACCTGCAGGAACAAAAATAAACACTCTTCAGAGGAACACAACAAAATCCAGAGTCTCTACAATATATCACCTGTAATGTTCAGAATAAAAAAAAAACCACTAGTAAAGACAAAATGTAACCTATACTCAAGAGAAACAGCAGTTAATAGAAACAAATCCTGAGATGACACAGATGCTATAGTGAGTGGACAGTAACTTTAAAGCAGCTATTATAAGCATGCAGGAACAGAAAGGAAAATACACTCATAATAAATGAACACGTGGAACATCTCAGGAGTAAAGTTGAAAGAATATAACAAATTCTAGAGCTGAAATGTACAAAAATGAAATGAAAAATTCATTAGATGAACTTAATATAAAAGTAGAAATAGCAGGAGAAAATGTCAATAAACTTGAAGATAGTTAAGCAGAGATTATCCAATGTGAAGAATAGAGGGGAAAAGATTAAAGGAAAATAAACAGTTTCATGAATCGTAGGAAAATACTAAAATATTAAAAAATATTAAAATAAAGTCTAAGAAGGACAGAAGAAAAACGAGTCAAAAATATTGGAAGAAATAAAACTACTAAATCTCTCAAATTTTTGAAAAACTAAAGCTCCAAGAAGGTTAACAAACCACGTAGGTACATTATAGTCTAACTGTTGAAATTAATTAAAAAAATCCCCAAAACCCATAATGGAGCAACAAGGCTGGGTTTCTCCTCCTGCCTTCTTAACTAGAAAACTAGACAAAAATGTATGAAATGACTGTTTTCAGACATTGGGCAACAGACCGTAGAGGACAGTGATGTCTGAAATAAGAGAAACATTCGGTGAGCCCTGCAAATTCCCTGGCTTCCTGCCTGAAGTCACATTCTTCACTGTGAAGTACAGAGGGTATGTTAGTTTCTTAAGGTTGTTATAACAAAGTACCACAAAATTACTTGATAAGCCAAGAAGCAGGGACATGTGACTGATAACCAAGACAAAAATCAGTCAATGGAAACATCAAAAATTGACAGGGATGATGGAATTAGTAGACAAGGGCATTAAAACAAGATATTAAAAATATGGTATGTATTTAAGAGAAAATATGCACATAGTGAGGAAGGAGATGGAAATTACAAAAAGGATCAAATAAACTTCTAGAAGTAAAGCATATTTTATGAAATGAAAAAATCATGGGATAGAATTGATAGAAGACTTAATACTATAGGAAAAAGATTTTTGAAATTGAAGGTCTAGTAAAGAAATGATCCAAAGAGAAACAAGAGAGAAAAAAGACTGAAAAATTAATTGAGTGGTCAAACACGTTAGATAAGGATATAATTACATGGGTGCATCTGTTAAAAGTCTACAGTTAAGAGTTGTACATTTTAAAGTATGCAAATTTTACCTGAAACAATTATTAGTAGGGAAGGGGTAGAGAGTAGGTAGAAGTACTAATAAAATAGAAATGGCAGAATGTTTTTTATTGAAGCTGGGTGATGAGTATATGAGGGTTTACTACGCTATTCTGGTTACTTCATACATATATGGAGTTTTTTTATAATAAAAAGGAAGAAATATGTCTGCATTTTCCAATCACTGATTGTCATGAATGACTGGGTGTCCAAAGAATTGCTTTTTACATATTCTGCTTCTTCAGCTCTATGCTTTTTAAAAAAAGTATGTTTTAACAACAAAAAATTTGTTGGTGTTCCAACCTATTTGCAGATGTTTCCTCAAATATTTTATAATCTGCCCAACTTAAAAATTCCTGCTGGACTTCACTCAGCTCTGTGGAAGTCAAAGATCACTTTCATTTGTACTTCTGTCACCTCTGATTCTGACAACTTTAGTTTGGTTGCTCTGTACAGCAGAAGCTGCTAGTTATCCCCTCATGTCTATCCGTTCCTTCCTATAGTAAAAGAACCCCTGAATTACAGTTAGGTGTATAGCTGCCTAGACTGGAGACATTTCCCATATGCCCTTGCAATAAGCTGTGGGCCATATGATTACATTCAATGAAATGAGAAGGAAAGTCATGGGTATGCATCCCAGGACATGTCTTTAACAGAAAAGAACTTGCTCTTTTTGCCCCTTCCTCCATCCTGCTATTGAGAATGTGTATGTAGAGCAAACCTTCCTGGCTTAGGTGGATCAGGGTAATACTCTGGGGATTTCAGAGCAATAGGAGTTTAGACATTTTTTGCCTGGGTCCCTAGATGGCGGTAGGTTGCCAGACCATGGCTGGACCGTCTTCCTCTGGACTGCTATGGGAGACAGGAACATACTCCAGTCTCGTTGACTGTTATTTTAGGTGTTTGTTAGAGGTTGCTGAATGTATATCCTAACTGTGACAATCCAATATTGTTTCCTCACGGAGGCAGTATGCATCTGCTAAATAGGTTATCATATTTTCCTTCACATGTGAACGGTGACCATAGAGGATGTGTAAGTGTGGCTAGTCATCTGGATTGGAAATGCTCTAGGAAGGTCTACTTTCCACAAAAAAGAAAAGAGCAAAATAAACTAATTATAGTTAAGTAAATGAACAAGATTGTCAGTCATCTCCTTTTTCTCTCATCAATGTGTCTTTCAATTCTTTTCAACTGAATGCATAGCTTTTTCTCCTGAAAGGGTTACTTTGTACTCAAAGTTGGTGCTCTCCTCAGCACACAGAGTGCAGGCTGCTGTGCGTTTATGTGGATGTTTATGTGCATGTCTCTACATGTACACAGCAGTCTCTGAGGTTTGCCAACAGCAATAGTCAAAATAAGGAATCTAACATGAATTCCCACTGTGCATGTTCTCAGTGAATAATTATCCATGTTTCCCTGCTAATGAGAAAACCTGGCTTGTAACAGGGGCTCCTTCCTGTCACGGACATTTCTCATTTGTTAAAGTAAAAGAAATATCAATCATTTCTGGAAGGTGAGCAATCTCGGTGTGTGCCATGTTCAAGGACACCAAAAACCATGTGCTAATGTATTCCATGCCTCAAGAGGAGCCAAATAATGAACCCCTCCCCTGGCCCTTTGCTTCATGAGGACGTTAACAGTATTTCATGCAGGGGCTAGCATCTCTTTCTGTTTCCCTTCCAGCTACGTGAATGTTGACCATTTCCACCCACCCAACCTCAAGGCCCACCCCAGGAAATGGTCAGTCAGCAGGGAACGACAGTGCTGTCTTTCCTCAGCCCTCAGTTATTATAGGTCTTGAGCTGGTTAGGTGGCTGAGGAGGAAGCAGTGCTCAGGAAGGCTGCTTAGTTAATGGAAGTTCTGGCAGCAGAGAACCTCTCTTTATCAATCCTTCTAACCGGTGAAAGAAAATATTGCCTTTAGGCCTCCATTCCTAGGTCCACTGTGGCTCTAAATTGAGCCAAAGCCAGGTGTGATTCGCATATGTGTGAGGGTTTTCCTCCTAGTTTCACTTAATTTTTTTTTTAAACCACATTAACTGGAGAGTGGTAAAAGTTTAGAATGGAGGAGATATGTACAATAAGAAAAATAAATTACATGTGAAATTGTATCCTCTGAGAGTCAGTTTAGCTATAACCTGCCACTAGTTGACACCCCTGATTAAGTCAAATCGACCTCACTGACTTTCTTCACTTTTGTCTCCTATTTCATGTTGGTTTCTGTAACTGAAATAGCATCACTCAGGGAAACAGCCTGAGTTCAACAGGTGAGGCAAATAAGGGAGGAGAAAACGGAGAGGCCTGGTGCCCTGGCTTCTATACCCTCTGCGGTGGAGGCTGGCTCACCTTATTGGCAGTGGGAAAGGGTGGGCTGTCTTTGAGGCACCTGCCTAGAAAGAGGCTCTAAACTTATCACGATCATTACTCAGTGAATATTGTTGTTCCTTTGAAGGGCTGAAAATCAGCAGGATTTCTGGTCTGCTAAGAGATGGGCAAACAGCTTGATTTGTGGGCTTCCTTATAGGCTAGATCAAGCCAACTCAGGCGTTCACTAGCTGCTCGCCCCCTGAGTGAGCCACACGTCCAGAGTTCACTTTCATGAGTTCTTAGCCTTGCCAAGCGGAAGGCAAGAGTTCAGAGCGCATATTTCCCCTCCTCTCTTTCCCTTCCAGCCAAATTGCTCAGAAAAAGGCAGCTGAGCTTGATAAATAGAGCATACAAGGCAAAAATGTAAATGGACCGAAAGAGGTTCCCAAGGAAGGATGGTTTGAAAATGGGGAAACATAATCTGAAAGGGGAGGAGAAAAAAGTAGCACGCTGAGGGTTTTCACTGATTTCACTGCTATCTAAAGCTGTGGCAGATTAGGACGTGCTGTGTAAAAATATTAAAGACGTGGCATTATTACTTCACGAGCTGGCTCCAGGCCTGTCGGCATTTCCATTAGAATCCTGTACTTTTCACGGAGTAAAAACTTACTATAAAAATGATGTGTGCTGGGATGAAACTTGGCACTCAGTGGAGTCAGTCTGGGAGTCCTTTCCTTAATTTAATTTTACACAACTGGAAAACGCTCAGCCATTTAAAATTTATGGAGGGATCTCCATTCTGCGCCTAGTGTATGGTGTGCGGGGCCTCACTCTAAGGCCGTGGGGTGACTGGAGAGAATCAGGGAAACGGCATTTTCTGGCTCCTTCTCCTCTTAGGAGTGGTGTCCCCTTGGGTGACAGAGATGGTCTCTAAAGCAGCATTGAACGAGTGAGAACTGGCACCAGGCAGCAGGCTGAGAGGTGTGATTAATTTGCATCGGAAAAAACTCAGTTCCGTACTCCCCATTTGTCAGCTGGACCCCAGAAGGCTGTGGGAGAAGACAAGCAACTTTGATTTTCACTCCGATTTCTGGGACCTCCCAAAAAGCTGGTCAAATAACCAGGCCAACACTATTCCCATATACATTTGCCCAAAGAAAACTAACTTTAAAACATTCCTGGAAAAAAGGAACTATAACAAGCCCATTTTCCATTCCCCAAATGTCTTTTTACCCCCAGGGCAAGCTCTGGGTTTCCACTGGCAGGGGGTTTGCTAACGTCTCCATGGTCCTCGGCATCTGGTGGAAGAACCTGATATATTTCTCAGCGTGAAAGCAGCTCCATCCAGACTTAGGACTTGATTAAGGCCTTGCCTTCTCCAAAACGAGTTGGTTATGGCTTAGTTACTGCCCTCACCCCTAACCTCAGGTACCTGGTTATTCTCTTACAGGTAAGAAGGTGCGAGGCTGCCGATGATGCCCATGCATACACAATGCTGGCTGTGAACATACGGCCGCTATGTCAAAATTAGCGTGTGGCAGTGCTGACCCCTATGCTTATCCAGAGTTAACGGGGCTGCCTGACGTGGGGGGAGGGGGCCCGAGGAAACTGGTCTCATTTCTTTAAATTCACAGTAGTGTTGGTTGGGATGGAAGCTATCTCAAGTGGACAATACACAGAGTTCCCCTGTGTCCTTCTCCGCCAGCAGGCTCTTGGCATTAAACACACCTTTAAAAACACATCAGCATTTTTTTAAAGTTTCAAATTTCTGGGTTTATAAGCCCCTGGTTGATTCTCCCCCCAGGCTGCTGGCAGGTGCTACCTGGCCTGCAGGAGGGAAGACTGAGCTGACCCCTGAAGGGGTCTGGCTGCAGGCGGCCTGGAGCCGAGGAAGGGCTTTCGATCCACTGATGAGATGGCCTTTTAATGAACTCCAGCATGAGGATCACACTCAGGTCAGACCATACTTTTGGAGGTCCCAAGTCAGAACTTCCCTCTGTGTATATGTTTATCGATTACACCCACTGAGTCTAGATTCTGTAAGGAATGAGACTGATGTTTCTTTCATATTTGGCGTGAAGTAGAACAATATTTCAGGACTTTCAAGAAGTACTCTGCGATAATCAAGGTGCAACTGCTGTAGAAGGAAATCACAGTTTTAGAGTAAAACAGTGGACTCTGCATATTCTCTTTCCTTGAGCAATAATAGAGCCATTCTCACCCTCACACTCCAGCAATGGAGAGGGAAGATAGAAAATATCCACGTTAGGTTGAGGGAAAAAAAAACAAAGCCAGCAGCAGCTCAGAGCCAACATGCCTTCATGAACTCAACCTAGGTTTGGCTCTGTTTATGGGCCAAAGCCTTTGCAAAAGAAATAAAAACCCCCACAGGCAAAAAAAAAAAAAAAAAAAAAAAAAGAGCCTTTGCTCATAGCCCTGTACACACCCCATTTCAGTTCTCTTCTGCTGAACCAAAGCCACAGAACAGCAGTGGATATGAAGAATGGCTAATATTCATAGCAGGTATCCTGAGAGGCCTCACTGGGGCACGCCACAGAGTTCAGCGGCGAGTCACAGGAAGGAGCAACTGCTGACGAGGAGTTCCAGAGCGAGCGGCAGGGGTGGAGCTGGGGGTGACGAGGGGGAGCGCGAAGACCTTCCCTGAATTTATTATTCCCATATAAGTCTCCTGGGTCTTGAGGTTCTAGAAACTTCTCAACAAAGTAAAGAAAATAATAAACAATGTGAGTGAAGGGAATAAGGGGGAGAGTTAAGCAGGCGAACTAAGGGTGGGACGTGAGCCATGTGGAAGGAGAATGAGGAATGGGGAGAGGTGGCGGTGGTGAGCGTAAGGATGCTGCTAGCTAACTTCTGCTCAGGTAATAATGTATTCTGGCAGGCGATGGTCTGGCCTCTGGCAGCCAAGCCTGAAGAGTGTGTGGTCTGTGAAGGGCCCATAAATAGAGATGTCCTATGAAGAGGAGGACAGAAACCTACAGCCTTGACTGGAAAGGCCACCTCAGCAATGTGCATCTGAAGGAGAGTAGCTGCCGAATGCCCACGCTTTGTCTCGCAACATACATTTTTCGTACTGATTTGTTTGGCTCCTAATCCCCCTTGAGTTTGGTTCCCAGATCTGCCTTGGTTCTGTATTTCAGAGACTTCCTTGGAGCATTCGGTGGGCTCCCTGAAGGCTTAGGGAGAGGTAGTAGGTTCAGATCTCTAGGGCCAATGCTGACCTTTCAAAGAGTCACCTGGACTTAAAGGCCCTAAAACCAATGCTATCTCCAAGTGAGGCAGAGCACATGGAATATTCTTCTGGGAACAGATAACTTCTTGATCAAATTCATTGTTTTGAGGATTCTGCATAGCACTCACATCAGCTGAAGGTAGGAGGTCTAGAATGGAAAATGCATTTTGAAACAGGAGACATTTACCTAATCTCTGTATAACTGATAGAAGTGAGAATTAATGTTCCCACTGATCTCCCCAAAGAGATATGAAAGCATTAAGTAAGGTCTGGGCTTGGGCAGAGTCAGGCCACTCCATATGGGGATGGGAAGGGTTATGCCTGCTCTTCAGTACCCTCTTTGGGAACCCGCACTCCACTTCAGAACATGCAGTCAGCTTTCACTAGAGTTGTGCTCCCAGACCTTCCTAACGACTAAGGGTGAGAAATCTCAGAAAATAGAAGGCAGCATTTTCCTATAGCAATGAGATTTGTTTTTTTCACTAAAATTCACTTTTGGTTTATAATTATTTGGGGGTGGGGGAATGTGCATAGAAAGTATTTACAATAAGATGCTCACATATTGCTGTTTGACTCTTTGCTTTGTCAAAATAACTTCTTAAAAACCAAGCAGGAGAAAGATTTTTGTCACTGTTGTTAAGAAAGCTTTGAGCAGGAGTTGGCAGACTTTTTAAAAAGGCTACATAGCAACTATTTTAGACTTTGTAGGTCATGTGGTCACTGTCACAAGTACTCAACCCTGCCATTGAAACGTGAAAGCAGACACGGACCATACATAAATGAAATGGAGATGAAGTGGGTGTGGCTGTGCCCAAGTAAAATCTTACGAATACGTGGTCATCTAGACTTGACACCAGATACAACCCTTGGTCTAGGGTGGGAGATCATTAGGGTTTCTGTGCACTGAGAACATACACTGTAGTAAAACTACTAAGTGCCTGTGCAAATTGATTTTTATACCCACAGACAACTGCTGTTTTTATAAGAGAAGATGAATTCAATACATTCTTTGCTAATTACTAGGCTCAAATTGTTATTTTTAAAAACACCAATACACGTTCAACATGTATTGTCAAATACAGGTTAGACATTCAGGAAAATACAAAAATAAAATGATTCTGACCACTGTAAATGTTGTTCCTTCCAATGGCACAGATGCACATATACTGCTGGATAGATTGATAAATCTTGAATAGTCTCCTCATCAAGATGTGAATCGCCCTTTTAAATTGCTGCTTAAGATTTTTTATATGAATATCAGAACTTCTGTTTAATCAGTTCTCTAGATAATTACATTGTTTTCAATTTTTCACTAATTAAACCATGGCGTGGTGACCTTCTTAGTATATACATCTCTGTATCCAAATATCTCCTTAGCGTACATTACTGAGGTGGCATTAAGATCATTTAGAAATATTGGTATACATTGTCTAATTGCCCTCCAGAAATGTTGTAGTAATTTATGTTTGGGGCAACAATGCATGATAGTACATGTTAATCAATTCTTGGATATTTTGGATAAACTCCCCCAACACTACCCACATCCTAATCTCTGAAATCTACAACTATGTTACCTTACAGGGCAAGAGAGACTTTGCAGGTGATTACAAAAGAATGTCGGCATGGGAGATTATCCTGAATTATACAGGTAGGCTCAGTGCAATCACAAAGGTCCTTATAATAGGAGGACAGAGGGTCAGGGTGAGAGTCAGAGTCCCCGGCCACTTAGGATTTAATGCTGTAAACAAGCACCTTACCTATATCTAGGGCAGTAATCAGGGGCCTGCCTGGCAAGAGAGCCTTTTCCTTCCAACACAAAGTACAAAGGCTGGGTGCTGCCCAGCGCCCACTCCTTTTTTTTTTTTTTTTTTTTAAACTTATCTCTCCCTTCAGCTTGTAGCCTGGAAGCAATTTGATATCTGTTTAGAAATTCTGATCCCACCAATTCCTCTCCTTTTCCCCTTCCTTTCTTAAATAATTCAGTCCAAAAGCCATTCTGTGAGGCCAAAGGCAGTGTTGGTAGGAAGAAGGGGGGTGTCATGGTAAATGAGAATGGGGCATTGATCCTGAACAGGATGAAGAGGGGTTGTGGTGATGATCCAGTGAGGGTTGTCAGAACCTGAATGGGATGAGGACTAAATCCATATGGGCTTCAAGGCAGCGGTGATAGAAGATTGCTTATATAGAGATGGCTTTATTAACTAAGTAGAGATATTAAAGATAGCGGACAGCAGAGAGTTACAAATGTTGAAAGTGTGAAAAATAGAATAAATCTTATGTTCAGTAAGAACTGGAGATAGAAGAAAGCACTCCTGGTTCCCAATGTATAGATAAATTTAGAAATGTAGCAAGTGTGTTTGCGTGTTTGTGTATGCATCTATATATACATGCATATACAGATATCTCTACTTATGCGCACCAAGAGAGCCTCAGAGTAGGGACGCTCCAATAGCAATGAGCAGACCTGACATTGGGATCTTGGTTGCTAAATACTATTTGTTAATTCTGAAGCAGGGAAAGTTCAAGATGAGCCTGAAATATCTTGTGGCAGAAAATAACAAAGTTCTCAAAGAATGATACAGACATGTTAGGGGTACAGGGGTCATCTTGAAGGGGCTGTCATTGGCTGAAACTGGGAAATATCTGTTACATCAAAATAAAAAAGGAGAGCAACAGATTATAGACCACTGACTCAGACAGGAATCCATGAGACCAAGAAGATATAAATAAATAAATGAATAATTTGGAAGTTCAATAAGGAATATACCATAGTCTCAAAGCACCTCTTTACAAAATACTTAACTACAAGGGGGGAAATACCTTTACAATAGAGAAGTTTGGCAGATATCACTGGAATTGGCATCAATTGTAATGGTACAATGGAAACCATGGTCATGTGATCGGGTGCAATGAGAAGAGCCCAGCATTACTTCTGTGATGCTTCTGCCAAAGATGCATTAACTTTAATCTAAGCGTGAGGAAATATGAGACAAATCCAAATTGAGTGGCATATTTTAAAACAACAGGCCCATAATCTTCAAATTGTTAAGGTTATTTACAAAGGTCAAGAGATATCCGAGGAAAGGTTCCAGATTGAAGAAGACTTAAGAGACATGACAACTAAATACACTGTATGATTTGAGATCAAATTCTTTTGCTGTTAAGGACATTATTGGGACAACTGGCAAAGCTTGAAGGAAATATACTCTGGGCGATAGGGCATCAAGTTGTCAACTCAGTCTCAAATGGATCGGGTAGAAAAAGTTCTTTCAACTTTTCTTTAAGCTTCCAACTTTTTTGTATAATTGAGATTACTTTAAAATAAAAGTACAGTAAAGAAAAATGAATTCTTATACCAAATCAAGAAATAAAACAACGTGTGAAAGGAGAGAGGACGCCTGCTCTAGCCATCAAGACCTCAGTATTTGGAGGACTGGAGGCTGAGAAACGTGAGCAGCCAAAGCAGCGAAACTGCTGATGGCCCAGAAAATGGGGCTTTGTTTTTAAATATCTGAGGAGAAATCATCAGCTTTTGAATGAAATAAAGTCATTGTGCTACAGACTTTGAGTTATCTGTAGTATATAAAGAATAGAGAAGCCATTTTCAGAGCCGTTGGGTAGAGAAAGGAAGAAAAATCCTTCCAAAGCATGGAACTCAATAAGGTTTTTGGTTTACTAAATATAAAAAGCTTACATTTAAGCTCTGTAAAGATGGCTTAACAAAAGTCTTGTTTGTTTTACTTTACCTGCAGTTTAACTTTTCACTGTATTTTTTCCCTCTGCAACCTACACCAATCTAGAAAAAATTTCAGTGTGCATAGCAGAAAAATCTGCAGCACAGTCTCGGGGCCCCCTTCTGTCTCTCTGACGTGCATTTCTGAATGAACTGTGATGAGTCAGTCTCTGAACCATGGCTTTGAGCAAAGATCTGAGGTGCCGCAAAAAGTTCATTAAGGTTGAGAACAGTGGGATTACAAGGAGAATAATTAAGGGGAGGTGCAATCTTTATTGTGCATGTAGTAACACTGCGGTCATTTTCTTCTGGGCCTTCATTCTTTTTCTGGGCTCAGGAAACTGGCAGGACAACAGACACGCCGGCCTGTGCTGGCTTATCTCTCTTGATACCACTTCAAAGAGTCACACATTAGACACAAGGGTCCCTGCCACGTTCCAGAACGAGCTTTGAATGAATTTTTGGTCTTATCTCCTTGGTAACAAAGGTACATGAGTTCATTATTTCTGAGCAGACAACTGCCAACAGAGAAATGGAGAATTTCATAACCATAATGAATTTTCACATAAAAAGATTCTTGACAGAATGACATTTTTGGAATGAAACTTGTCTTTCTACATACCTTTCGGAGATAAAGTATTAAAGGTGAAGGATAAAAGAGTTTGAACTTTTAAACAGATACAGACATATTGCTAGGTTCTATTTTTAGAATTACAGTACAATTATCATCATCATCATTTAAAAAAAAAAATTGACCTAACCTACCTCTGGCCCAATCTACTTTCCAAGATTTGCTTTCATAGGCTCTGGTGGATAGGGAACAGCCAATGAACAACAAAATCCCTGGTTAGCTGTGTCAGTTTTCAGAGTTTGTAAATCTTTTTCTATTTTCCGCAATGTTACCTGCAGCTGTACTAGCATGCAGGTGTCCTGGCAAGATGTCTCTCCCAGGATACTCACAGACACATTTAAACAAAAATAAAACCCAGCTATACCAGTGAGTTCCTCATTGTGATTTTTAGGGTACTGAAATGTGATTCTGGCTCATTCCTCTGCTCTCCTTTCTACCAGCAAAGGGAGGGTATTTCCCCAAAGCTGTTAGCCCTGTTTCTGTGAACTGTGTGATGGTCAAGATACCATGGGGTTCTTGGTACATAATGAAGGTACAAGAAATATTTGTGGAATTGAACTAGGTGTCCAGTTTAGATGTTATTCATTTATCCTTGAATAATTAATATAGACATATGACTCAAAATCTAAATGGTAATAAAAGAATTTTGTGAAGTTCTTCTTACACCTCTTTCCCCCAACCACCTGGCTCCTCTCCTTACTGACAACTTTTTTTGTATATCTGGAGTGTACCTTTTGGACATAAAAAAAGAAATTCAAGCTGATGCCCCAAAGAACACCATACCTTCTACTTTTTTTGTTCTCAAGAGTAATATACAGTTCAGTGGTCTGCTTTTTACCTCTGGGGGCCTTCAGGTCTAAGGAATCTCAAAAGTTCCAGTGTCAATAATGCCCCAACCCCCGGGGAACAAGGAGAGGAATTTAAGATGGGGGTGTGTGGTGTGTGTGTGTGTGTGTGTGTGTGTATGTGTGTGTGTTTTGGGACTGACTTCAAAACTCTTGTCCAGAAGACAAAAAGGTATCATAAAGCTGAAGCTGCCTAGTAATTCTCCTGCTCCACAAAAGATAGGAAGAACTGAAGGTAATTATGGTAAGAGGTTAAACGAACTTTCCATAATACCTGCCAAACTCAACTTCTCCAAAACACAGCAGGTATATAACACATGAAAAGGTGAAAGACTGCAAACCTCAAGTGGTAATAGGTAACTGATTTGAGACAAGACCCTGCCTGAAGTTTGATTCCCTTACAACATTTATTTGTACAGGAAACTGAGTCCAGGAATGTGGACTTCATAGGACAAGTTCTGGATGGAGAATAGGACTTGTCCTTGCTACGTTCCTCCCTGTTCCCCATAGAGGGGGTGCCTAATTCACACCTGTGTTCCTTTCTTGGCCTGTCTAATCCCATACATCCTTCTTGGTGCTGCTTTGGTCCCATTTCCCTATCACGTCTACTCAGATGCTGTGAGTTCTCTGTGTTTTGTGAGCGAGACTCTCCAGGGCAGTCAGCATCCTCCTGAAAGCTTCCTTCAAAACACAATAATGCGATCCCTATTACAGTGTGTCACAAAGAGGAACAAGTAGGGGCACTGCTCTTTTTCAGAAAGGGGCTTTACAAAGGTCCAGAATCTCTCGAGACTCTGCCTTCTCTTTGGGGTCCCAGTCATCCTACTCCGCAGCCATCCTCGCTTTTCACCCCAGGAGTTTACAAAATGCTTTTACATTTTACTGTCTTGTGATTCTAAAATCAGTCCTCAGAGATAGGTTATTGACTCATTTTACTCATGAGAGAGGAAGACCCATAAAGGCAATGAGACATGACCACAGTTCAACTCCTGTTTCAAAGTTTGTGCTTTTTCATCCTTTTGGTTCAGTAGTGAGCAAAAGCCCTTTCCTTTTTCTTGCTTAATTTATATAATATAGGCTAAAATTTCCAAAGATAACTTGACTAAGAAGAATGTTAAATTAACTAGCAGATAGATAACAAAAATATAAATAGCGTGAAGCCCTGGCTGGTGTAGCTCAGTGGATTGAGTGTGGGCTGGGAACCAGAGGGTCCTGGTTCGATTCCCCGTCAGGGCACATGCCTGGGTTGCGGGCCTGGTCCCCAGCGAGGGCCATGTGAGGAGCAACCATACATTGCTGTTTCTCTCCCTCTCTGTCTCCCTCCCTTCCCCTCTCTCTAAAATAAATAAATAAAATCTTAAAAAGAAAATATAAATAGCGTGAAGTTGGTAAGTTGATGAAAAGGTGAGTTGAGGGAAGTTTGAATCCCTGTGTCTTTATCCCTGTGTCCAGGACCTGGCTTCCAACAGTATT
This sequence comes from Micronycteris hirsuta, assembly GCA_004026765.1. NCBI lineage: Eukaryota > Metazoa > Chordata > Mammalia > Chiroptera > Phyllostomidae > Micronycteris > Micronycteris hirsuta. The sequence continues at coordinate 112,484 of PVJI01000185.1, read as the reverse complement.
CTTTATTTTTTCCAGCTTTACTGAGACATATAACATTGTGTAAGTTTAAGGTGTGCACGTGTTGACTTGATGTACTTATATATTGCAGAATGATTACCATTATAGCGTTAGCTAATACCTCCCTCACGTCACATAATTGCCATTTCTTTTTTGTGACGAGAACATTTAAGATCTACATTCTACATTCGTAGCAACTTCCAAGTATATAATACAGTACCCAAGGGCATTCTTAAGTTTCCCTGCTTCCTCCACTTTAAGAATGGGAGGGTTGGGGCCAGAGCGCATACTACCAAGATAATAATGACTAACGTTAACTGAGCACGTACTGTGTGCCAAGGCATCATTCTAAGCACTTTGCATATATTACCTCATTTACTCCTTTCAAAATCCCTGAAGGTCCATGCAGTTATTGCCTCTATTTTATAGTCAAGGCAGAGAGAATTTCCAGAACTTGCCCAAGGTCATGTAGCTGTTAGCATGTAGCAGAGCCAGGCATTCTGGCTCTAGACGCTACACTTCCGTAATGCTATGCAAGCCCTAATGTGCATGGGAAGGGGCCCCATACACAACATGGAACTTGGAGAGATGGGAATAGAATTTTCAGGAGAGAACTGAAACCCCTGAAATTGTGATCTTTTAGTAATTCAGTCCTCTCTTTAACCTCCCTCCTCAGGTACTTAGACTGCTTTCTCACTTCTGTGCTGATGTTTTTTAACGAGATAAAGTGTTCCTTGATGTCACAGGACGTACCTCTTCTCTGCTCCTACCCAGAACATGGCATAGAGTGAACCCTTCAATAAGGTACCCATGTCCGGGGTGATTTTTCAGTCACTAATTTATATTCATTGTGGCACAAGTTTTGATCCTATGAGGAAGGACTTACAGCAGATCAGAGTGAAGAACAGAATGAATTTCTTGGTTTGTAGATTCAACAGGGTAGCAAGAAATAGAGGCAAGAAATTAACATATATTAATATCCACTTTGTACCAAACACTAAACAGGGCACATTGTTCATGATATTTTTTTTTCATGCAAGGATTAGATCTATATTATCTATGTATGTATGTGCATATGTATACATAAAACTCTGGTGTGATTTTTGCATGTATACAATGAGTATAGCAGTATACACATGATTTATAAAGGCACAGGCATAGCTATAGACTTATGCTGCAATTGGTGTGGTGACCAATGGCCATGTGGTAGTTTTCTTTTTCCTTTAATTATATTTTATTGATTTTACTATTACAGTTTTCCCAATTTTCCCCCTTTGCCCCCTTCCACCCAGCAACCCCCATTTCCTCAGGCAATTCCCCCACCATTGTTCATGTGCATGGATCATGTATATAAGTTCTTTGGCTACTCAATTTCCTATACTGTAATTTACATCTCTATGGCAATTCTTTAGCTACCTATTTGTACTTCTTGATCCCCTCACCCATTCACCCATACACCCCTCCCATCTGGCAACCATTAGAATGCCCTCTGTATCCATGATTCTGTCTCTGTTCTTCTTGTTTGCTTAGTTTGCTTTTTAGATTCAACTGTTGATAGATATGTATTTATTGCCATTTTATTGTTCTTAGTTTTGATCTTCTTTTTCTAAATAAGTCATTTTTATATTTCATATAATAATGGTTTGGGCCCTGGCTGGTGTAGCTCAGTGAATTGAGCATGGGCCTGTGAACCAGAGTCACCAGTTTGATTCCTAGTCAGGGCACATGCCTAGTCAGGGCACATGCCTGGGATGCCATGTCCCCAGTAGGGGTGCACTAGAGGCAACCACACATTGATGTTTCACTCCCCTTCTTTCTCCCTCCCTTCCCTTCTCTTTAAAAATAAATAAATAAGACCTTTTAAAAAATGGTTTGGTGATGATGAGCTCCTTTAGCTTTTTCTGGTCTGCCCTTTGATTCTAAATGATATCTTTTCTGGGTACAGCCATCTTGGCTGTAGGTCCCTGCTTTCCATGACTTTGAATATTTCTTGCCAGTCCCTTCTAGCCTTCAAAGTTTCTTTTGAGAAATCAGCTGACAGGCTTATGGGAACTCCCCTGTAGGTAACTCTCTGCTTTTCTCTTGCTGTCTTTAAGATTCTCTCTTTATCTTTAACCTTTGGCATTTTAATTATGATGTGTCTTGGAGTGGGCCTCTTTGCATCTATCTTGTTGGGGACTCTCTGTGCTTCCTAGGTTTGCATGTCTATTTCCTTCACTAAATTAGGGAAGTTTTCTTTCATTATTTTTTCAAATAGATTTCCAATTTCTTGCTCTTTCTGTTCTCCTTCTGGCACCCCTATGATGTGAATGTTGGACCTCTTGAAGTTGTCCCAGGGGCTGCTTACACTATCCTCTTCTTTTGGATTCTTTTTCCTGCTTGTTGCTCTGATTGGTTATTTTTTGTGTCTTTATATTCCAAATCATTGATTTGATTCTCAGCTTCATCTACTCTACTGCTGTTTCCCTATAAATTGTTCTTTATTTCAGTTAGTGTACCCTTCATTTCTGACTGGATCTTTTTTATGCTGCTGAGGTCCTCACTAAGTTTCTTGAGCATCCTTGTGACCAATGTCTTGAACTCTGCATCAGATAGATTGCTAATCTCTATGCTCTTGTTTAACTCTTTTTCTGAAGTTTTGATTTGTTCTTTCATTTGGGCCATGTTTCTCTGTCTCCTCATTTTGGCAACCTCCCTGTGTTTGTTTCTAAGTATTAGGTAGAGCTGCTAGGACCCCGTCTTGATAGTGTGGCCTAATGCAGTAGGTGTCCTGTAGGAGCCAATGGCACAGCCTCCCCTATCACCCAAGCTGGGTACTTGAGGTTCACCCTTCATGTGGGCTGAGTATAACCACCTCTTTTGTTAAAGCTTAATTGCTGTTGGCAGGTCAATAGGAGGGATTTACCCAGGCCAGTTAGCTTCAAGGACTGGCTGTGACCACTTACCACCAACTTCTGCCCTCTGTGAAAGATCAGCTGTGCAGGAGCAGGGTACTCTGACATGGTCTGTAGCTATCCACTGGGTGTGCTGACACTGGGGTTTTTAGGGTGGTGAAGGGCAAGATCAGCCCCCACCTGTGTTCTACTCAGGGCTACCTAACTGAGCTATAAAGCAATCTGAGCTGGCTGCTACTTCTGCTGGGCTTGGAGGTTCCCAGGTGAAGCCAAGCTGTGAACCTAAGCTGGCTGCTGCCATATTGGCCTGGGGCCACTTAGCAAGAGGTGTGGGGGCTGGGAGTTGACTGAGGCTAGCTGTTGCTTGTTTGAGAGGATTTACAAAGTTGTGGAGCATGAGCCAAGACCAGTCATTCATATGGAAAAGCCACTGTCAACAGCTTGGGTGGGCCCTCAAGATGGGTGGGATGGAGCTTCATGGGATCTCTAGAGGGGGGCAAACAGAGTTAGCCAGATTGATGGAGTCTCAGATACAGTACCTACCTGCCTGCTCTGTGGCTTTATGCGGGGAGAGTTCAGGAGAGGGATGATAGCCTCTGCCTTCCTTTCTGTCTGGGAGAAAGCTGTCCCCCAGCTCTTGCCTTGACACTAGACGCTTCAGTTCCTCCCAATATGTCACTGGTGCCATTCAAACTGATACCCTAATGTTGGAACTAAGAAGGATTGAGTCTGAGTAAGTTCATGTGTGAGTTCTTTAAGAGGAACTGCTTGGGACTCCTGAAGTTTCTTTTAAGACTCAATCCCCACTAGCTTTTACAGCTAGATGTTATGGCTTTTCTTTTCAGCACTGGAACCCAGTCCTGAGGGGCCCGGTGGTGGGCTTGGACACTTTGCTCCTGCGATTATCCAAATTTTTATGCACCACATGTGGTGTGGGACCAGCCTGTTCTGTGTCTCCTCCCCTTCTACCAGTCTAGATGGATGTGGTTTCTTTAATTCTGTAATTGTCAGACTTCCACTCCACTCAATTTCTGATGATTTTGAGTGATGGCTATTCTATAGTTTAGTTGTAATTTTGATGTGGTTGTGGAAGGAGGTGAACTGTGTTTACCTATGCTGCTATCTTCTGTGCTGCTATCTTGACTGGAAGTCCGAATATATCATATTTAACCCTTAGTATAATAATTTGGTGAGATGGGCATTATTACTATGGTCTGAATGTTAGTATCTCCCCCTACCCACCTACCAAATCCATATGTTGAAATCCTAATGCCAAATGTGATGGTATTAGGACATGGGGCCTTGGAGGCACTTAGATCATAAAGGTGGAGCCTTCATAAATAGGTTAATGTTCTTATAAAAGAGACCCCCCAAAAAACCCCTAGCCCTTGCCACCTTGTGGGAACATAGCAAGAAGGGGTTGGCTATGAGTGAGGGAGAGGGCGTCCACGAGAACGCAGCCCTGCTGCTGCCTCCAGTACTATGAGAGTAACGTTTCTGCTGTTTATAAGCTACTCACCCCGTGGCATTCGTTATATCAGTGTGAACAGACTAAAACAATTATTTACAAATGAGGAAACAGATGCGGAGGATTTAGAAACAGATCTTCTGAGGTACCTCGCTCCTCTCTACTCTACAAAGTGGTCACAGTCCTTTCTTTCCTTCTGCCATCTGCCTCTGGGCCCTGGGACTCTGTCACACTGCCTCTGGTGCCACACAGACACAAGGAGGCGTAGAACCAGACTGGGTAGTTTCAAGAGCTGATGCAGGATTAAGGAAGGATTTATTAGGGAAAGTGTAGAGTTCCTCCTTTTCCCACTGATGGACGGACTTTCAACACCTGTCTATTTCAGGGGCATCCAACCCATTCACGTCATTCCTCTTAGACATGGTGGGGAGGAAACACGGGCCTGGGAATTGTGTCTTGGTGCCAGCAAAGTGCAGGGGCAAGTGTCAGTGAGTTTCTCAAGGTCCCCCTTTCCTGGCCATTTGAAGGCTTAAAATAAGCCTGTGCCTGGATGCTTGCTGTGGCTTGGAACAGTGGCTCAGCAGGGAGATTTACTGCCTTGCTTTCTGTGTCCAACTATTTTAAGTGTCACTTACGCTGTGGTGTCTTTTTAAATTTACGGATGTTCACTCTTCAAAGAGCCTCTGTACTCCTTCCTGTGGCTTTCTCACACATGCCCTCTGAAATACTGACTTAGTTTTACACTGCATGTACTATAGAGCTTCCTGAAGTCCCTGTGGGGTCTCTGTTCTTTACTTTGGATTTTAAGTAAAAATAGACAAAAATGCATCAACATGTACCATAAACAACCACAAAATGTTGATCTTTCTTCGTAATAGCAAAGTGTATTCTCTTTGAGAGCAAAAATATTGGAAATCAAAAGCATTTCCCTTGTGGTATAAAACTTCAGGTGCCCAATAGAAATGAGGAAATGTAGGCCAACTGATGTCTCTTTGAAAAGGGTCAGGATAAATTCCTGCTCTTTCCCCTCCTTATCAAGTGCGCTGGCCTCGCCTGCGCTATTTTCCCCTTTCCTGTGCATCACTTTCCTTGCCACACCTGCGATTTCTGGTGGGGTGGGCCACCATTGTGGACTAATTTTCACCTAACCTTTGACCATCAGAACTTGTTCTCACAGCTATCTTTAGAGAGGAAGTTCTGATGATCTTAGTCTTCCGAATTATCATATGAAAAGTGACTTCCCAGCAGATGTGGCCTAGGTTACTCACTGACTATTGCTGAGTGATTTCCTCATAACTGAGTTCAGGAAGTGTCTGATCTAGCCTGTATCAAAAGAATAAGGAAGTGTACGGGGTGGGGTGATGCTGGAAGTACGTATGAAAGATGATAAAGCTACAATTATAATAGACATAAAAGATGGAAATGACTCAAGAGGACTTCCGAGCCAAGGGCCGATTACCTAGTCCTGTTTCAAATCACCTGAGAATATTTATGCAGCCTCTGTTCTCGTCAGGACTTAGAATCTAGCTGGGACAAGACAGTGATGGGAAATATCTCTTATGTTACAAGGTGTGGTAGGTGAAGTGTCACATTAGTGGGCTACAGCAGGGGTTGACAGACTATGGCCTGAATGCCAAATCTGACCCTGTTTTTATAAATAAAGTTTTACCAGACCACAGCCGCACCCATTTACTTATTGTCTATACCTGCTTTAAAACTGCAGAGTGAGGCAGTTGCAACAGAAACCTTATGGCCCTTAACACTAAAGTGTTTCCTATCTGGACTTATACAGACAAAGTGTGTTCAACCCTGATCTAGAGGGGGTGCTGTGGGGGTTCTGGAGGGAGAGACCACTCCAGGCTGGATCACTGCAAGAGGGCTTCACATATGGGCGTAAACTCCGTCTCAAAGACAGGCTTTGTCTACAGAGGACGGTGTGGGAGAGGGCATTCCAGGCAAGCGAGGCTCAAGACCGGGGCGATTACTAGGGAAAAGTTTGACAGGAACGGAGAGATTATTTGAATAGGAATAAGATGGAAAGATGGTACAGGCTAGGTCTGAATAGCAATGAGCCTTGAATGCCAGGCTAAAATACTCTAAGTGATGAAACATATATTTTCCCATACAAGGGACTTTTCAAGTCCATTTGAGCTCTAAGAATCAATTTTTTAAAAGTACTGATGCCTATTCCCATCTCCAGAGAGTCTGTCTTAACTGGTCTCAAGAGGGTCATTAAATTTTGTTTGTGGAAAACTTCCCCAGTGACTATATTTTGCATTTGGGAACCTCTTCCTAGAAGGAGGAAATAGCCAGGAATGTGCCTGCAAAAGCCAAGCTCAGGGCCAGGTAAATGCAACAGGTGCCCAACACATGGGAGTCCAATTAAATCAGCAATATTGGCTTGTCCCAGAGCCAGCCTGATAAGCCTCCATTTTACTAGCATCAGCTATATCACATTCAGTTGGCCACATGGTTTCCAATAAAAGAAATCACTTCTGCCCACCCTGGACTAGTCTTGGAAAAGCCCATGATGCTCAATGCAGTATTGAGCCTATTCATACATTTGGGCATTTAGAGTTTTCTTTCACTGTTATTTCATCATGACCATGTACAAGGCCTTCCACAATGCACCCCTGGCCTTGTTACCTCTCTGATCGTCTCTCCCACACAACCCAGATGACTCCCCTCCTGCCACCCCACTGGCCTCTTTGGTGTTCTTTCAACACACATGGCATGTTCCTGTCTTAAGGACTCCACACAGGCTCTTCCTCTTCCCCAGGTGCCCTTCTCTTCTCCAATCATGTGCAAGGCTCAGTAGCTCACAGTCAGGTCTTTGCTCAAGGATTACCTTCTCACTGAGCCCTCTCCTGACCACCTATGTAATTTAAAATCACATCCTCTTTCTCACATAGGTGCTTCAATGCCAGGCTAAAATACTCTAAGCACTTATTACCTTTCAACATATCATGGCATTTACTTTGTTATGCTTATTTTCTATTTCCCCTATTACAATGTAAACTCTATGAGAGAAGGGATTTTATCTATTTTATTCTTTTCTGTATCCCCAGTGCCTTCGATGGTGACTGGAACATAGAAGGAACTCAAAAAGTATGTCTATTGCACAAATGCTGAGAATGCTTTTACTCGTTCTTCAAGACTGAGCTCGAACAGTTCCTCTGTAAACCCTCCTTGATCGCCCCTTTGACAAAGAAAGGAGTTCTCCCAGGGTCCCGGTTCGATTCCCAGTCGGGGCACATGCCTGGGTTGCGGGCCAGGTCCCCAGTGAGGGCCATGTGAGAGGCAACCATACATTGCTCTTTCTCCCTCCCTTCTCCTCTCTCTGAAAATAAATAAATAAAATCTTAAAAAAAATAAAGAAAGGAGTTCTCCCTCCTTTGTTTGCTTTGGCTTCTTTGAAACTGTTCAGCGCTTTCTCATGCATTATTGACTTCTATCTCTCCTACTGCTTCTGACCTCCACCAAGGCTGGGAGAGTGCATGGGCCTGGCATCTAGGGGAGACTGCACAGGTGTATTCAGGAAATGAGCCAGAACTTGGCAACACAAGCTTTGGACTAGTTTTTTCCTCGTAACCACACTTTCTGTATTGCACGCCTATGTAGTACTCCATTTTATTCTAACGCCTTGACTTGAGTGGGCTGAAATGGTTTATTAGCATGTAGAAGGTATAAGAATTTCAATGAGAAAAGCCTAAAAAATCTGATGCTTTTGAAAACCTTTTGGTTATGTGGGCTATTTTTCTCTTCCCCCATTAATCTGTTTACCAAGTCCTGTTGCGGTTACTTCCTACATAACCCTGAATTTATTCACTTCTTTTCATCACCTCCTGCTCTCCAGTCTAAGCCACAGTTGTCTCTTCCTTGGAATACTACAACCATTCCTAAATGATATACTCCATCTGGTCTCATCCCCTAGTCCCACCCTCTACACAGAAGCCCCAACAAGCTTTTATTTATTTTTTTATCCTCACTGAGGATATATATATATTTTTCATTGCTTTTAGAGAGAGGAAGGGAGAGAGAGAAACATCAATGTGAGAGAGAAGCATCGATAGGCCACCTCACCAAACCTGCAACCTGGGTATGCACCTCAGCTGGAAATTGAACCTTTGGTTATGGGATGATGCTCCAGCCCACTGAGCCACACAGGCCGGGGTGAGCCGCAATAAGCTTTTAAAAACACAAATCAGTGCTTGCTTTGGCAGCACATACACTAAAATTGGAACAATACAGAGAAAATTAGTGTGATCCCAGCACAAGGATGACACACAAATTTGTGAAGTGTTCCATATTTTTTAAAGATTTTATTTATTTATTTTTTAGAGAGAGGAGAAGGGAGGGAGACAGAGAGGGAGAGAAACAGCAATGTATGGTTGCCTCTCACATGGCCCTCACTGGGGACCCGGCCCGCAACCCAGGCATGTGCCCTGACCGGGAATCAAACCGGGACCATCTGGTTCCCAGCCCGTGCTCAATCCACTGAGCTACACCAGCCAGGGCACCACATTTTTTAAAAATTAAAAAACTATCATGAAACAATAAAATAAAAGTTAAGAAATATAAATAAAAATAAAAAATAAAATCACAAACCAGGTGATGTCTCTTCCCGGCTTTAAACCATTCAGCCTTTGCATTGTACTTAGCACAAAGTGAGAAAGCCTTACCATGGCTTACAGAGTGCCAGCAATTTGCTCCCACTTTTCGCCTCGACCTCATCTTAGGCCACTTTCCCCTTGGTTATTATCTCTGCTGGTTCCCCTGCCTGGAATGCCTTCTCTTCAGTTGCATAACCTCCCTTCACTTTCCCAATCTCAGTTCAAATAGTCTTCTCCTCAGAGAAACCCTGTCAGACCAGGACAGCTCAGACCAGGAGCGCTGTCCTGTCTCATATCCCCATAGCACCCACTTCTTCCTCTTTTTACCACTGCTGTCTTGTTTAAATTACTTTCCCCACCAGACTCAAGTGGCCCTACTAGAATTCAGACTGCACAAAGGTAGGCACGTTAATCTGTTTTGTTCATGCCTGTCTCCTCAGTACCTAGAGAACAGTGTCTAGTGCATAGTAAATGTACAATGATTTTTTCTTGAATGAATGAATTAGGGGCTAGGTTTGTCTGCCTTATTTACTGTGTGTCTCTGGACCTAGCACGGTGCCTGGCACCTAATAGGCACTCAAAAAATTCTTATTGAATGAGGAAATCAATCTTTGATATTGCCTTCTTAGGCCCTTTACCAAGGCTTTCAACTTTGAACATTAATATTTATTCAATGGCTTTCTGATATACTCTCCTACCTTGAGAGGTTTATATACTCCTATGTGAACAATGACTAGAAGCTCCACCTGAGATTCCATCCACAGCTCCCTCATCAGTGTGATGTGACTTGTAAATTCAGCATTGGAGAAAGAAATAAATTTTCACCTTGTAGCATGACATTTGGGGTCAACAAAACCATTGGTGCTCTTAGCAGAGATATCTGGAACTGGATCTCATGCCAGCCAGGCTCTGCAATTCTCAGCATTTTCAATAAGCAGAGAAGAAAACGTGCAAGCTGCTTGTCTCAGGTGGTTGGAAGGAAAATGCCACACCTGACCATGGGCCTCGGCCTCACCGCCTGCCTTCTCTGGGGCTGGAAGGCAGGCGGTGAGGCCGAGGCCCATGGTCATAGAAGCTCTGAGAAGTGGAACTGTTACATAGGCCGGGCCCTGGGGAGCATGTTGATGCTGCTGAGATGCTGCTGTGTGTGTTGGCTGCGACCCTCGAGCCCCCGGCTGGGGAGAGGGGCCATGCACAATGACTTCCTTCATGGAAAAACTTGACTCTGCAAACTTGGGTTTGAAGGCTTGACTCTCTCTCCTCCTGGTAAATCACAAGCCGTGAGAAAGGTTGCACTGTTTGGCTCTCTGAGCGTTAGCATGACATGGCAGGAGTCCCTCTGGCAGAGATGTCATGAGGAGTCCCTCTGACGGAGGCTTTGGAGCTTGCTCCCTCACAAAGGAGAGTTTGTGACTCGTTATAGGGGCGGGACAAACCTTTTGTATATATTCTGTAAAACATTCCAGTGGGGCCTGGGCCTAAACAGGATTTGCTGAGAAAAGGTCTCTTAAGCCTCATAGTTGGTTATTGGAGGCACCTGAAGTCATCTGATTCTGACAAAAATCCATGACTTTTATAACACAGATTTTCTCTTTTTCCCAACCTTCCTAAGAAAGATTTCTATTTTTTTTCAGGCTCTTTTACTTTATGGAGAAAGCCTAACCCAGCGACAGAATAAAGGGCAGAGTGAAAAGTGTGCCCCCACTTAGACACAGGAGATACACAGGAGATGCGTGATCACTACCACAGACCTTGGTATCCTTTCCACGTAATGAGGGGGACGGACTAATCAGTGGTTGGCAAACCTTTTCTGTAAAGGGCCAAAAGCAAATATTTAAAGTCTTGTGGGCCAAATGGTTTCTGTTGCAAGCACTCAACTCTACCATTATGGGGTGAAAGAAGCCATAGACAATATATAGGTAAATAAATGGGTGTGGCTACATGCCAAGAAAACTTTATTTACAAAAACAGGTAGTGAACTAGATTTTGTCTATGTGTCTTTGTTTGCCAACCCCAGGAAACATTCTCTCTTAAAAGCATCTATGTAATAATTCTAGAACATGATTATCAAGACTAGAGAACAATTACAAAAAACAATTAGAAAATAATTAATTAAATGGCAAAAAGGACATACTCATCAATAATTAATTTACATGTAAATAGACCTAATGCTCCAAGTAGAAGACATGAGGTGGCTGAATGAATATATAAAAACCAAGGCCAGTACATGTGCTATCTAGGAGAGACCCACTTCAAATGGAAAGACACACGGATAAAAAGTGAAGGGATAGTAAAAGATATTTTGTCCAAATGGAAAGGAAAAAAAGTTAGGGTTGCAATACTTATATCAAACTAAATACACTTTTAAAACAAAGGCTGTCATAGAAGACAAAAAAGGGCATTGTCATAATATAAAGGGATCGGTTCAACAAGAAGATATACTCCTGTAAACATTTATGCACCCAATGTAGGAGCACCTAAATACATAAAGCAAATGTACAAAAGGAGAGATCAGCAATAATACAGTCACAGTCAGGGACTTTAACACCACACTGACATCAATGGATATATCATCCAGACAGAAAATCAGTAAGGAGACAGTGGCCTTAAATGACACATTAGATCTGATGTGTTATTTGCTATTTTCAACCAAAAGCATCAGGATATACGTTCTTTTCACCCAGGAGCATCAGAATATACACTCTTTTCAACTGTACACTGAACATTTTTCAAAACAGACTACTTATCAGGCCACAGAACAAGTCTCAATAAATTAAAGAAGACTGAAATCATATCAAGCATCTTCTCGGATCATAATGGTATGAAACTAGAAATCATTTACAAGAAGAAAACTGAAAAACACACGAACACATGGCAGCTAAATAACATGCTACTAAACAATGAATGGGTTAACAATGAGGCCAAGGAAGAAATCAAAAGATGCCTGAGACAAATGAAAATGAAAACACTGTGACCCCAAATCTATGAGACACAGCCAAGAATAAGAAAAATTTCAAATAAACAATCTAATCTTATACCTAAAAGAGCCAGTGAAAGAACAAAGCCCCAAGTGAGTAGAAGAAAGAATCTAAAAGTTCAACATTAGAGAGAAGGTTGAATAAGAAATGGCACCTCCGGTCAGTGCAGCCATTGGAAATAAAGCTGTACTAATTTAAGAACAATAAAGTAATTTGAAAAAATTAAAAGAAAAAAAGAAAAAAAAAGAAAAAAAAAGCTGTAGAAGAATATTGAGTGGCATGGAAAGACAATTGTCATATACCATCCAGTGAAAAAAGTTACAAGTAGTATATAGAGTAGGATTTTATTTTAGAGAAAAGATATGTATAATGTGCGTATTAATGGTTGGGAAAAAGATGTCGGCACTGGTTTCCTATGAGCTAGGTAATTATAGATAATTTTCATTTTCTTCTTTTCGCTTCTATTCTTAATTATTCTGCAATGAGTCTGTATTACTCCTATAATAAAAAACTGCAATAAAAACTATTCTTCAAAATATATCAAAGGTAGTACCCTATAAATGACACTGTGAGAGCTGTCAGTCTCGGGTCTCACAAGGCTGCAAAAAGGTGTAGGTGCTGCAGGGAGGCCTGAGCTATAGCTGTTCTAAAAATGGAGCCCTGTGACCAGACCTGGACCTGGACCACTGAGGATGGGGGCATGAACCCTGCCCTCCAGAACAGCTGGCACAGTTTAAGCCTCCCTGCAGAAAGGACAGTTGTAAAACAAGGACGAAAAATGAGTACATGTCTTGTCTAGGACAACGGATCCAGTTAGGTTGGGTTTACTCTGCATGGCCAAGTCTCCATTGGGCATTTCCATGTCTATGTCACATAGTGAAGAGTGTATGAGCAACGAGGGACCCTCTAGTCCCTGGTCTTCATTTACAGTTATGGCAAGGGAGGTCCAGATGGGCCCAGGCACATGTCGCTCAATCAACCTTCCTTCTTGAAAGCTGCAGCAGTGGCTTAAAGTGACATATCAATGTCGGAGTGTCTGGTAACTAAAATAACCATCTCTGGCATAGGCTCACCTACTGGGAATCTCAGCACATGAGCTTTAATGAGGGAGAGTTAGATCTGCTATATGGCTTTTAAAAACCTGAAATCTCCCATTCTCTCTTCCCTCAATGAACATGAGAATCAAGGTCCATGAATTATTGTTTCTGTGCCACAGAACCATGATGTTCTCTGAATCTGCTGCAGCCAACCTACCTTGTAGATGGGAGGCATACATACAGAGGAATCTCACATCCTCTGGCTACAACAGTGTTGGCAAATAGCTTTCCTCCTGTATACCAGATGCCACCATGCTTGGTGGGAATGCTAAAATATATCCCAAGGCAGTGCCTGGACTAAGTGCAAAATAATATCATGATTGATCAGGGATGTCTTGGCTGTGGAAGGGGCAATTAACACTATCTTTGCCACTTATTTGCATCCTTGTCTAGAATTTCTGTTACCCTCAAAATAGGGTTTCTTTATTAAATCTCTCTCACTCTTGATTACTCTACAGAATGTCAGAGTACTTCTATAAATATTACTTTTACTACATCATTCTCCTACTTAAAAACACTCTAAAGGTCTGTCTCCATGTCCCATATAGTAAATCTACTTCCTTAGTCTAATAATCAAAGTCGTCCACAATTCGACACCATTTAATGTCAGCAACCATACACAGAATCACCTCCCTGACCTATTTCTTGTACACAGAGCGCACACTCTGGTCTAAAAGGGCCACCGATAGCAGCAGAGATGGGAGCTGGTCCAAATGGGAACAACTAAATTAAGAGACTAGGATGAGGCAATAGTTGGGAGATTCGAGGTGGAGGAGGGTATCAGAAATTTGGGGGTAAGGGACCAAGCCAAATTTGAGTGGACAAGCTCTAGCTAAGCCTTGTTCATTTTCTAAAAATCCTCTCTGAGGATATGTTTATTGATTTGAGAGAGAGAGGAAGGGAGAGAGAAAGAAAGAGATTAGAAATATTGATATAAGAGAGAAAAACATCGATGTGAGTGAAAAACACTGATCGGTGGCCTCCTGTACAAACCTGCAACCTAGGTATCTGCCCTGAGAATTGAACCCCCGACCTTTTGGTATATGGGATGACGCTCCAAGCAACTGAGCCACCTGGCCAAAGGTGACCTAGTTTCTATCCCAGTTGGCTGCCTGTCATCAGTTCTAAAACAGAGGTATTTTTTTTTCTTTTTAAAACTAAAATTCATTTTTATTGAATTACTGTGCACACATGGAGAACACAGCTATCACTAAACAGACACCCGATACATGTCGCACACATTTTCAACTTTGGGCTTATGGCATCTTCACTGTGGGTGCCTGTTTCCCTTCCTTTCTGCCTATTTGAGTCCCACCTATCCTTTGGTGCTCAGCTCCAAGGCAACACAGAAAGGCCCTGGTCTGCTTTAAATGACCTACTTCTCAGTGTCCTGAAAGCTGCCATCCTTCCCTAATTCATCTCCATAGTTCCACACAGATCTCCTCTAGTTCTATAGGGCTGGCGAGACAGTGACTCACCGCTGGGGCCGATTTTGCCCATGAGGTTACGTTCAGGGAATTTGTGGATATTGACTTGCTGTGTCATTCAGCTGGAGCAGTCTGAGAGTGAACTGGTGTATTAAGGTGTCTCTTAGCTGTTAGATTTCAATATCAGTTTAAGATAACAAAGCACCATAAACTAGTAATGGAGTGCAGCATCATAAAGCACAATACATTCTTATTGCCCATGGCTACAATGAGACAAAATATTATTCAGAATAAGGGAGAAAGAAAGTAAAACTATCACAGAAAAATATGAGCAGGTTAACTTTTCCAGCTTGCTGAAAGGCAACTGAATGACCCACGAGCTAGTGACCCGACTCATAGTAATGACTCTAAAATAAGAAAGTTTACAATGTAGACATTTAACTTAGAAAAAGTTTACCAGTAATAAGCCAAAGAAAATAAACATTTTAAAACTTCTATGAAATCTGATCAACATGATGCGGAAGAACTCAATGCCAAGCTATATCAGTTATAGGAAACAGAATAGGGCTACTTGTTACTGTATCTGTGTCTTATTTTTACCCAGATCAGAAATAGAGAAATCAAAAGCCTTCCACATATGCCCACACACTAGGAATATTCTTTGCTAATTTCAGATGATAACAAACACCGAAGCTACTCTTTCTGTGCTGTAACCCTAAAGGCACCAGACCCCATGGCCATGTTGATAAGTCAGCAGCAGCACGAATGGGAACTCTTTGACCTGCTGGACATTGCGAGCTGGTGGGAAGAAGAGTACAGAAACTTTAACTGTGAGTCAAAGGAGTAATTCTAGCTGCCATGACCAATATTTGGGACCACATAGAGTTAGTATTAAAGATTTTCTCCATTTGTAGGTCTGTTCTCTTTTTTTTTCTCAGGCCTTTGAAGGCAGAAGTATTCTTTTCCGCCTTTAATATTCCCAGAGATCATTGGAAGTGTGGGGGTTTCTCTGGCACCTTCATGACGCAGGTGTGAGAGACACGGCAGTTGGATGCCCTTGTACAGCTCTCTACTACCAGAAGCCACCAGCCATGTGGCGCTAACTTGGTGAAGTTCTAGTGACAGATGCCGGAGAAGTTACACCTGGTGAAGTAATTTAAACATTCGATTTGTGGAGTCTGTCAGAACTGAGTTTAGGCCCTACTGATAGAAGGCTAGGTTAAACAGAATTATCTGGTTTGGGGGGGATGTTGACATTTCATCTTTCTCTTTGAAAGTTGATGAACTATTTCTAGTTTAGTTGGGAGGATGTCAGGGGGGAATACTGGGGTGTGGTGGGCAAGGAGCAAGGAGGTACAGGAGCTGCTCTCTACTCATCGTTCTGTGAATCAAACTGATTTAGAGGATCTGGACTGTGGAATCGACCCGAGAGGATTCAGAAAGGAGCCACGCTGGAATCTAGACAAGCTAGAGCACTGCCTAAGAAATGCACTCACCTCATATGGAAAGTCGGCCAAGTTTCCACTGGTGAGTCTGGATTCTGTAGGCAATTTAGTGATTTCCTGTTGGCCACCCCCCGCTGCTGCCTCTTTCCCACCTGCAAGCAGTCACCCATCCATAAATCCTGTCCAGCCCTGGATTTCTGCCCAGTGTTCCAGAGGGTTGGACTCACCAAGGAGAGCGGAATTCCCAGGATCCAGGACCAGCTGTGTTCCCAGAGGAGACGTCAGCACTGAAGGAAGGTTCGGTCCAGTGGCTGAAAGCAAGGCTCTGATATCTTCCAACTGCGTGGGGACTTGAGGGGGATCTGTGAGAAGGCAGATGGTCAGTCATGCAGGTTAAAGTGTCAAGGCTCTGTTCAGGGGAGAAGGAGAGGTCAGCACGCATGTAAGTGTGTCTTCTGTTAGGCAGGCATTACTGTTGTTGCCCTTAATATTTTTTTTCTATAGAAAAGGTGTGCCTATCAAATTGAGTCTCAGTTGTAAACGTAACATTTGATGCCTGAATCAATAAGGTCAGTAATAAGAATCAGGCATGTAGATTTCCGGAGCTCCTTACTAATACCACTTTATATCACAGTGCTAGTGGGTCCCTATAAATATGTAGGTACATTAAATTATATTATAAAGACACTTTTAGAAAGCCAGCATTTCTTCAGCATTTACTAAATGTGAAGTCTTATGCTAACTAGTGTTTCTTTTTTTATTTATAACATCTTTTAGAAGGAGGCACTTTATTATTATCCCCACAGATAGGAATATACAATAGGAATTCTTATTTAAAAGGAGGCTATGGGTGACTTTTTCTATGAGGAAAAAGGTCCATTTATGAAGTTGATAATTAAATTTGTGGTGTGAATTTTTCATGCTCAGTAGGACAAATAAGCAGGATAGGGATGATTTGCTATTTAAAGTCTGATAAGGAGTCAGGGCTGAAGTCACCAGGGGTCACAGTTAACACCACAGAGCCAAAGTGACGCAACAGGAGATACAGTGGCTGGCTTGCCTTCCGGCCTCTCCTGATGCACGGCATTTCAACTCCCCAGGCCGACTCCCACCTTTTCCTCCAGAGCCCGTGTTGGAGCGGAAGGAGAAACAAGAGTATTGTTTCGAAACTGATGGTCATTTCAGCAGTGTTCAGTGAGGGCCTACTATTCTCTTGTCACCTCGTTTGGTACTTGTTAGGTATGACAAATAAGTCATGATGATGCCAGAGTCTACTGCAGAAACATATTTCTGCAAAAAACCATTGTGTACAAAAAACAATGATGAGTTTGGTATGTACATGGGGTCTGGACCAAATAATGCCCCTTTTTTATTACAAAATCTTTTACTACAAAATTATAAGCATGTAAATCTGTAACATAACAATATCACACTCTAGCACAGCATGTGACATTTTAGCTGAAATGTTCAAATTAAAACTATAAATTATTATACCCATATTATCACCTTACCAACTACACTCAAGCAAGCCAGACCCTGTATATAATTTATATATATATTTTAAAAATACAAAGATATTATATATTAGATATAAATAACTTAAATATTCTTTGTATGGTATAGGGGAAAAATATCATGTTTGGGTTCCAGAATCCTCAGTTCGAGCAGTGGCTCTGTCGTTCACTGACCAGGGCTAGTCACTTAGTCCTTCTGAGCCCTAGTTTCCTCATCTATAAAATGGAACCTCATCGTATCCAAGATTTCTTTCTACTCTAAAACACCATGGTTTTAGGAACTGATGGTGGCAGTTTACTCAAACCTAGACTTTCCTCCTCTCATCCTTTTAAATATTCCCTTAAGAGCACTGAAACTGAATATTGAAGCAAACTGAATTCCCTCAATACTGCAATTGAATATTTCTTTAAGAATATTAAAACTCAGGAAGCCTTTGCTTATTTACTAAAAGTTAAAAGGGTTAGGTTATGTCCCATCTCCAAAACCATCACGTCTCCTTGGAAACAAATGTTGGCACTTTCTAATGTCTTCACTGCTTCTATCATATTTTTCTTTTTTGGTGTACGTACATTTGATCTTCCTAGATGAACTGTAAATTCTCCAAGGACAGAGGTCACCTCTTATATTTATCCCACATGGAACTTAGAGGCAACATTTCATGAATATTCATCCAGCGGCTATATGAATAAATGAATACAATTCCACCTTATTACACTTCCAGTCTCCATGCTACAGGTTAAGTCATGGAACTTGGCATAAAACCTCAGCTTTATACACAAAATCCCTGATTTAAAAATGTAGCCACATTTGTGGCTGATAAAAAAAGAAGACACTATTTCTGTGTTCATAAACTACCTATAAAACTAACAAATTTTGATGAATAAACCAAGACTTTGGATCAAGGAAAGCCCTAAACTTAAGAATCTAAATAGTGGTGTTTTTTTCTTATCGAGCTGGATGAAAATGGGAGACGTTACGATCTTCAGGCCCCGTGTTCACAGTCACACCGAATTAGAGTTGAAATGCTGCAAGAACTGGCTCCCAGAACATGCACATCCATCGGCAAAGCTGCAGTAGTAGCTACACACCCTCGGCTTTCGCCTGTTAGCAGAGGCAACAAGGCGGGGTATTCCGGAGGAAAAGCCCACAGGAAGTACCATAACTCCGTGTGGGGCAACAGTCTCTGGGCCTCTGGCTCCAGGCTAGCAGCTCAGCTGATGAAACCCAACACAGACAAACGGCATCCTTCACTGAGTTGATTTGCTGTGACTTCCTATGATGACTGGAGGTTTACGCAGCCACTGGTGAGACGAAAACCCATTTGGGCCTGTGTGAAACCCGGGTTGGCAGGGACCAGAGATCCTATGCTTTGGTATACCATCAACTTGGGATGTGAAAATACAAGTACAGTTTAATTGTTTTTTCCTGAGGAAGTCATGGTGTGTAATTAGTCATATTTTTCATATTTTTCTTTTTTTCTTAGAATTATAGCTTTCTCACCAAGAGAAAGTACCCTAATAATTGACTTTAAAAAACCAAGACAAAAACAACCTTTTTAAAGTTTATTCCACCGACTTCCAGACTCTGGAAGAGAAACAGTGTCCCTAGTCCAAGGGACAAGGGACTGTAGCTTACAACATGGCTGAGTCCAGCGCTGGGCCACAGCAAGTACTGAATGGTGTCTGAGCAATTGTTTTTAAACACCTTTTTTATGCCAGGAACTGTGATAGACTCTTTAATCAGGGGTTCTTATGTTTGGGGGTACTGTAGTCTGAATGTCTGTGGCTCCTCAATTTTGTATGGTGAAATCCTAACCACCCCAAGGTGATGGTATTGGATCATTGGGACTTGGGGAGGTGATTATGTTATAAGGGGATTAGTGCCCTTATAAAACAGACCCCAGAGAGTTGGCTTATCCCTCTGTCGAGTGAAGACACGGCAAGAAGCCAGCAGTCTGTTGCCTGGAAGAGGGCCTTCACCAGAACCTGACCATGCTGGCACCCTGACCCTGAGCCTCTAGAAGCATGAGAACTAAATTGCTGTTCTTTATAAGTTACCCAGTTTGCAGTATTTTGTTACAGCAGTCTGAATGGTCTAAGACAGGTGTGTACATGTGTGGGCTTCCTGTAGACTAGACCATGAACTACCTTATGTTACATGAAAATAGTTGCATGTATGAATTTTTTTGGAGGGAGTAACCTATAGTTCCCCTCTGATCCTCCAAGAAGTCCTTAACACAGGAGTTCAGAATAACTGCTGTACTTGTGTTTCCTTTACTTTATATGCCCCCCCCCACCCCCGTGTGGGCAATCCTTGTTTCGCAGGTCTCCATGCAGAGACCAGCACCTAAACTTAGCAAGGTTAAGTGACTTGCTCCACATCACGCAGTGAGTAAGCGGTAGAGCCAGGGTTCAAGCTGCTGCCTGCCTGGCTCCACGGTCTGTGTTCTTTCTATTGGAAGGCCCTAGGGTGGGGAGAAGAGAAGGGTATTGATTTTGCCTTTGTGTACTTAACTGGGTCAGGGAAAAGAGGAGGTGGAGAGTGAGTTAGTCACCCCCAGTGGGGTCCACCGGGGCCACCACCCTCGAGTTGCTTACCTAGGATCAGGAGCTGCGTGTTCTCAGTCAGCTCCCCGTGCACGTTGGCTGCCCTGCAGGAGTAGAGGCCCTGATCCGAGGGGGACACGTCTGTGAGTAGCAAGGATCCTTCGTGCATGTGGTGGGAGGAGCCCAGTTTACTTTTATTCCTGAACCAAGTGACTTCGGCTTCAGGCACACCTAGGAAGAAAAAAATAAATTCATCAGCCAAACAGGTTCAGGTACTCGGGAGCCATCTAGAGCCTCTTGCGGGCACTCCCGCAGGCAGCATCTACCCGGGCATCTTCTCTCACCCTTTGGCCAAACTACGTAATGCCTCAGACCTCGCAGTTGTCTGGAGAGCTTTGGACTTTTCAAACTTACACTGATGAGGCAGGAAGAGGGAGGCCAGTTAAAGGAAGAGGAGGCATGCAGCTGGCCAAGGGCACTTCCAAAGTAGAAGAAGACAAAGATTCTTTGGAGAAAACATACTATAAAAATATAAGAACCAAACCTATATCCATCAGTGAGTATGAATGATCGAGAACTACATGAAACAAAGCGTTGGGTAGGAAAAGTCAGACACGGAAGAGTATATACTGCATGATTTCCTTTCTGTAAGTAAATAACACAACTGGTCACCTCGAGGCAGTCGTTAGGAGTCAGGGTGAGGGCTCATCTGAGGGAGGGATGACTGGGGAGGGGCTGTGACCGAGAGAAGGACAAAGGGCTTGGTTGCTTGTAATGCTCTGTTTTTGACCTGGGAGCTGGTTTGGTGAGTTTGGCAGCTTTATATGTGCACTTTTCTGTCAATATATTACATATTAGCAAAAGTAAAAAGCCACAAAATGTTAATACATCCATGAGCCAGACAAAGGAAAGCTGCCACACATCCTCACCAGAGCTGAGACTCTATGTAGAAAACATGGCCGTATTTTTGAGGCCTATGCATTTTCTGAGAACAAGTGAACATGGAGCTATAATATCATGAACACCACAGAAGAAGAAAGATGAGAAGAAAGTACTCTGCTCTCTCCTCAGTCTGAGTTTACTGTCTGTGAGAAAGAGCCAGGGAAGATGTGTGCATATCAGTAGGGATTGCATGCCTGATTTTGGAAGTCAGGCTCTGTCTTCTAGGGGTATTATAAACCAAACGCTTGTGTTCCCAAGGACAGATATGTTGAAGCTCTAACCCCAGTGTAGTGGTGTTTGGAGATGGGGCCTTTGAAGGTATTTAGGTTTAGATGAGGTCAGGATGGGCAGAGGGTTGTCCTCATGCTGAGATTAGAGCCCTGATAAGAAGAGACCAGGGAGCTGGTACTCTCCACCAGGTGAGGGCACAGCAAGAAGATACCTGTCTGAAAGCCAGGAAGAGGGTTTTCACCAGGAACTGAACGGATCAGCACTCTGATCTAGGAATTTCCAGCCCTCAGAACTGTGAGAAGTAACCTGTTATTTAAGCCACCCAGTCTATGGTACTTTGTAATAAATAGCAACCTGAATAGACTAAGACCAGGGACAGCTTTAATTCTTCAGGAAGTTTCCTTGCAGTTGACATGCTGATTAGCGGGTCCCAGTTTAGCACAAGCCTTCTGCCACAGTCTGTACAGGAGGCTCCCCAGTAGCTGAGCGCTGATTTGGGAGACAGAAAGTCTGTGGCATTAATTCACCGATCTCCAGGGAACAGAAAGCTACATCCCTTGCATGCCCCAGCCTGCTGACCCAGCTCAGAAAGTTTACTCGTAGAATTCTCGGGCATATATTCAGGATATATTTGGAATGTTAAATGCTCGTAAACAGGGGCAAACTAGGAGGAGTCAAAGAGCCAGACCTTTCACCCTGTGCTTTCCCTGAGTTGGGGCTGGATTTTGTCCTTAATGGGCAACCTGCTGCTTAGGATATGACACTTGTCCTTGAATCTGATCAGAACATTTACCCTTGGTGTACTCTGTGACACCCAGCTGAAGAGCCCTCGTTACAGCCCTGGTGCATTTGCTGTTCCCGAACTCAGTGGAGGAAGTGAGATGGGGTGGGAAGGTGATCTCACACTTCCTCCCTAACCATGTGCTGCCTTGGGTGAACTCACTGGTGCTCTAGGTGCTCTGCTGCCTCAGGTGGGGTTTTCCAGGCCTGGAGTGGTGGCCTAAGGGAGGTGGCCAGTGTTCAGCCAATCTGTAAGCCCTCTCTCCCTGATATGGGGAACCAGGAGTAGACTCTCTGGTCTTCTCTTGTATTTGTATTACCCACAAGTCAGTGTGAATCCCTAGGGACCTGCATGCTGACTGGAAGAAGGAGGCAGGACTGAAGAGAGAGTGGAGACTTGGATGTGAACCCCTGATCCAGCAGGGAGAGGTGCACAGGTGTTACTTGATGCTCAAGTGCATGAGAGGGTCCAGGCAAGCATCGTCTCTAAATACACCTGGACAAAAGATGCAGGTATTTTTCGCTGTAGCACCACTAGGGAGAGCAAGAGCATTACCATGCCTGGCCATGTGAGGGTGAACTTTGAACCCCGAGCTCAGTTTTTACATATTAAAAAAATATATGCACAGCACTCAGGAAAGAGCCTCTGAAAGTAAGTTGGAGAAAACATTGTCAGTCATTTCTGTCCTCAACAAAAAAATGAGGTCCCACAAACCATTTTCTACATGCATTTTCCCTTGCAACGGATTTCTCGCATGGAGCACTGTCACTGGCACGTTCCCTTGAGGAGGGCTGTGGGCAGCACTTGACTCCTAATGGGAACCAAAGCTTCCAGGAACAGGAGGCAGAGTAAGAGAACTGGATTAAAGGAACTTCGGTTCCTCCCACAGAAGCACAATGACTAAGTGGATGGGGAGCAAACATTCTGTCTCCGTGACTGTGCCATCATGGAGATGAGCTGTGGTGCGTGTGCTTCCAGAGCCAACACTCGTGGGCTCTCTGTGTGTGGCGTGGGCAGCTCCTGCAGCGAGGAGCCCACGGCTCACCAGTGTGTCCTTCTCTGCTTGGGACCCGAGCTCCTGCAGGGCAGCCAGAGGAGGAAAGAGGAAATGAGAGGGGAGATGGTAAGAAAGAGGAAGAAGTAGGAGAGGGAGAGAACCCCAGGATGGAGACAGGCCTGGGACCCATTGCTCACTTCCCAAGGAAGGAGTGTAAGCCTCTTCTGTTCCCTTCCTCACTCTGCCTCCTGCCCTCATGAGACTGGCTCTGTGACTGAAAGGGCTGAATTCCTCAGGTTCATGGGAGAGATGGTGATGCTCAGGAAAGCAAAGGGTAGCAGGAAATAACCTTCAGTCTCTGTAAAACTGGAGCTATAGAGGTGGCAGCAGTGCCAAGGGAAGATAAATTATGTAGGAATCATTCTATTATGTTTATTAGCAAATCCCTCTCTGGCTCAATCAAGCAGGTACCTGCATCCTTAGCTTGCCGATGGATGTGTCATCACTGGTGCCACATTTTGGGGCTTCCTGTCTGAGAATGTGGGCCTTAGGCAGAGAATGGCACAAAAAGGATGCTTTAAAATGACAGCCAGTCATTCTGTGACTGGCTCTGACATATCACAAATGTAGTAACAATAAGGGAAGATGAAAAATAAGCAAAGCATCATAAAGTTATTTTTTCTTTTTCTCTCAAGAAGATGACAATGATGCTTTAGAAAAATCCACGAGGCTGTGTGCCAGAGTCCCTTAAAAAGGGTTCTAGATATGTGTGCTTAATACTGTCATTCAGAGTATCTAGCACCGGGAGGGCACCCAGGTCAGGAGCTTTACAAAAATATCCTGAACATGTTAGAGGGAGAAAGAACATTTACTACAAGCTAAATATTTCATAAACATCATCACATTATTACAAAGACCTAATGAGGACTATTATTGATCCCATTTTACAGATGAGAAGAATGGGGCCGAAAGAGATTAAGAAAGCTGCCTAAAGTCACACTAGTTTGGATCCCTGAGTGATTATAGGGGGGCAGGGCCCCCGTCCCCCTCCCCCAACTCAGCCCCTAGCCAATCAGTGACCTGCAAATGGCAGGGTGGGGATCCAGACTCCTACATTTGATGCCACAGATCTCCATTTTAACAAGCACATAATCCTCACTTAACATCATTGATGGGTTCAGAGACTTGAAGCTAAAAAATGTATAACAAAGCCAACCTTACTGTAAGCTAACGGATATAAACAAGAGGAGTTATGGCATCTCATCAGCATTAGAATGAAACCACGTTGAATGAAACGACATTATTCGAGGCCCCGCTGTACTCAATATTGTTTGCTGTTATACTAGACTGACTCCTGAGAGAGGATCTGAATTTGCTGCACTATTATTTTGGGTGTCAAATCCTTAAGTACTTTGTACTTTCAGAATGAACCTTTCTACTGTAATTGTAATACTGAGGTGTTGCAAGGAGGGAGTTTTCTCGAATCCATGTGTGTCGGCTTTGTTAGTTCTCTTCTGTTGTGCTTGGTCAGGTTGTGGGGGATTTTTTCCCTAGCCTGTTGTGCTGTGACAGCATATTCTACGGAGAGAAATGTCTGAAAAATGACAGAAAATACCTTCAACCACAGAACAAAGTTCGCAGCTATGCTGTTGACAAGTTACTTGGTTAGGCTTCCTACTCTGCACTCTCTGGTATAATTTGTGTCTAAAAAAAGGGAAGGAAAATAACCTACCTTTACTTTTTCCTCTTGGTGGCATATCTTATCAACAATACAATGCTCTTCCTGTGGCTTGAAAGAATGAGTGAATGAGTCTGGCCCAAATGGGTTGTAATTTGATATGATTATAAGGATTAGTGCATATAATCCCCACTGAGCTGCCAGGTAGGGTGATGTTATAATACTCTTTTTTAAAAGCCAGACAGGATGTTCTTAACTGGACTACGTGTTATATTTGGAAGGCTGCTTGCACCATGGCAGCCTGTCAACATCTCAAGGTAGGCGTCCATGGAAATGTGTACCTTGACATACTAAGTGTGATGGCCTGGTGCAAGAAAAGGAAAGGATACAGTAACTTAAATGTCAGCCTGGGCAAGTCTAAAAAACAAAGGGAGCCAGGAAAGGAGCTTTTCGCCCTCCACATTCCTCCATACTGACCGTGCAGTCACTGACAGCTGCTCACAGGACCCATAATCTTCTACCCAGCTAGGCGACACTGCCCGCATCCCTTGTAGTTGTGAGTGGTCACGTGACTAGGAGGGATTGTGAAAAGTAGTGATGTGTGCTACTTCCAGGTGTGGCCCTTATAAACCTCCCTAACCATCCTCTACACTTGTTTCCCCCTCTTCTTGTTGAGAGCACAGAGGTAACCACCAGGGAGACCTTGGAAGGCATGTGTTCGAGACAACAGTGCCACCAGCATTCTGTGGCCCTAAATGACTGTGGGGCACATCCTCGCCAGCTGACCAGGCATACTCTTTGGACCCTTTAGTAGGCAAAAATATACTTCTATTGAATTTCAGTTACTGTACCTTTGAGGGTCTACTTGTTAGCAGAGTCTCGCTTTCTCTAATATATTGCCCATCATTGACTCCTCAGCTAGTTCTTTCTACATCACTATTCCTGACGATTTTATCTCCTAAGTCCTTTGAAAGCTTCCCTTGCTCTTAGGACAAAACCTGAAACTGTACCATAATCTATGAGAGTGTGTAAGATCTAGCTCCTGGATACTCTCTGCCATTCTCCAGCCACATGCCATGATACTTCCTTCCCTGTCTTCTGTACTACAGCCAGAGCAACCATATTTCACTCCTTCAGATGTACCATGTTCTTTCTGCCTCAGGCCCTTTGCACATTCTGTTCACAATGACTGAAACACTCCCTCCTCCCCCAGCTTTTTATCTTTCACTCAGTTTCCTGAACTCTCAAACTGGGTCTCAAACAGAGAACCAGTATGAGGGGGGGTGTGGTACAATAAATTGGATTATTTTTCAAGAAAAAGCCTCATCATATTCATTGCATAAAGCTTTTCATATTTAAGGGTTGGCAAGAATTTGTGAGACGGCATTTTACAACTTGAAAGCATATGTGTGCAAATGCTATTTAATGAAAAACTACTAACAAGAATGTAAGGACATGAGTTACTCTATGTAAACTATGCAATATTCTTAAAATAGACTATTATGTAGTCATTAAAATTATGTCATAAGAAAGCCATAAGAGCCACTTGTAGTGGCAAAGTAATGGTAGTTCCTGTAGTTCCTCCTGCCATTTAGCATTCCAGCCATCAGCATTTTGACAGGAGGCTCAGCTTAAGGACATTTTCTTTGTTCAGTAAATTCATAGAATAACTGTGTGATCAAAAGAGGGGTTGGGGCCCTGGCTGGTGTAGCTCAGTGGATTGAGGGCGGGCTCTGAACCAAACAGTCGCTGGTTCGATTCCCAGTCAGGGCACATGTCTGGGTTGCAGGCCAGGTCCCCAGTGGGGGCTGCGTGAGAGGCAACCACACATTGACGTTTCTCTCCCCCTCTATCACCCTCCCTTCCCTTCTGTCTAAAAATAAATAAATTTAAAAAATCTGAAAAAAAAAAAAGAGGGGTTGGGGGCTTGGGTGAAAAAGGTGAAGGGATTAAAAAGTACAAACTGGTAGTCACAAAATAGTTACAGGGATGTAAAGTACAGCATAGGGAATATAGTCAATAATATTTTAATAACTATGTATGGTGCCAGGTGGGTACTTGAAATATCAGGGGGACCACTTTGTAAAATATATGATTGTCTAACCACTGTGCTGTACACCTGAAACTAATACAAAATAATATTAAAAGTCAACTGTAATTGAAAAATAAAAAAAAAACAAACTGGAAAAAAATAGCAGGCTCTTTCCCACCCACTTTGGGAAAAAAAAGTCATAAGGCATAATGGCAGAAACACACAGATTTATTTTAGTTAACCATAATTAATAGAAATGGTTTTATGAATAAAAATAAAGAATTTAATGTGCATGGCCACGTACAAACTGGACAGGACAACCTATAATCTCATTATAAGTTTACTAAGAGTCAGTTTCTGGATGAAGCTGGGGAGACAGGGCCCTAGGTGACAAGGAGGATTTGGCCCAAGCTGGTTTCAGTGTCCTGGGCTCACCAGGGTAAATACTTCCCCACCTGAATTCTGGGTCCCTCAATCTCCTTCAAGTGCCCAATTCCTTGTTTTGGTGGCTTTTGCTCCCCATTCTTTTCCTCCTACTGATCCCAAATCTCAAGAGAAGACCCAACATGGCCCACTGTATCTCCAGGTGGTGGTCCATCCCTAAGGACTGTGTTCACAGTGATCACGTGGGGAGTGACGGTTCTATACAAAGGGTCCCACCTGCACCATCAGTCCCTGCATGAAGGGAAAGCTAAGTCATGGGAAGCCCCATCAGGGGTTTTATCTTGCTCCCCATGTGGGCATACTGGGCCTGAAGGGATTTGGTTCCAGAAGGTTTCACTGATGAGTTTAGGTGTTCAGGCCAAGGGAAGCTTTACAAAGAAGAAATTAATGTACAATGAAAGAGATGGATTTATTTCTAGTTTCCTGGAGCTATCAGAACATTTCCTGCCTGTCCACTCTGCAGACCAGGTATGACTGGGCAGCCTGGGTTGGGTGTGCTACAGTAGGGGATTCTGATGAGGACAGCAATCAGGGACCAGAGCTGGGCCCTGGCACAAGAGCCATTCATTTCTCCTTTGCGTCATGGAAGTGAAAACTCTTAGAGTAGACAGCAAAAGCTCTGGTCCACAAGAAGGGAGAAATAGCAGCTGGGATTTGTTTGTTGGTGTTTTTGTTTTTCAGTTGAAGGAATTGCAAATACCTTTACACAGAGCATATTACCACACTCTATCGTCCACTACTGCTCCCAATCCCTGTGACTTTCTGGTCCCTACAGGCCTCGAGTTTGCAAAGCCAACCCCACGGCAATGCCTATCTACAACTTCTAACAGCGCAGGCCGTTTTCTTTAATGCCTTGTGCT
This sequence comes from Micronycteris hirsuta, assembly GCA_004026765.1. Taxonomy (NCBI): domain Eukaryota; kingdom Metazoa; phylum Chordata; class Mammalia; order Chiroptera; family Phyllostomidae; genus Micronycteris; species Micronycteris hirsuta. Next base: position 84,539 of record PVJI01000185.1, on the reverse strand, counting down.
CCCTTCTGATGTGAGTAAGCTGCAGGTCCCTGTCAGTCTTACCTCTGCCACGGACCCCTTGTCTGTCTACCACCACTGCTCTGAGTTCAGGCCCCACTACCTGTCCTCTAAACCACCGTGATGGCTCCTTAACTGGCCTCCCGGTTCCAGTACTTCCTTTCTTCAATCCACTTCATGCACTGCTGGCAGCTTACTCCTCTGGAAGTATGGCTCCCAAATGTCACTCTTCTTCTGCCTTGCTCTAAACTTCTTGGCTAAGCATTCAAGGTCTCCCATGGTGGAGCTGCAACCCAACTTACTAAAGGTTAAGCCCCTCCATATCACTTCGGCACTCTGGGCTCTGGTCAGACCAAAGCACACACTGCTGCTCTCTGATAGTCCTGGGCTTGCCTACTTCCATGAATGTTCTCACATGCTCTTCTCCACTTGGAACAGTCTTTGCCCCTACTTTGCATGTTCACATTCTATCAGTATACGAGGCTGAGCTAAAAGCCACTGATTTTTATCTCATCTGTCCCAGTCAGAATTAATCTTTCCTCCTCAAACGTCTGTTGCACTTTGCAGTTTCAGAGTGACAGAGGTTTATGCCTCTCCTACTATCCCTGAATGCCTGAGAACAGAATTGATGTTTATCCTGGTATCCCATCTCAGCACAGGGCTCCATTAATATAGGAATAAATGAATGAACACATAAATGAATTTCTCACCTGCAACTTGGCAGTTGATTGTCACATTCACCCCCCGCACTGTTTTGATGGTGCTTCCTATATCCAAGGTGACGGCAGGCTCCTTGGTGTTGATCACAGTCATTCGTGATGTTTTCACTAATGGCTTTCCTGAAGATGAGAAGAAATTTGAAATTTTACTATATACAGTGGCTGTGGACTTGAGACATTCCCTTGAATCATGAGACGATGAACGATGAACACTTGGTATACCCAGCCTTTTCCCACTAACCATGTTTTCCTCTGAAAAAAATAACTATGCAATATAAAGACCATCCACTCACCTACCTTTCTACTTACCACAGAACTGTCAGAAAAAGAACAAGGATTGAAGAATATGAGGATAGAGGATGGTATCCAACAAGTTGGATTATCTGTACATTTTATCATTTAATTAACAAATAACCCTATACATTCCATTTTTAAGAGCTTATTTTTTTAAATTAAACTTTTTACTTTGAGATAATTGTAGATTCTCATGCAGTTGTAAGGCCTAACCCAGAGAATTCCTGTGTACCTTCTACCCAGTTTCCCCCAGTGATAATGTCTTATAAAACTAGAGTATACATCATAACGAGGACATTGACACTGAATAAATTAAGCAAAAGAACAATTCCAGCATCACAAGGATCCTGCTTGCTGCCCCCAACTCCACCTTCATCTTTGGCAACCGTTTAACCTGGCCTCCAGTTCTACAATTTTGTTATGTCAACAATGTTATATAAATTCAATCATATAGTATGTAATCTTTTTTGATTGGCATTTTTTTTTCATTCAGAAAAATTCTCTGGAGATTCTCCCAGGTCTCACATGGTACGATGGCTGTGTGTATCAATAGTTTGTTCCTTCTTATTGCTACATAGTGTTCCATGGTATGGATGTACCACAAGTTTTTTAGCCAGTGACTTGTTGAAAGACATCTGAGTTGTTCAGATTCTGGCTATGCAAATAAAGCTTCTATGAGTATTGCTGTACCAATTTTTGTGTGAAAATAGGTATTAATTTATCTGGGATAAATGCCTAGAAGTATAATTACTAGGTCATAAGGTAGTTGCATGTTTACTTTTTAAAGAAACCACTTAACTGTTTTCTGGAGTGGCTTTATCATTTCACATTCCCTTCAGTAAAGTATGATCCAGCTCTTCTGCATACTTATCAGCATTTAGTGTTGCCTTTACTTTTAATTTTAGCCATTCTGATAAGTGTATAGTGAAATCTCACTGTGGTTTGAATTTGCATCTCCCCAATGGCTAATGATGTTGAATATATTTTGGTGTGCTTATTTGCCATCTTTATATCTTCTTTGGTAAAATGTCTCTTCATGTCCTTTTATCATTTTCTAATTTGGTTGTTTATTTATTTATTTTTTACTATTAAGTTTTGAGAGCTCTTTATATTCTAGATACTAGTACTTTCTTCGATATGAGGTTTGCAAAGATTTTCTCCCAGCCTGTGGCTTTTCTTCTCATTTTCTTAACAGGATCTTTCACAGAGCAAAAGTTTCTAAATTTGATAAAGTCTAATTTATTACATTTTTCTTTATGAAACATGCTTTTGATGTTAAATCTAGGAACTATTTACCTCGATGTAGATGCTGAAGATTTTTTCTAAAAGTTTCATAGTTTTTTTAAGCATTTTTTTAATTGTTGTTCAAGTACAGTTTCTGCCTTTCCTCCCCACCCCTTCCCACCACCCAGCCCTCTCCACTTCTCTCCCCTGTTTCCACCCCTCCTTGTTATTGTCCATGTGTCCTCCATAGTTGTTCCTGCAAACCCTTCATCCTTTTCCGCTATAATCCCCTCCCCTCTCTCCTCTGGTCACTGTCAGCCTGCTCTCAATTTCAGTGTCTTTGGTTATATTTTGCTTGCTTGTTCATTTTGTTGATTAGGTTCCTGTTAAAGGTGAGATCATATGGTATTTGTCTTTCACCACCTGGCTTATTTCACTTAGCATATTGCTCTCTAGTTCCATCCATGCTATCGCAAAGGGTAGGAGCGCCTACTTTCTTTCTGTTGCATAGAATTCCATTGTGTAAATGTACCATAACTTTTTAACCCATTCATTTACTGATGGGTACATAGGTTGCTTCCAGCACTTGGCTATTGTAAATCGTGTGGTTATGAACATTGGGGTGCACAGGTTCTTTTGGATTGGTGTTTCAGGTTTCTTAGGATATAATCCCAGCAATGGAATTGCTGGATCAAAAGGCAGTTCCATTTTTAGTTTTTAAAGGAAATTTCATACTGTTTTCCACAGTGGTCGCACCAGTCTGCAATCCCACCAACAGTGCACTAGGGTTCCCTTTTCTCCACAACCTCTCCAACATTTGTCTGCTGCTTTGTTAATGATGGCCACTCTGACCGGTGTGAGGTGGTATCTCATTGTGGTTTTAATTTGCATCTCTATGATAGCTAGCAATACTGGGCATCTTTTCATATGTCTCTGGACCCTCTGTATGTCCTCCTTGGAGAAGTGTCTGTTCAAGTCCCTTGCCCATTTTTTAATTGGATTGCTTGTTTTCTTAGAGTGGAGTCATGTGAGTTCTTTATATATTTTGGAGATCAAACCCTTGTCTGAAGTTTCATTGGCAAATATGTTTTGCCATACGGTTGGTTCTCTTTTCATTTTAACGCTGTTTTCTTTAGCTGTGCAGAAGCTTTCTATTTTGGTGAAGTACCATTTCTTTATTCTTTCCTTTATGTCCCTTGCTCTAGGGGACATATTAGTGAAAATATTGCTGCATGAAATATCTGAGATTTTTTTGCCTATGTTCTCCTCTAGGACTTTAATGGTGTCATGACTTATATTTAAGTCTTTTATTCACCTTGAATTTATTTTTATGTATAGTGTAAATTGGTGCTCGAGTTTCATTTTTTTGCATGTAGCTGTCCAGATTTCCCAACACCATTTCTTGAAGAGGCTATTTTTACTCCATTTTATGCTGCTGCCCCTTTTGTCAAAGATTAATTGACCATAGAGACTTGGGTTTATTTCTAGGCTCTCTGTATTGTTCCATTGGTCCATGTGTCTGTTCTTATGCAAGTACCAGGCTGTTTTGATTACAGTGGTCTTGTAATGCAGTTTGATATTAGGTATAGGGATCCCTCCTACTTTGCTCTTCTTTCTCAAAATTGCAGCAGATATTTGGGGCCATTTATGGTTCCATATAAATTTTTGAAGTGTTTGTTCTATATCTGTGAAATATGCCATCGGTACTTTGATAGGGATTGCATTGAATCTATAAATTGCTTTGAGTAGTATGGACATTTTGATGATGTTGATTCTTCTGATCCATGAGCACGGTGTATGTTTCCATTTGTTTTTGTCTTCCTTGATTTTTTTCTTCAGTGTTGTGTAGTTTTCTGAGTACAGGTATGTTACCTTCTTGGTTAGGTTTATTCCTAGGTATTTTATTTTTCTTGTTGCTATATCAAATGGGATTTTTTTCCTCATTTCTGCTTCTGATATTTCATTGTTGGTATACAAAAATGCCTTTGATTTCTGAATATCGACTTTGTATCCCACTGTTTTGCCAAATTCATCTATTAGATCGAGTAGCTTTTTGGTGGAGTCTATAGGATTTTCTATGTACACTATCATGTCATCTGCAAACAATGACAGTTTTGTTTCCTCTTTTCCAATTTGGATGCCTTTTATTTCCTTTTCTTGTCTGATTGCTGTGGCTAGGACTTCCAATACTATGTTGAGTAGTAGTGAAAGTGGACAACCTTGTCTTGTTCCTGATCTTAGTGGGAAAGATTTTAGTTTTTGCACACTGAGTATGGTGTTGGCTATAGCTCTCTCATATATGGCCTCTATTAAGTTGAGAAATGCTCCCTCTATTCTCACTTTGCTGGGTGTTTTGATCATAAATGGGTGTTGTACCTTTTCAAATGTTTTTTCTGCATCTGTTGATATGATCATGTGATTTTTGTCTTTGCTTTTGTTTATGTGATGTATTACGTTTACTGATTTGCGAATATTGTACCAACCTTGCATCCATTTTCCTTTATGGAACATGTTTTTGATGTTAAGTCTAAGACTATTTACCTGGATGTAGATGCTGAAGATTTTTTGTAAAAGCTTCATAGTTTTACAGTTTACATTTAAGTCTGTGATACATTTTGAGCTAATTTTTGTATAAGGTGTGAGTCTTAGGTCACTGTTCATTTGTTTTTTGCCTATGGATGGTCAATTGCTCCATCACCATTTACTTACTTATATTTTTAAGCTATATGTATGCCTGTGGTTAATTCTAGCATTTTAAGAAAGTTTTTAATTGAATTTATTGGGGTGACATTGCTTAATAAAATTATGTAGATTTCAGATGTACAATTCTATAATACATCATCTGTAGGTTGTATTTTGTGTTCACCACCCAAAGTCAAATCTCCTTTGTCACCATTTATTGGACAAGCTTTCTTTCCTTCACTGAATTGCTTTGCACCTTTGTCAAAATCGGTTGGACATATTTTTGTGGATCTATTTCTGGGTTCTCTCTCCTGTTCCACTGACCTATGTGTCTCTCTCAATACCACATGATATTAATTATTATAGCTATACAATTAATCTTGAAATTGGGTAGGCTGAGTCTCCTTACTTTATAATTTTGATATTCTATTGTCTTTGTCTTTCCACATAAATTTTAAATTAACCTTGTCTACAACTATAAAATCCTCCTGAGATTTTGACAGGAATTACATTAAACCTGTATATCAACTTGTGGAGAGCTGACATCTTTACTGTGTTGAGTCTTCCAACCAATGAACACTGTCTACCTCTCTATTTATAGCTCCTTTAATTTCTCTCACCAGAGTTTTGTAGTTTCCAGCACACAAGTCTTATATATATTTTGTTAGATTTATACCTAATTATTTTGTATTTTTTGAGATATGTTACATGATACTATATTTTCAGTTTCAGTGTTCATTTCTAGTATATAGAAACGGTTAATATTTGTATGTCCTTGCTAAACTCACATACTAGTTTTAGGACTTTTTTTTGGTAGACCCTTGATATTTTTTAAGTAGGCAATCATTTCATCTGCAAATAGTTTTATTTCTTCTTATCTGATCTGTATTTCTTTATTTCCTTTTCTTGCATTATTTCACTAGATAGAACTTCCAGTACCATGTGGAATATGAGTGGTGAAAGTGGGATTTTGGTATGATGAGTGATTTTCAATTGAAATCTGGACATTTTCATATTATGTTATGCAACACTGGATCTTATTTAAACCTTCTGTTTTAGCTGGCTTTCTCTGAAACCACTCAAGTGGGGAGAGGGGGCAGGGAGGTGCCAGTCGTTTCTATCCAGTGAAGGTAGAAGTCCAGGTTCTCCACTTGGCCTGCTTTGTCAGCTATGTCAGGGATCTGCATTACTGCTGGGCAGGAGTGGGACTTCTGGCTTCCCACATGGTCTCCACTGACACTGCTTTGGGAGGGCCCTGTTACCACTGGGTGGTGGGGAAAGTCCTGCAGGAGGGCTTCTCTAACACCACTCCAGGTGACAGGGTAAAGAGAGCCCCACAGGGTGAGGGTGGAGCTCCAGGCTGCCTGTGTGGTCTGTCCTGGGTAGGGGGTGGTGGGAGTGGGGATGAAATTCATCTTCTCTGACATGGCATCTGTGGGTTTGCTGGGAACCTCACGTCAGTACAATACTGTGGAATCTAGGCCCCCACTCAGCCTTTGTTGGTGTGGATGGCAGTGGACTACGGTGTTGTCTGTGGTGTTTGGAGTAGAGGGTATTTTCCCAAAGTTTTCTGTCTTGCTAGGTTGCCTCTTTCCTGCCCTTTGGCTCCAAAGAGCTGGTTTACTTGGGCCCCCCCCCCCCCACCCCAGTTCCTGTTTCATTTCTTGGCAGCTGGCTTCTTAAACCCCAAGGTTGGGATGCAGGAGGCAAAAAGAAAACTGAAGGAAGTCACAATCGTGTTGTTCCTCAGTTCTCAAGGTGCCTAGCCAGTCGGCTTTCTCTTCCCAGTCTTCAATCTTCATAAGTTTGTTTTATATATAATGTCCATGGAATCCAGCTGTATTTAGCAGGAGGAATAGAAAAAAGTATATCTATGCCCTCTTCCTGGAAGTGGAAATTCTGTGTACATTACATTTTAATAGGCCTTTATCAGCTGCAGATAAAAATCTAGTACTTCATGTACACGACCACATAATCCAATGAAAAATTCATTTATTGAGCTTCTTGGGGAAGTAAGGGTCCATATGAGATCATTTTCATATACCTAAAGCTTAATTTTTTTGTGAGTCAAATGGATTTAATTTAGTTTCAATCCTTTTATAAGTAGGACACTCCACAATGGTATTTGTTCTTCTGTGCCTGCATTAACTGTGAAGAAACCCATAATTCAACAATGCCCTTTGGAGTCTTATAACTGCTTTTTATACTTTTTGTCTTCCTCATCATCTTTCTATCCTTTATTTCTGCTTGCATGGTCACACAGCCTCATATTTGAAGCTGTCCCTACTTTTTTAAATGGTGAAAGCACGTATTAATTCACAAAATGTCCTCTGAGAGGTGGAGAGGGCTCCAGGCCCACAGTGGGGTGACGTGGCCTTAGGGATCCAGGTTCCTGCTATGACTCGTCAGTGGTCCTAAGGCTCATCCTAAGGCGCGTGGTTGCCAGAAGACTTCAGTGTAATCCAGGCTTCAGCTCCCAGAGACAGGACACTAAAACTTTAACTCCTTGTAGTGTAGCTTGGGGTAGAGAGCTTTCCCAGGCTACACTACAAGGAGTAGTGTAGCAACCATAGCGATTTCCAAGTTGTAGTTAGTTGTTTTATTTATTTGTTCCTGGGTTCCCCACTATGATAGCCTTAAGGGATGTAAAATGATTGGCACCTAATACAGAATCAGAAGTACAAAAGTCATTATTAGAGATGATTGCCAAATATTTCTAAATTTCCTTTCCTCTGGACACAGAACTTTTTGGTTGAGTAGAGTGATCTGACTAAAAGCTTTGTCCAGTGGGTGTGCTGCATGAATAAATGGTTGCAAGTCTTCTATATGAATTATGAGGTGGGGTTATTTACTATTTCAGGCCTGGGAAAGGAATTGGCCACATGAGAAAAGATGGAGGTGAGAAATGGCCACCGTGGGAAATGTGATGGGCAGTGTATATGAATATAAAGATGGAGGGATGAGTCTGTTTAAATGTACAATGGAGCACTGAGTGTGCATTTGTTGTCCTCTTGAGGTCAATAGTTTTCTGGATCCTTCACCTGGTACCTGGGAACTTGGCCATGGACATTGGTCAGAACCTACTAATCTCTACTCACATGCCTTATCTTTCATTTTTTCCAGGTTTGCAGTAAGCATTGGCTACTGGGATGACTCTTACATTCGGCGTCTCGTGAGACTGCCTGAAGAGAAGAAGGCCCCTGAAGCCCTGGCCAGGTGGCTCAGTGGGCTGGAACATCGTCCCGTACACCAGAAGATTGTGGGTTCAATTCTCTGTCAGGGCCCATACCTAGGCTGCGGGTTCCACTCCCAGTTGGGGTGAATATGGGAGGCAACTGATAGATGTTTCTCTCTTTCTCTGTCTTTCTCTCCCCCTCTCCTTCTCTGAAATCAATAAACATATCCTCAGATAGGGATTAATAAAGAAGAAGGGCCCTGAAATAAACAAAGGCAAGTGACTGTCTTTCTCCCTATATCTGCTCATTGGCTGAGCGGCATGAAGTTTTAGTGATTCATTCTTAAAAAGAGAGTTCCAGTATGCATTCTCTCCAAGAGTTTCCGAAAGTGCTTATTTCCCAACCTCCTTACAAACACAGTGTAACTTATTATGAAACTTTTTATTTTTGCTTAATTTATTTTTATTGTTATTTTTTCCCCTCTCCCCTTTAACTTGCCTTTAGGCATAGACTAGTAAACTCATTAGAACTATGTTTAAAGGAAGAAATTTGAGTAAGGTTTGGAGGAGCTCACCTGTGAACATACACATAGGCTCCCTATATCTATTTTGACTGTTTTGTGGTCTTCCCCCTTATTTCACTTACATTCCATAGACTTGAGGTTATGAATGCCCTGATGTGAAGATGAGTGGTTTTGCATTATGATGGTTTCTGAGAATAATACAGGGCGATAATATGGGAATCCATCTGGAATGACGGTGAATTGATATCGGCATGTTTACCTTACCTCTCTGCCCATAAGGAGCTCTCCAGCTCTAAGTCCCCAGCTCTAACTCGTTACCTTCAGCTCTATAGCAGCCTCTGTGTTGCTATAACCAAACCTGGCTAGACCATAGCAGATCCTAACTGGCCTCCTTGCTTCTGTTCTTCTTCTACCACGGTCTCTTCTCCAGACAGACAGAGTGATCTTTCTAAAACTGAATCAGATCATAGAATTTCTCTGCTTAAATTATCCAGAGTTTTTTCAGCGCAATTAGCACACAGTCTCAAGCTCCTCCTCATGACCAAACATTCCCTACCCGTTCAGGCCCAGCTCTGTACCTCCCTGGTACCCTGAGGCCACATGCCCAGCAACCACTTTGCCTCAGCCACACTGGCCATCTGTCTCTTCTTCCAGAACATCAGCATGATTGTCTCTGCTGTGCCCTTTCCCTGACGCCATCCACCTGCAGACATCTGCACAGTTCTGTTCTTTTGGTCTTTCCTGTCTCTGTACAAATACCACCTCCTAAGGGGGTTTTCCTAACCACCCCATTTAAAACATGCACCCCTTTACTCCCCTGCCAGTCATCACCAATTTTATAAGCACTAAAACTATCAGAATTTACCTGATTTATTTGTGTGTTCTCTGCCTCCCGCCCCTCACCATGTAACCTCCCTAATGGTAGGGATCACATCTTTCTCTTTCTCTTTTGTCCTATCACCTAGTCCTGGCACACAAAAGCTTCTCAACAAATATCCATTTAATGAATATATGTGTGCATATGGTATGCTCTGTGCATTATCTGATTTTTTTTCGTAACAACTCAAAGAGGGAGGCAACGACTTTTTGTCTTTTATGTAGACAAGTCTCAGAAAGGTGGCGTGGTTTGTCCAAGGCCAGACAAACAGGTGCAGATAAACAAGTGTCCCAGGGAGCAAACAGGTGTAGGCCTGAACTGGCCCCAGAACTTTGACCTAAAGTCCAGTGCTTGTAACTGAGGATCTCAAATCCGTGTCTGTGGACAGGCCGCCTCAGAACTCCCAGGGCACTTATTAAAAACATAATCTGTCCTGTTATAATATAATAGTTGCCTTACAATGTAATAGAAACAACGGTGCCAATGGAGAGAAGAAGGTTAGGGGCCAGAGGGTTTCAGACTCACAATTACCAAGTTATATTTCCTATAGGAATTTTAATAATAAAGGTGGTTTTTATAGCTGCAAGTATATAGCTATAAAATTCAAATGTCACTGAATTAAATCCAGCACTTAATTAATTACATTGAGCTTTAGCTGAAAAGTAATGGCCTCTTGTCCCGTCACTAGAGGGGCTGCTGTTAGCACAGGCTACTTTACTGTTCTTACCTTCATGATCCATTGTTCAGACAAAGCATGAAGTTACCCAAGTATTGAGAATTCATTGAAATTTATAATGGAAACAGTGTTTCATAATCAACTGACCCTCTCACATTTATTAGAAAAAGCTTGTATATATTATTGAGTCCCACTCTAGACCTGTTAAAGCTGAATCTCAGGTGGCATGATGGAAGCTGTAATCTCTGTTTTAAACAAGTTCCTGGGTGATTTTGATAAGCAGCCAGGTTTGAAAATCAATGGATTGTATTGTTTTAGTTTTTCTTGACCTGGTTTCTCTGATTCCTGGTGAGAGCTGAGGAGACCACTAGTTCGAGACCACTTTTGCAAGACCACTAGTTCTCTACTAGAAAATTTCAATTTAGAACTCTCATTTAATGGCCAGCTAAAAACAACAGCAGCAAAAATAAGCCCATTCTAGATCACCTTTATAGTCACCTAATGAGTATGGCTAGGTAATGCCATGCCTGTGTTTGTGTTAAATTATAATCACATTAACTAGTATTACTTTAATAATGGAAGTTAACTAAAAAGAAAAAATAGAGATGCAGACAGGGAGTGAAGTGATAAACAGTATGTTTGTGCTAAGAGACTGCTAAACAAAGGTCTTGATACGCCCCACCAAAAAGGCTTTCACGTGAGACAAAGCAGGAAGAAGTGCCAGCCGCGCGAGGCCACGGTCACAGAGCCCTGCGAGCGGCGCCTCCGCCATCAAGTCGGTACGTGTCGCCGGCAGCCGTTCCATTTCTGCAAACCAGCATGAGCCCGCAGATTGAATTCATATATGAAAGTTGACAGGGTTTGCAGATTACCCTTTCAGTTAATCTGTACATCTGTGTTAGAGTTGAATGAAAGCTACACGCAGAAGATTATCCCTAATTTTACATCTGTATAAATTCAAGAAAAGCAAGGAAATGGAAAGAAAGACAAGCTTTTCAATTTATCAGGCCTGATAGGAGGAATCAAACCTGTCCGAGAGCGTCAGACTCAGAAATGGAAGTGTTAAGAGAATCATTTTTGTTCAGTTCCTATTAGCTTTTGGATTCTGGTTCCAAAAGAAGTAACACGGAGCAGGGGAACTAGAGCCTCACTAGTGAGCGAGGGTGACCCTTGTGCAAGGCGCAAACCCCGAGATGTAGCTAAAATGTGAGTCTCAGTTGTCCAGTGATGTGAAGACATGTCTTCTTGTGGTGGCCTTACTGCAGAGGCACTGAGTCCAGCAGGCACTGTCCTGACCAGGCAGGGACGGATCAGAAGGCCCTGGAGCGAACGCTCAGAGATACATTCCTGTGTACAGTCTGGGCTCTGGCTCACACCTCTTTCCCTTAAGTGTGACTCTGGGTAAAACCAAAGTCCAATGGGAAAAAATCTGAACATATGTGCTTGTACAATATCTTTGGCCTAGTGCGAAGGTGGCCGACAGAGGAGCCAGAGGAGACTGAAGGTTTGTTTTTCTGAGTGCAGCCACGGAGAGCATCGTGTGTACCTTTTTCTTAGGGCCCAAGTCCAGGCCTCTGCTGACAGAAACTTTGTTTTCAACAGCATGGTGCCTTCCATTTTAGAAGCCATGCCACAGACTGATTTGCTATTACCAAACCCTTTTCTTCTTCTTCCTGGGCCCACCGCTGGGGGGTTTCCCAGACCCTTTGCTCAGGTGTGGGGAAGGCAGTGCATCCTGCAGATGGAATGTGTGCAGAAATGAAGTGTGCCACTTGACCTGAACCACAAAAACCGGCTGTGCAATAATTTTAGGCTTTACGTGAGGAAGAAATTATCTATCATATTTTAGCCATCTAATATTTATGATTGTGTTTGTTACAGTAGCTGTCCAATGATAATTAATCCAGGTTTAATGAATATTTGCTCACTTATTGAAGGAATGAATGAAATGGGTCTTCTTTTAGTTCTCCTAACAAGTCACAAACATCCGGTGAAGTGGTTCTTTACTGTCCTTAGCCATCAAAAATGAATCGGACCTAATCAACCAAAAAACAGTGAGCAAAATAGAACCAGAGACATGGGAATAAAGAACAAACTGACAGTGACCGGAGGGGTGGGGGGAGGGGGGTAGAGGGAGAAAGAAGGGGAAGGGTCAAGTCAAGGAACATGTACAAAGGACCCATGGACAAAGATGACGGGGTTGGGGGCAGGATTGAATGTGGGAGGTGGAGGGTGGGTAGGGCAGGGGAGATTTATGGGGGAAAAATCATGACAATTGTAACTGAACAATAATAGAAAAATTTAAAAAAAGAATTGTATTTCAAAAATTTCAGGTTCCCACTGTTCAGCTAGAGGCAGTCTAGGCCAGGAAGTGCGCATGCGTGGGCATCCTGCAGGAGGAAAGGAGACTTGTCGGAGATGACTGGACACTGGGCAGGGGCAGACACAAGGACGGCAGGAGGCAGGCCTGGAGATGGCGGAGAGCTCCAGAAAGAATCAATAAATGGAAACTTGGTTGAGGTTGTGACCCAAATCTCAATTCAAGAGAAAGGTGAATAAGATAGTGATGTTCACTAATTAAAATATTTGACTATACAGCAATGAGGTCCTAGAAATTTCACAAACTTTCATAACCTAAAACTAAGCAATTGTATATATTGAGGTTTAATTGTATACATTGTATAAATTTATAAAACAGTATAAAACCAGATTTAATTAATGGATAATGCTCTGCAATCAGTAAGAATATCAAAGCAATGCCTTAAAAAATGCTAGCCTCTGCTTACAATGTAATTAATTAGTATAGGTCCCTCACAAGGGCCACTGGAGTTAAATCTGGAAAACTCCCTGAAAGGAGACTTCCCAGGTGAAGAATTTAAAGCCTCACAAGTTAATTTTAAGGGACCACGATCAGTGTAAACCTATAAAACACTTATCAATAATAACTGCATCTTATACAACAGAGTCACTAATGATGGATACTGTTAATGTGCAGTTACATTTCTTGCTGGCCAGAAACTTTTCAGGATCTGGCTACCTGGCGATTTCAACAAGAGTGGCTTTGTTACAGATAATAGTCATATTAAAATGCATAATTTTTTTAAAAGTCTGGTTCTCCTTCCAAATGCTTTTCCCATTTTGGAGCTCAGAAATTTTAACTCCATCCTGTCCTGCTGTCTCTCTCGCAAGGTCTCCTTCTCATCCAGCGCCTGCCTCCTGAGTCAGCACTCAGTACTCGGCACTCAGTCAATCAGCACCGCGTGCTCTGCGCTCTTTCTCCCTACTGGTCTGCTGAGAACCTTTCCTCTCACCGGTTAGTTTTCTGAAAATATTGCAAAAGCCGTGCTTTGCCATCTAGTCATCTATTCTCCCAAATATAAAGGAAGTAAATTTGCAAATGTTAAAGTTTCAGGTAAGGGGAGATGACTGCTGTGTGTTGTTTGTATGTGAGAGGTTGTAGAACTCAGGTCTGCAGGACACCCCAGTGTGCGTCCAGGTAAACCCCCCTGTGTACAGTAAGGACGCAGGCTTAGACTTCTGAATCTGCTTCTAAATTTTGCAATGAGGCAGATACTTTCCTAGAATATTACTTATTTTATTATTATAATAATCTCCCTTTTTTTAGTCATTGTAAAAATAAATAATTTTCTCTCTCCAAATCATCACATGCTTTTTAGTTAGTGTAATCTAGTAAAACAGACTGTTATCATACTTTGAATAACAATGACTGTATCTGGGAAATGAGAGGTAATATATGAGCAGAGAATACAGAAAATGTAAGATTTAACCAGAGGCCACTTTGCTAGTTTACATTCCGAGCACAGCTGTATAAAGCCTGAAAAGAATGATTAAAAATGTAACCTAGTTGGGCTCACTTAAAAATGGAGAGATTAGAAAAAAAGTATGTGTGTATGTGTGTGTGTGTTGGGTTTCACTCACTTGGCCTATCAACATCAGATTTGCATTTTTCTTCGGCAACAGTCAGATGAAAATGAGCTGTGGTTGTCAGGCAGGGTGTGTGGTAGGCAGAATAATCACCCTCCAGAGACGGCTGCACCTCAATCCCTGGGACCTGGGGCTCTGTTAGACTACGCGGCAAAAGGGAGCTAAGGTTGCCAATGGAATTAAGGTAGCTAATGAGCTGTCTTTAAAATAAAGAGATTATCCTAAATTATCTATGTGGGACTAGTTTAATCACATAAGCTCTTTTTAAAAATAAAAAAAATTATTTCAAGCTCAGAAAATCAGAAAATAGAGACAGAAGAGTGTGTCAGAGAGGCAACAGGAGAAGGACTCCGCCCACCACTGCCAGCTTTGAAGATGGAGGAAGAGGACCAGGAGCTCAGGAAAGCAGTGGTCTCTAGAAGTTGGGAATGACACTCGGGTTACAGCCAGAAAGAAAACAGGGACCGTAGTCCTAGGCCACAAGGAGCTAAATTCTGCCAACAACCTGAATGAGAAGGAAAAGCATTCTCCTCTAGGGCTCTCAGAAAGGAATGCAGCCCGTTGACATCTTGATCTTTTCCTGGTGAGACTGTACTGGACTTCTGACCTACAGAACTGTAAGATAATATATTCGTGTTGTTTTAACAATCTAAACTCCTGGTAATTTGTTATGGCAGCAATAAAAAATTAATACACAGGCCATATGCCCTTTCTACATCACAAAGTTGTCACTACAACAAAGGAGACATATACGTGAGTAGTAAGCACATGAAAAGATGTTTGACATCATTAGTCATTAAGAAAATATAAATTAAACTCACAATGAACTCTCACTTCCTATCCCTGAGGATGAACAGAAAGAAAATGGCAACAGTGTTGGTGGAATATAGAGACACTGGAACCCTCATACATTGCTGGTAGAAATGTAAAATAGTGTGGCCACGTTGGAACGTAACTGGCAGTTTCTCAAAAAGTTAAATGTAAGTGTGTCACGTGACTCAGTAATTCCACTTTTATGCATATATACCCAAGAGAAATAAAATCATATGTCCACATAATAATTTGCCCATGAATATTCATTGCAGCATTATTCATAGCAGCCAAAAAGTAGAAACAACCTACATGCCCATCAACTGATGAATGATGAATATAATGTGGTATATTCACACAATGGATTATTATTCCACCATAAAAAGGAATGTAGTATACATGCTGTACAATACGGATGAACCCTGAAAACATTATGCTAAGTGAAAGGAATCAGTAACAAAGGACCACGTATTGTATGATGAATAGTCAGATCTATGGAGATGCAGTGTATTTAGTGGTTGCTTACGGCTGGTGGAAGTGGGGGTGGGGTGGGGAGTGATGGTTAAGGAGTGTGGAGTTTATTTATGGGATAATAAAAATGCTCTAAAATTAAGTATGGTGATGGATGCACAATCTGCATGTGCTTAAAGCCATTGAATTGTATTCTTTAAATGGCTGAATTGTCAGAGTGTGTGAACTATACCTCAATAAAGTTTTTTTTTTTTAAACCATCACCTTAGGTTGTAGTGATTGGTATACAACTGGTATGTAAATTATTCCTCAATAAAACAGAAAGAATAGTTTTAATCTGATTTAACCTTTCCTTGATGATTCAGGGTCCACATTGTTACTACCAATGAATCGCCTTGCACAGAAATTGAGCAGGAATTGGAATTTCCTTGCCCTTGTGATTCGGGTTGGCCAGAGCACCCGCAGTGTTGATATTTGCAGGGCCCTCAGTGTCACGGAGGTGGGCAGGCTTAGACTGCCCTTCCCTGAAAATTCCCAGGCTGTGTGGCTTCCCTCTTCTCCATCCACTTTCTCAAGACAATTTTTGCCAATGGCACATGTCAGTTTACTCAGGTTATCTCTTCTAATTATTCAGTTGGAGTCAATTATTCTTCAAGAGACTAAGGCAGCAAGTGGCGCTGTCACAGCTTCTGTCGCATGTTCCACTGCAGAGTTCTGGACAAGAGACCCCGCACCTAGTGCAGCTGGGTGATGCCGCAGCCTCTCCTAGAAGCAATTAACCGAGGACATGGCATGTCCCACTCGCTCTCCAATCACCCAAATTTCCCTCGTTCCATTGGATGGCTGTGGGACTTGCTCTTTCAGAATTTGAGATGAATTATCTTGGACCATTTGTTTTTCCTGTTTGTTTCCTGTAGTCTACTAGGAAATAGAGTAAGTTGGATCTTCTTGCTATAATTTCATCCATTTCATCTAACTTCTGTAACAGCTACGAGTCTTTTGTGGGCATGCTACACATGTGTACATATTGAGGAAAACTTAAGGGCCTTGGTACTCAGTATTCTACCGGATAATGAGGTCCCTTGATGGCAGCTTGAATCAGTCAATGGCCATTAATTACCCTGTTATTCTGAGCACCGTTAGGAACACAGCCAGACCTGTCTGCCTTTGCCTCTGATCTAGTGCACTGGAGTAAACCTTCCTCTGTCAGCCTCTGCCGCGGACGACAAGGCCCGCTCTGAGCCAAACGCTCTGTGAAGCCAAATCTTCCTTGGTTCACAAAATTGCTGGAAGAAAAAAATCCAGAAATGCCAATTCAAAATGACTTACATTATAAATAGCTTACAAACCTGCTTGTCTTTTATTGCAGCTACTAAATCATGGTGGGGAAGGGAAAGAAAAAAAAAAAAGAATTTCAAAAACAACTGCCATTTATTTTTATTTTCCCAGAGAGGGTTCTGTGATCTCTTTATTAGACACAATATGTGTCAGCTATTCAACTCATAAAAAAAACAGGAAAACATGCCAGGAAAGGAGAAATATTTTCTGTTTCTCCCTTCCTGTGAAAACTTCGAGTGAGCTCATCCGTGTTCTCTCCTTTCAATGGAAGAGATGCTCAGCCCTCAGCCGTCTTCTTCTCATTTTCCATCGATGATGTCAGGCAGGCCTTATAGTATCTCTTTTGTGATCTTATAAAATCAATGACAACCAAAAACATTTCCCTTCTGGCCATGACTTCATCAGTGGTCCACACCTGGACAGCCCTCATCTGCATTGGTAAGTAGAGCTAAACTCCACTGATCCAGACTGAAGCAATTTACCAGGAAACTACTGCTTTCCTTCAAAACACTGCCCACACCATTCAGATTTGGAAGATTTCTGAGCAACCTGGCTGAGTGCCGAATCAGACTGGTCAAGGTGGCTCTCCGATCTTTGTACCTATCTGCACACACATCGGAAGCTCTCCTTTACTGAGTGCTGTTTTTGCCCGGACACAAAGTAATCACGACTTCGAAATGTCAGAGGGTGACATTTTGGTGATATTCTTATACTGCCCCCTCCACTGGACTGTATGTTGCTCTCATCTACATCCTGAGCAGTGAAACAGGTATCCAATTAAGTCAATTTAGGACAGAAAGGAATTTTGTGCCACCAGGTCTACATGGCCATGAATTTCGGGAACCAGGGAGGTAGAAAGGGAAACACTGGCCATCTCCATGTCGAGAGGTGCTCGCAAAGTGACACTTGCCAAGTACTCTCAAAGCTCCACAACTTAAAAGATAAAATCAATACATAATGGATGAGTTTGGGGAGAAGCAAAAGGCACACAAGACAAAATTTTACAGGCCCCAAGAGAGCAGAGAAAGGAAGGCTTGATTGTATTGGTATATCTAAAACTAAATGTGTTTACATGTTTAAATATTGTACAAATTGGAGAGAGGGTAGCAATAGACCTACAATGCATCTGAGAGGCAGACATGCCAAAACTCACTCAGTTCAGAAGATGAGGCAATTTGACCGGAGAGGTCTAGCTGTGGACCACGGAGAGTTCATCAGGCCTCCCTTCCTGTGGTCCCCGTGAAATATGCTTTGTCACTAGCGACCTCCCTTGCTCTAACCAATTTTCAGATGACTAATTCATTCTTTCCAGTTGACCCTGAGACCTGGAGGCGTTGAGACACAGAGAGGCGCTCTACAAAGGGTTTGGGAACATGCTGGTGTCCCAGAAAGAATCTCCCTCACTGCAAAATTGTCCTGGCTTTGTTTTGTGCATTATTATCACAGTCATAGTAGCTGATAAATATTCAGTGCTTGCTAGATGCCTGGCACAGTTATAAGCATTTTACATGGTGAATGTATTTAATCTCCACAAGAACCCTCTGAGTCAAGCACTATTATTGTCACCATTTTACAAATAAAGGAGCTGAGTCAGAGAGTATAAAGAAGTTGCTCAGGGTTATTATATAGCGAGGAAGTGACAGAGCCAGGATTCAAATCCAGAACACAAGGCTCCAGAGCCTGCAGGTTTAACTGTCATGCTATGCCTGTGCTTGTGAATTATTATAACACATTTTTCTGCATCTGGGCAACTCAGGTGCATTGGCAAGACCAAAGCCCATACATTCCTCATGAAATCATGGGAGCACTTGTGCTCTCTGAGCCTCAAAGCATTTTTCCCCTTTTGGCCTATATTCATATTGAACTGAAGGTAAAAATCTCTGCAGTATCTTTAAAAGCACAGAAGCACTGAGATTTACCATAAGGAATTGATTGAAAGTGAGCAGAATCAGCTCCTAAGTTCATACTTGAAAAATTTCAGTGTGAAGACTTATAGTGAAAAATGCATGGAAGTAAAGTTGGGCTAATGTTTTACACATTTTAGAATTGCTTTCAGGATGTGTTTCATTTTAGAAAAGCTAGAGAAAAGACAGAAAACATTTATTGAGTGTGAACTATGTGCCTGGCATCGGGCTAAGTGCTTTTTCATGATTGCAATCCTCTCTGACCTCATAACAATCCATTAAAATATTATTAATTTAATTCTTATGGATGAGAACAAAGACCCAATGAGGTTTTACACTTTGTTCATGATTACACAGCTAATAAGCGGGATAATTGGTAATCAAACTTAGTAATGCCCAGTTCCCCAATCCACATGCCCAATTTAGGTTATAGCTCATACAGTGCCATGCAGGATCTTGATGTGGCCATTTGCAGGAAGTTGTAACCTCTTGGTTCTAGGTAGCGATGAATGCATCTATTGCCTTCACTAGTCTGTACACATTAGGGAGCACAAGACTCACGCCTTACTTATTGCTATGTGTCAGCGATACTTGGCAAAGGGTAAGCTCGCAACAGTAGCTGGTGAGTACCTTAATACTGTGAATGAGGGTATTGACACAGGGATAGATGATAATTCCAGGTAAACACACTAATACAATCTTAAGGCGATGTATACATTCGAGCCTTAATTTTTAGAGGGGTTGTTTGGCAGATTTGTCAGTGGACCTGAACAAACCCCACCACTGAAGTCCAGGACAAAGCTCCTTAAGCCCTGGGTGTGGTGTTTTGTGATCTACCTCACCAGGCAGCCCCGTTTCCCCCCTTCGCCGGTGCCTCTCTGGCTGCTGTCTCTCTTTCCTGGCTTTGAACCTTTTGGCAGCCTCCAACAGCTCCTCTTCAAAGAGCCGAAGACAAGCCTGATGTTTCAATTGCCTTGCTTAATTCCAGACAGGTTTCCATTAATCATATTAAATTCAGGTGAACAAAGGGAGTTTAGTTTGTGACGGAGCTGAATGGTATCTGGATAAATATAAACAAGAGCCTTAATCCTGACAGAGCCACTATTTGCCCAGAAGTGGAGAAGTGTCAGCAGTGTCCCTGCTGAAGGAGGACAGAGGGTGGAAGGCAGAAGAGAGTTAATGACGCTGGTGCTGAGCATCTGGACTCTGTATTAAAGAGGGAAATAAAGCTTGTGACTGGAATACATTAGGAGAAAAGCAAATGTTCTATTCATAAAAAAATAGGCATTAATAATATCAGTCTTTAATCCACCCCAGGGCTCCTTAGCTTGCCTTATTCATTGTTGACTTTCATCTTCTCTGTAAAGCCTCCTGCTAAAGGGCCCTTCTCAGATCAGCTTTAGGTCACAAGGGCATAAATACAGTTGCTAAACAGATATGCAAGGGAGTAGCACGTGTGACTGGAAAACAATGTGACAACATAATCCCAGCAAGGACTGATGAGGTCAGTGTGGGGTGATGTTGGCTTTTCTAGCATCTACTGAATCATCTGATGGGAGTAACAATTGAAAAGAATAAATACAAACACATGCGACATGTCCCCACAAGGCTGCTTGGCCCGGATCTGAGGAAAAGGATCCTGTTCTGGTGGGATCAGTGGGGACATGGGGGGAACAATGAGCTGGGAGTTAGTGGGCCTCAGTTTGCTTCTTCTCTTCACCACTAGCTGAGCGGCTGTGCGACCTCGGGATGACTGAACTCTGAGAAATAAGGGCACTGGTCCAACCGGTATGTATCTAAGGTCTCTTTTTAGTTTCAAAGGCAAGGATTTGCAAAAAAGATTTTATAAAAGTGCTCTACTCTAAGACTAGGACCTTGGGAGACATTGCCATCTGAATTTTGATTTTTTTACATCATCATGTATAGAATGTTTTACTCAACATCAATGGGTAAAGGCAAAGCACTGGCAGGTGCATTAGAGCAAGAGGTTGAAGTAAAACAGAATCGGAGAGAACACTCTTTGGCTTTAAACCATGACCACAGAATTCCAATTCCCTGTGGGCATTAAAGTCTTTGCAACGAGTATAATGAGGAGAAATGACAGGGTCCCAGAAGAGCATTCAGTAATCTTAGGTCATGATTACGTTTCCCAATGTGCTACTCACTTGTCCACATCTCCTCTTCTCATGTTCTTTCTGTCTGGAATATTTCGCCCATCTCTGCTTATCACAATGCCACTCGTCCCCACTCTAAGATCTCCCAGAGGGAATGAAAAGTCCTTGCACACTTTTTGGTTATCACTTAGAGCACTTATTTCTTCTACCTCATACTACACATCACCTCCATTTAATTATAATTACAGATTATAAGCTTCCTTAAGGCAGGGTATGGATCTCATTTATCAGTGTGTTCCTGGGCCTGCTTGGCACATTGTAGGCATCCACCCAATGACGGTTTCTAAATTGAAATGAACAGGGCTTTTCACGTTACCTGCTAATGTGACGGCAATGGAGACAGAGTCATATCCCAAGGCATTTGTGGCGTTACAAGTGTAGAAACCCACATCAGCTTCCACCGGTGCCAGTATCTGTAAGGAATCATCTGGTTGTAGAAGAATCCTGGAACAACAGAACA
Organism: Micronycteris hirsuta; assembly: GCA_004026765.1. NCBI lineage: Eukaryota > Metazoa > Chordata > Mammalia > Chiroptera > Phyllostomidae > Micronycteris > Micronycteris hirsuta. Next base: position 63,269 of record PVJI01000185.1, on the reverse strand, counting down.
AAAATTTCAGGTAGGTCAGTTGGGTCCTTTTTGGCAATCAATGTTTGTCAAGCAGGAAGGAACCCATGGGATATTCAGAATCCTATTTTAACAACAGGGACAAACCAGCCACAATGTCACTCAGGAGCCCTGACTCTCTTGCCACTGTGCTTGGTGTGATTCTGGGAGCAGCCTCAGATAAGGTTTTTGATTGCTTACACTGCTGGTTGATTACTTGATCTAAATGCTACGAGTTGGAGCAGACAGCCTCAGTGCACTGAATACGTAGCACACACACCTCAGGGGGAGAGCAGGGGAGGGTGAATGGTGCAGATGGGTCTGGGGGAGTCCTTATGAAAGGAAAAACAAGTGATAAAGGAGGAACGGGACTTGGTTGTGTGGGGGAAAGTAAGCAGAGCTTTCAGACATGAAGAAAGGCATCTATTGAGGCTTGGAGGAAGGAGAGAGTGAGTCGGAAATCAATATCAATAAAAGGATCTTGATGCACGTATTTGAAGGCAGTTGTATGTGTAATTATCTCTCAATTCCAGGTAGCCATATGTACACCTACTGTCTTCATTAGTCTGCAAACATTATGGGGCACAAAACTCAGTTCTTATTATTGTAGTTTCCACCATACTTGGCAGAGGGCCCCTGTGTAGAGAAGATGCCCAATAGAACGAAGGCAAAGCCTGCCCTTCAGGGCCACATAGAGACTATTCTAGAATAGTCACTAGTTCAGACACTTCGTTTTACTTGAAAAGAATGATGAGAATCGAATTGTGGGTGTGTACACAAAGAACTTCAAAACCGACTCCAACCTCAGTTTACTGTTTTTTCTTTTCTCAGCTTGGGCCACTTATAAGAACTCCCTGCTACATCATGGCAGTAGGCAGATTAATGACTAAGGATGACTTGAAGCTGATGTCTTGGTGACTCGTTGAGGCTGATGATAATTGGAATGTGTTTGTGGAGTTGAGAATCCGGAAGGGCGGTGGGGGAGGACAGGGTGGGTAGCTCAGAGAGCCAGGGCTCAGACTTGGACGGGTCTGAGGTGGGTGAATCATTCAATAGCACAGAAATGGTTTAGAGTTGGTTTTTGGGTTCTTAGAGTCAGTCATTTCTATCTTTGTGATTATTTCCAACTCCCTCATTTCAAAAGGCCCAAAGATCTAGTCCCTTCATGTCATATTAATATCCATCCTTACAAGACAAGCAGGTAGCAGAGGTTATTTTTCAGGAAAGGGGAAAAAACCCATAAAAGTGTCAGGAGAGCTCGCAAGACTTGGTGGTGAAATTAAGACTAGAGGTCGGCTCTTTTGCCTCAGTAACACATTCTCCCCACTCTACAATTCCTTTCTTTCTTCACCGTTTCTCCAGACTCTATGGCCTCTGCAGTTCAGCACAGCCTCTAGTCAGCTCCTAATTATTCTGAGGTGGGTGAGGAGTGTCTGGCAATGAATCAGGCCCCCTGAACACTGCTTTTGGCCTTAGGCCTACTGCATTGCTTATTCTTTTCTTTTTTCTTTTTTTAGAATGTATGAAATATTTTAATTCATTGCTTATTCTTACCTCCTGTCAGAGGAAAGGCAGGAAAGAAAAAGCAAGGCTTACACCAATTAATCTTTAATCTAGTTATGTATGAGCAGTTGTAATAAAAAAAAAATGAGGAAGGAAATAGAAAACCTTAGCCAAAGGGAAGTTTCTGGATGGTTTGCGTTTGACTCAGTGCCATGCCAGACCATCACTGCCATTCCTGGGGATAGCCAACCTTTTGTGTCATTAAACCAGAGCTGACACTTAGTGAGGGAGGACAGAGAGGCTATGAGAGACTCATCCACTCATTCAATCATTCATTCATCAGAGATTAGGTGTTTTCTTTCAAAGTCAAACAATTACATGTTAGTTTGTTAGCTTATTTCAAAGAAAGAGCTAAAAAGAGAAAGATGGCTATACAATTTACTTATCTTTGGTAAGCCATATGATAATTAAATAATAATATTAACTGTTTTCTAAAAGAATCTTAATAGGTATAATAAGCATTACCAAGTCTCTGCAGATATACAGACAGTTTTCGATTTGAAAAATTACAAATTGACTTTATAATTTAAATCTTTATGGTGTCCTAGGAACATGGATGCCTCCATAACAATTTCCAAATAAAAACAAGGAAAGCAGGCTTAATCAGATTTCAGTGGAACTGCCCTGGCTGGAATGGCTCAGTTGGTTGGAGTGTCCTCCTGTAGACTAAGAGGTCATGGATTTGATTCCTGGTCAGGGCACATTCCCAGGTTGTGGGTTCCATCCTGGCTGTGGTGCATACCAATCCATGCACCACAAGAAGGCAACCAATCCATGTTTTTTTCCCTCTCTCTTTCCCTTCTTTATCTAAAAGCAGTAAAAAGTGTACATGGGAGAGGATAAAAATGTTCAATTTCAATAGAACTAACTACTCAAATGACTGAACTTAGTTGATCATTTTTCAGTTTACTACACTGAAAAGGCATGGATTAAACTTTGCTAAATTCTAAAGTCCACTGGGACAGTTGCCTCCCTAAAACTGGCACTCTCTCCCTCTTCTCTACAGAAAGATTTCTTGAATTAAACATTCAGAGCAGGAGGCTAGAAGGCAGGTCTACTGAACTTTATTTTGGTCCTGCTATGATGTAAATAATCACCATTGGCAATTCCCTTCACCTCCTTGCATTTCCATTTATCAACTTCTAAAACTGAGTTGAAGTATATTTCCCCACCCAGAAGAGGAAACTGTTAAAATGAGGTTGATAAGGTACTTCTAGATCATCATTTGGTATTTCAATGACCCATTGATAATGTTGGACACTCTGAATGGAGAATTAAATGTGAGGAAGGGGGGAGACGGAATGAGAAGATTATGAGGAAGGAAGCAAGAGGAGCACATGATATTGGCCAATTTCCCTCAAGACACCAATTTATTAGATCTTCATATTCAGATCATGTTTTTTTCCCACAGAACTACTGTACTTGCCTGATCTCATGCAGAGGATGTAAACCCCAGTCCCCCACTGGGCCTGAACCAACTATTTCTTTAGGTGGGGATTAGCTTTTGTGGCTACATGAGTTTCTCCAGACACTGGTGCTACCGAGCGAGCCGCACTGCTTTCCGCCTGTCTAAAGCCTCGAGAAGGATGCTCACACAGTTGGTGAAGAGCTGGTCGGAGGTCCACCACACCAAGAACAAAGCCATTAGGGTCTGAATTGGGATGGGAATAGCAGAAATGGAACGGAACCTGGATCTTGAGAACCAGCATTTGTATATTCTTTTATTCCATAAACTGTCTATACAAAGATAAAACAGCTCAAGTATCTGCCTGCATAAAAAAGCTTTAAAAATTGTCTTCAGACAAAATCTACATGGGACAAAGTCTAACTTTGTCATGTGTTGCATGTACTTATAAATTGTTTACATTCATAAAACTGAACTCTTTAACTCAAGAGCCCACAGTCATTTGATGGCAGAGTCAGGATTTGAAATAGGGTTTCTTGGGCCAGCACTTTCCCCCAATCTATTGTGTCTTTAATATGCCCATGAACTTGGCAGAGAGGGTCTGGAGGCTGCCACTGGTGTGAGCCATAGTTCTGGGGAGGGTATCCACACAGGGCTTCCTAGGAAACATGACAAGGCAAAGAAAAGGGTTTGCCGGGGAGACTGAGGTTTGCAGTAGGCTTTCCATCTAGCCTGGCAACTAGGGAGAGGGGTTCCTGGTAAAACAAAACAAAACAAAAAACATTTCCTTTGTACTTCAGGCACCTATCCTATTAATTGAACTTAACTTATTGTTAGTAGCTGATTTCTGTCAACTTGTATTTAGGTTTCAAGTTTGACAGGACTGTTTTAGAATGCACAGGCGCAGAAACATAGTGCTGCTTTCCAAGCAAAACCAGAAAGATTTCTCTGGGGTGTTTTTGGAATTCAAGGAATCAGAGGGTTGGGGGGACATGAAATGGGACATAAAACCTACATAGCAAATGGTCCTATGCTTATATTAGGTATATTAATATTCTCTACTTTCCTCTCATACCCACACCACACTTTCCTTTTGGTTACTGAGCTAAAATTTAATGCTTGATTTCTTTCTTTGGTCATACTCTTCACCTGAAAATAAAGGAGCAGTTTTGCTTTTCTGGTGGCTTTAACTTGTCGGCTTCTAAGCCTGTTTTCTCAAGCACTCTACCAATTAAGTAAAGAGAAATTGAGAGAATACAAAGAATTGTTTTAGTTACATAAGTAAAGCTCTCATCATCCATGTGAGTAGGATATGGACAAAGTGCTTCTGGTCCAGTCCTATCAAGTACCAGCTTCTTGAGATAAAATTACCTCCTCTGCACTTGCAATGTATAATGAGAAAGTACTCTTATTTGAAATTAAGGCAGCTCTGGGTGTAAGTTTCTAGCAATTCCGTGAGTGGGGTGGCAGCGGGATGCCTTGTGAATCCTTGGCTCAACTGTGAACATCACTGTCTTAGGCAGGCCCACCTCTCAAAGTGATCTCTATGACTGAGCACGGAAGCTGCCGTGGAGGGGGAGCCTTCCTGATGTCACCCAAGAGACATGGAGTCATGGGGTAGCCTTGGGTGAGCCTTTCAACCCTGTGAGCCTCTAAGTCCCTTCTGCAAATTTAGGATAATACGGACCTCAGAGAGTTCTTATGAAGATCAAATAAATGAGTATATTGCCATTCTCACTATTTTCTAAGTAAAAAGGCTTAAATATCAAATGCATCTAAAAATTAATATATATCTACTTTTAATGGTACACATGGTAGTAACCTTTGTTATCATCTTGGAACTCCATGACATTTCCAGTTGTCAGAGGAATTTTCAAGCTCTGGACACGGAAGTATCCATCTGCTACAAGAGTCGTGATGTACCATGACGGGCCTCTGACCCCAACAAGTAAGCTTTCTTACGTGCATTTTAGGGCTCAGCACAGGATTGGAAGCTGGAAGTCACAGGCACACCCTTTCTCTCTGTAACAGTATCTTCCTCATCTGTTCAAACTTACTTGTTCCACATCCCAACACAAACTTCTCTTGCTAGTCAACATGGCCTTTTGGACTCTTCTTGTCATTAGTCTGGGGCAGAATTCATGCTCTTTCTCCTCCTGTCTATCCTTCCAAATGTTCTCCATCCCTTAAGAATGAATTCGAATTCTCCTTCCTGTGTTACACAGTCCAGAAGAGTCCCCCCGACTTCTGATCTGGCAGAGCTGTTCTGAATTGTACTAGAAAGTGCTTCCCATTCTACAATGTCCCATTTCTTCAGTCAGACTGCAAACTAAATGCTTAAGGGACTGGAATTCTTTTACTTCTTTCATAGTTCCCTCTTCGGTATTCAGCAAAATGCTAGCATGCCGAATAAATTCTTCATGAACACTTGTTTAGTTACCTTCAGAATAATAGAACTGAAAATAATCATATGACAATGTAGCACAGTGGTTAACAGCACAGACTGAAGAGCCGCATGGCTGATTTCCAGCTTGAGCTGCAACACTTTGTAGCTGGGCTGGCGCCATATTTTGCCATGTAGAATGCACACTTTTTTGCCCAAATTTTGAGGGAAAATAAGGATGTGCATTATACATGGGTAGTACTAATTCCGTATCGATATACCATATTTTTCAGACTATAAGACGCACTGGACCATAAGACACACCTAGGTTTTAGAGGAGGAAAATAGGAAAAAAAATTTTGAAGCAAAAAATGTGGTAAAATATTTAATAACACAAATAACATAATATTTCACCAATGCAAGCCAGGTAAGCTACATTTGGACTATAAGATGCACTCCCATTTTCCTCCCAAATTTGGGGTGAAAAAGTGCATCTTATAGTCCGAAAAATATGGTAAATGTTTTTAATTCTTTTATTTATGCTTACGCATTAAAAATGTAACTCTAGAAAGCAATAATGATATCCATATGTTCAAAAAAATGCTAAAATTCATTTATAACACAAAAACAAGTATATAAATATAAATAAAAATTGAATTAAAAAATTAAAACGCGAGATTTCTTTCCTGAAAGTTAAGGGCAAAAACGTGGGTGAGCATTATACGTGGCAAAATATGGTGATTTATGTAGGTTCTCAGTCGCACAGTTTCCCCATTTACAGAAGGTGGACACTTATGGCACCTTTCTAGGGTTGTTGTGAATATTCTACGTGAGTTCAGGTATTCTAAGAACAGAGAAAAGTGCCTGACTTGTGGTAAAAAATTGCGCAGGTGCAGGTTATTATTGTTCTGTCATTGATGACACAGTCGGCATTGTCATTCACTCTTCACGTCCGCGCCTATGTATTCCGGATGTTGTGAGAAACCGTTTTGTCAATCATGGGTGTGGGGTGGGAGCAAAGGGTCTGCTGCGCGAGGAAGCGGGGAGCGCGCGGCGCACCCTCCTCGGCGCGGCGCTGGGAGCGGAAAAGGGGCCGAGGGCTGTGGCCACCAGGCTCACTCTTGACTCAGGAATCTCTGAATAAGGACAACTACTTATTTCCATAACTGTGTTAACAATATTAGCCAGATACTGGAATGTTAGAACACTTAAGAAAAAAAAGCCAGGATCCTGCAATTGCACAAATGTATGTAAATAAGAGCAAAACAGTAAGAGTTGGAAAAAAAGTAGGCTTAGGAGCAAAGAAGCAAACTTAAGGGAGGCCGTGCAAAGAACGCGGGCTCCAAACCTGTAGGAGGAGCTGTTGAGGACTTTTCTCTCCGGTGAAAGGCAGATTTTTTTTTTCCTCTTTAGGGATTCCTTAGATAAGGATAATGAAATGTACCACAGAGGGAGAGCAGGCACCAATATTTGTTAGATAAGTGTATAAGCTTTATATAATTTTATTCTATCATATTACTAGATTGACATTATTCTCCCATTTTAGAGAGAAAAAAAGCAGCTCAGAGAAGTAACTAGTTCAGCTAGTGCACATGGTGGAAACGAGAACGGGGATTGACCTCCAACCTTTTAAAAAACTGACTATATTCTGGCGTCCACTGGGGCCTAATAGGAAGGCACGTGGCTTGGCTTCACATTGGTGGGGGCAATTTGTGCCAAGGTTTGTAGTTACTCGGGGAAATGGACAATCACTAACAAGCATATTTTAGCTTTTAAAGAACTTGAGACTGAAGGGAAAAAAAAGTGCTATGAGAAGAACTTCTCCATGAGCAAAATTTTTTTCTGAAACCAAAAATTATAGTAGCCCAGAGACTTGCAAGAGAGAGCTTTCTTTTGTACAGATATTTTGGGGAACAGATTTAAGGTTCATGAAGAGTTTCATATCACCATTTGGCTAGGGCAACTTTTCAAAACTTTTGCTGTTTTTAATGTAATTGCCAACTAAAAGTTATTTAAGGCCGGAAGCTTCATGATTGCTCCAGGTGGAAGTATAGAAAATATTTTTGGAATGGGAAAGGCCACCCGACCACACATTCTTAACCCTGTCCTAATACTTCTTGCCAAACTGTTCAGTTTCATTCTCTTCAGAAATTCATGAAGCCTCGGATTTGCTAATATGGGCAGTTTTATCTGCTCACTGGGTAGTTCATTTCAAACTACAAACCTCGGCATAAAATGACTCTGACTCGGGACAGGAATCATCAAACTCCAGTCAGCTGTCAGCTGCCTTTGCAAATAAAGTTTTATTGGAACGCTGCCCCACCAGTTTCAGTATTTTCTATGGCTTCTTTCATGCTTCAGTGGCAGAGTTGAGTTGTTGAGACAGAGCTAGGACGACCTAAAAAGCCTCAAGTGTTTACTTTCTGGCCTTTTACAAGAAAAATTTGCTGTCCCTGACCTAGAACATGGAGCAATTTTCGCTTGTGGTTTGTTTCAGTGCTTTCCTCATTTATGACAAAAATGTTAATTACTTTTTAGGAACCCTGCCATTTGCTCAGACCATTTTTCTAGGAAGAAGTGAACTGCTCTGGGGACATTTTGAGACCTCCTAGGCTTTCGGAGAATAGACAGTGCCTGACTCGAAGCTCTACCTGTGCTGCCCCTTTGACACTATTGTCTTATGTCCCCTGGTGCTCTCTGCTGCCGGATGAATGCTGGTTGTTCTGTGACCTTTGCATTCACTGACCCCCGCCCTCCCCACCCCCTTTTGCTGAGGCTAATGTATTCACTGGGATGGTGCCTTTTCTTTTCTCACTTGCTATTCTTACACTTTTCAGCTGGGAAAAACATTTGTCATCCCCATTTCCTTTAGTTCTATAACAGAAACAAGCCAGACCAAATCGAAACTGGTTTCTTCTTCCTTCCCTATATGCCCTGCCTCCAGGATTTATATTATCTGTAAACTTGGAAACTGTATTTCATGTGCTTATGACTTACACATCTAGCATCATTCACAACTGTAGTGCTGAAATTGACCCTGGAGGCAATTTGCATCTGATGGTCTCTTCCAGTCTGAGAAGTTTCCATCTGTGGATACTATGTTGCCCAAGCCTTCCAAACACTCCTTAATTTATCTCCCATTCAACACCACTTTGGAACGTTGTCCAAAGCTTTCTGGAAAGTGTAAGCATTTAAAACATACAGATTTCTTTCTTACCAGATCTGAAATGATAGCAAAAATTGCCAGTAGAATATAAGCATCCTCTCCTAGGGCCTGGATTTGGGTTGATAATTCTCCATCATACTGTGTTCTCCTAGGTAACTTTGGATCTCAACTCTTGGAACAACTGCCTAGGTGTCCCTTAAAATAAGAATAAAGCTCCTTATTTTGTGATGTGCTGGAAGGCACTGTGATATATTGGCCCTATATCCACCTGACAGTGACATTGATACTGATAAATGAGTGTCCATTGTGAGCCTGGCATTTTACAGACATATCTGTTTTTCACATCCTTGCTCGTCTGCAGGGCAGGTATGATCATTTGAACTGGAATTTGAGCCTCAGGTGCTCTGATTCTGGCCTTACTGTCCTTCCACCACTGTTGGCTGTCCTCTGTGCTACCGGATGTGCCATTAGGTCGTTCTGCTGAGGGAATTAAAAGACTGAGATGCCCAGGTTCAGCTGAAGCTGCCAACCACTTCCCCTGCCCCAGTTTTTAGCTGAAGCTGTTAACCGCTCATCTTTTGCTTCTGTAAAGTGCTTCACACTGAAAGGAAACACACCCCGCCCACACTAAAATAGATAAAAGGGACCAAAAACTGCAACTGGGGGCCCAGAACTTGGAGACCACTCCTCTGGGTCCGCATGCATAAATAAACTGCCTCTTCGCTACCTCAGTATCTTGACTGAGTCGATTTTCCCATAACATTTCCTCCTGACCAAGGGGGTGTTCAGAAATGATCAGCATGAATCTGGCAGACCCAGATAGGAAGAAAACAGGAAGGGGCTTAGGGATCACATGGCAGAAACTTTTGGGAGGAAAGGATCAATCTTCATTCACCTTCCTTTCCAGTCCGTAATTCAATGTCTAGTGCCAATTTTGGGGAATCTGGCTTTTCTTTTCTCTAATGAAGTCAGCAGTGTCCTTACACGTATTGCTCCTGGAGTTGGGTTCAGATCTAGGGACACTGCTCATACAGGGTGGGCAAAGTAGATTTACTGTCATGAGTACAGGAAACACAGTTTATTCTTGCATTTAGTATGTGCTAATTGTCATATTATGTTCCATACGAACAACTGCACACCTGCTTTTGCCCCGCCTGTGCCTTTGTCTGTATTGTGTGAGCCTCCTGGTATTAGAAGCGGGGCGGACTTGCTCCATAGATTCTTTGGCTAGTGCTATACTCTGTCCAAATGCGAGCTGGCGTTAGCTTTTGCCTGAGTCTGAACTCAAAATGTGGTAGAGAGCAGGATGGCCCAGTAAATAAGTGTTCAGTGTTTACACAGCAAAACTGAAAAGCAAGGAACAGTTTGTTTCATTTTGCTTGTGGTCTAGGGCTGTAAACATGCACATACTCACACACACAGGCACAGGCCATCAACACTGTAAACACACACAGTTAGCGATACAAACACAGATGCAACAATCATAATGTTTACTGAGTGCCTATTAAGTGCCCAGCACCGTGCATACTTACAGCTGGGTATGTATACGTAAAGGTGCAGCACCCAAGAGAAGAAAAGGCTGTTCCTCAAACAGAAGTGCCAAACTAAAAACAAAAGCCTCATAGATGGAAGCCAGCTGGCCAGAAAATGCAATGTTGATTTATGCTGGTCTAGCTGACCCCAATGGCTTCTTTTAGAAATAATGGCAAGTCCATGTATTCAACCGAGGTTAAGAATCAATAAAAAGAAATAGTCCTTGGAGCCAGACTGCTTTGGGTTCAAATCCCAACTCTACTACTTTTGGTACTACTTATAAAGTGATCTAGCATCTCTGTGCTTCGGTTTCTTTTTGAAAATGTAACCTTTATTGTATTACTTTTTCCATGAGCATTTAGTCCCCTCATACCCCCCTCCCCACAGCAATCACCACTCGCTTCAATTTCTACATTTGTAAAGTCATTATAGTGACCTCACAGGGTCCTTGTAGGAATACATGAACACCTGTAAAACAATTAGGACAGCACCTAGCACAAAGCAAGGGCTCGTTAAATGTTAGTGATGATGATAATTTCTCCATTGGCCTGAATGTGATGGGAGAAAGGACGTCCTCAGGTATTTACTCTCTGCACTTATTCAGCCCAATGCAGTGCTTTTCAAATTGTGCAGCTGTGAGCCACAGATCCTCAGAGTTTCCTGAACCTTCTCTAGAGGAGAACACTTGGGCCAGGCAGAGAGGTTGAGCTGGAAGTGGGGACCACTCTGGAACTCTGCCATAATTGCACGTTGAATACTAGAAATCCAGATTATGCAAAATGATGCAAACTACATTCTCCAGCAACTAGGAAACCTCCCTCCTCATTACAGTTATCCATCATTCATCTGTTCCTCTATTCATTGGTTTACGTATGTTGAGTGTCTATTATGTTCTTGGAATTGTAGATAAAATAAGACTTTCTTAAACTGTCCTTGAGGAAGGTTAACATAATGCAGATGCAATGTGGAAAAACATCTAGCTAATTGTAATCCACAGTGCTAGGGCTGAGAAAGAGTACTAAGCGCAGGGTACTGGTAGGTGGTGGAGCGGGTCATCTGACCCAGCTTCCTGTGAGGAAGGGGAGAATTAGGCAGACAGAGTGGGTCAGAAGTCTCCAAGCAAATTTGTAAACAGCAAGTAATTGGGTACTACTGAAGGGCAGAGCTCAGTGGGGTGAGGTGGGGGCATGGCAAGATATGAAGTGGCAGAGGCAGGCAGATGTCAGGTATTCTGCATCATTCTAAGGCAGTTGGAACTCACCCTCATGTGATGGCAAGCCATTAAAAGAATTTTAAGCATGACTACTCCATGGACAGTTTTTCTAGAAAGACACTTTTGCAGCAGATGTCAAATGATCTAGAACAGGAATCAGTAAGTCTTTTCTCTAACAAGACAGATTGTAAGTATTTTAGACTTTGAGGGCCACCTATGGTGGTCTCTGTTGTGTATTCTACTTTTTGTTTGTCTGTTTTTAAAAATGTAAAATTTATTCTTTTAATAACCCTTAAGTAACCTGGCTTCAAATCCTGGCTGTAACGCCTACTAAGTGTGAGACCTTGAGTAAGTTAACTTAACAGCTCTGGGCTCAATTTCAATGGCTCTTGAAATAATTCTTTAAAAACCATTCTTAATAACCCTTTAAAAAGTGCAAAAGCTGCTGGCTATAATTTGCCAATCCCTGGTCTAGAGAAGTCAAACACAGAATTAGGAGGCTGTTGCAATCACCTGGAGCTGGCAGTGAAACAGGGACAAGTGAAGGAATGTAAGAGCCATGGAGAAGCTGCAACAGACTAGAAATAGTTTGGCTCAGGAAGCTGGATGGATGGGGTTTACTTTACTGAGACAGGGTTTTAGGAGTTTAGTTTCAGATACAGTGAGTTGGCCTATTTGTGGAGCACGTGGGTTGGGATGTCCAGTAGATAGTTTTGCATCTGAGTCAGAAGAGAGACTCAGTGTGGTGCTCGCTACATGAGAATCGATGGCATGTGGGGGAAGTGTGGGCCACAGGCATCGTTATCGTGTGCAGAGGGAGACTCCTAAGCAGGTAGATGAGAGTTGGGTAGAGGAAGAGAAACTCACAAAGGTGACTGAGAAAAAATATCCAGAGAAGTAGGAAGCAAACCAAGTGTGCGCAGTTTCTACAGTGGCAAAAACCTGTGTTTTAGAAGAAGGGCTTAGCCTCTATAGAATGCTGCTGACAGGCCAGATAAGGAATATTTTGAGAGACAACTTGCTTCTTTTTAACAAACAAGAAATAACATATTTTTGGGAGGGGACAAGGAGCCTTTTCCCAAGAGAAGTGTATGTTGTGTGCAGCCTTGGACTACAAGGTAGGCAATCAGAAGCCAATTCTATTATAAACTGAATGGAAATGTTAAGTAGGACTTTAAAAAATTCATAATTAAAAACCTGGGTGGAGGGTACCTAAGATGGCCTTCTACATGTGAAACATTTCTAGGGTATAAGTTGGCTGCTTTAGGGCTATAAGAATAATGTTTTAAACCACTCAGGCACTGTTAATGCACCGGGCCCATGAAGTGAGGCTAGAACACTTCTCTTCCAATGGGCATCTACCAACTGTTTCAAAATAACTAATAAGTGCATAATTCTACTCTGAGGTTCACCTTCCTCCCCTTTTCTTTCTCAGCACTTCTTAAAGGTAGTCCTTGAACCTCAGGTCTCAGAATGACCTGGCATGCCCATTAAAGTGCAAATTATGGGGCCCTGCTATAGAAAGAATTTCTGGGGTAGGGTGGGATGCAGGAGTCAGCATTTCTAACATTTCCTGGTAATGCTGAATTTGAGAATCCCTCCCCTCTCTACTTTTAAAAGTTTAAAGAGAAATATTCTGCCCATTGGAGTTTAATACAAACTTGGGGCCTAAGTGATTTTATTCTACACCAGCACCTGTGTGTTTCTTAGTTTCTGACGGGAGTGATCTTGCCTTATTTATCGTCGCACTGGGGCCTCTCATTATGTGTAACTCCCAGTAGGTATTCGTGGAGTCGAAGGGATGATTGCAAAGAGCCGCCCCCAACCCGCTTCCATTCACACTCCTCTACACTCGCCACAAAATGGCCAGTGTGAGTCTATAAAAATGGCAATTAGATTATTTAATTTCCTGTCTAACGGCCTCCAAAATGTCCCCGTAGTACTCAGAATAAATCCTAAACCCTACCTCGACCTGTCTTGCTGGTTCAGGCTGTTTAGAGTATCCGCGAATACACTGCAAAGTCCTTCTGACCAACGGCCAGCTGGGTCTTGCAGACTCTTTCAGAAAGATACTAAGCAAAAACAGACTAACTGAGCTACTAACTGGGCATTTCAGCACTTCCCTGTTTGAAAACAAACGAACATTTCTGAACCGCTACTGAGCGGTAATGATGACAAGCAATGAAACTCAGCACAAGAAGGGTCACAAACAGCCCATGGCAAAGCTGCCCCAGTGGCAGCTCCGAGCCTCATGCGCACTCTGTGCAGGTGCGTTCCCTTTCTTTTCTCAAAAAGTACTTGGGCAACTGTATAGAAACTAAACTCCAGCCATATTTCTTATTGGTCATTTAAGTAAAATGGAAAAATGATGATGTCAAAGATCAGAAACGAAATCTGTTATTTTTCCCTACCTTGTGCCATTAACCTGCATTAAAAAGCTCTGTTAAGGCCAGATCTAGAAAAAAATCTTGACAAATGGAAAATACTGTAAAACTGTATTTGGCCATGCCCCTCATGTGCTTTCCCTCCTAATGCTACTCCTCACTCCCACCCCCACCAGTGTCCCAGTGAGTGAAGATGCAGAATTTTCCTTCTTCTGTCCTAGGTACTAGCTACAGGTACTAACACCTTCAGGACCTGTAGGACCTGGCTGTCCTGTGTCTTCTCCTGCAAGATGCTGCTGAAGCTTTTTTATTGGGAAGTCTTTATGGTTAGATGCTCAATGTCTGCTCAAGTGAAAATTAAAAGACAGAATAGTGTTTCTAAGTCCTATTTCGAGAATTATTGGTATTCCTGAGGCTACTAGGCCAAAAAATTGTTCATTGATCAAAGAATTACTTGGAAAACACTCATACTAATATTGTATACCTGGAAAGTCACAACATGTTGGAATGCTTGAAGGATTAAAAAAGGGAAAAACCAAAATAATTTTCAATTGGGGGATAGTTAAATGCACTTAAGAACAGTAATCGCCTGTTGAAAAAAGATGATATAAATTTCTACATACTCTTCTGAAATGTTTCTTCTGACATGTTAGTGTATACAATTAGATCAAATTTCTAAGCATGAGTAATAGCCCATTAAAAACCCCCAAATTTTATATGTGTATGTTTTATAATAAATAATATAATGAAATATATGAAAATTCCAAAAGGATGTACATCAAATTATTCAGAATGACAGCCTCTGGGGAATAGGATTGGAGGCTGAGGGAGATTTGCATTTTTACTTTATAGGTTTAGGTATTATTTGTATTGTTTTATAGGCCCTTTATTACTTTTATAATAAAAGACAAGTGCTATATTAAAAATAGAAGTAAAACTCAGCAGTAAATATGCCTGTTCAGCTTTCAGCGAGCACGTCCCAGACTCATGTGATCAATGAGCCCGTTTTGTGGACACTCAGAAACAACTTGTGCAACCGAGTTTGAAGTGACTGCACTCTAGCCTCTGCCCACTCCCTGTAGGCAAATGGGTTTTCACCTCTGCTACCTTCTGCAAGTGAGTGAAGGAGGTGGTGGAAAGGACTTCAGAGGTGACCTGGGACATCCCCTCACTTTTGAAACACCAGGACTGAGGTCATAGAAAGAGAAGGGCCCTGGCAAGATCGGCCTGAAGCCTTCAGTCCTCAACTAGCTCCTTCCGCGTCTTCTCTCTGGTCAACAGATGACTTAGATGGGCCATGACCTTTGGATTTCTTTAAAAACTTACTAAATTTTTTTTTTTTTTTTTAAAGAGGACTTTCTTTTTTTTTTTAAAGATTTTATCTTTATTTATTTTTAGAGAGAGGGGAAGTGAGGGAGAAAGAGAGGGAGAGAAACAGCAATGTATGGTTGCCTCTCACATGGCCCTCACGGGGACCTGGCCTGCAACCCAGGCATGTGCCCTGACTGGGAATCGAACTGGGACCGCCTGGTTCCCAGCCCGCGCTCAATACACTGAGCTACACCAGCCAGGGCAAAACTTACTAAATTTAAAAAAATGCATTAAAAATTCTGCAGCACTCAATGGAATTGTCAGGACTTCCGAGTCAGCCCTGGCCCCAACATGCTCCCTGCAGTTCCAGGCACAAGACAGGGGGGTCCAAAGGACTCCCTCCTTTTCCTAATGGTCTGTCTTGTTCTACGGCTTTCTCACAGGAGGTAGGTGCCACTCAAAGGAAAGGACCCTAGAAATAGTGGACAGAAATCAGCAAGGGTCTTGGGGAAACTTGGGATCTCTGGCAAAGTACCGATACATAAAAATATAAAGGTACTCATTTGCTCAAACAGTATGGGCTTGTGTTGGGCAGAACTGGCTTTGAATCTGACCTCTTGATTCTGTCTTTCACTAATTTATCTAACATTGTCAAGTTTCTTAACTCCAGGAGGCCTAAGTTTCCCCATCTTTGAAGTAGGGATAACAGCTTATATCTCACACAGACATTAACTGAGATGACAGCCATGAAAGTTGCGAACCTGTGAGGCACAGTGTATGTATCAATAGTTTAGTCAAGAAATGTTCATTCTCGCCTTTTCCCTCACATAGCCAATCGCTACTCCCTTCAATCCTAATGGTAGCAAACCTGGGCAATAAGCCCAGGGGATATGAATAAAATGGTACCTACACCTGAGAAACTGGCTTGCTGGTGAAGGACATGACATAATGTGGGCATGACAGGTGCACTGATAGGGGTGAGTTTCAGTGCACCCCCACCTGAGCACCAGCACGGAAAGTACGAACCGGGGAGGACCCAGCTGCAAGCAATGGCGCTGTTAGGAGCACAAGCTCGCGGACATGCTGCCTGCATCCCTGCCGTGTCTCCTGTGCTTCTGTGTGGGTCCACCATCTGCGCCTCAGCTTTCTTATCAATGTGCGATAACAATAGTAGTATTTGCTCCAAAAGTTTTTTTTTTTTTTTAATGTTAAACAAGAATGTCTTTGAAACACTGAGCACAGTGGTCTGGTATATAGTAAGAGCACAAAGAAGAACACTTAGCATTGTTATTAAAGCTATTTGTAAGTACTAAGGCTGAGAGGCAATACTGACAAATTAAAGGCACAAAAGATGTGGTCAGGATGGATGTCACTTTGTTCACCAGATCACTACTCTTTGGAATCATATAAACTCAGTATCAAATCCTCGGTCTGGCTCTTACTAACGTGATGTTGGGTGAGTTGCTATATTTTGATTTTCTATGTGAAACTGGAGGATAATGTATGTCAATCTTGTGGATTGTTAGAATAACAAATGCAGTTACATAGAAATAAACCTAGCACATTGTCTGGTACCATAAATCCTGGCTTGTTTCCTTCCTTACCTGAAGCTAGCAAACCACAGAAGAGGGTAGCCAAACAATAGCGTTTAGAAGTCTATTCAATGGAAAGAGCATTCTATATGGATTCAGAGATTAAAAAAAAAGTTAAAAGGAGGACCCTGAACTGGAGGACCATACAGCTTCCTCTCCCATCCACGGTCTACGGTTCTCCAAGCAGCTATCTATTTTACTTTTCTCATGTATCTCGGCTCTACCACCTAACACATATGATCTCTGGCTGGTGGTTTGACTTTGTGTCCTCTTTTGTGAAGTGTGGATAAAAATAGTACCACTTCTCAGGGCCACTGTTAGAATTTGGTGAGAGGGAGCACAGACAGAGTTCACACTTGTGTGGCAGGCAGTCACTACTCAATTAACGCCAGCTACAATTACTGTCGTCGGGGCCACTGTAAAGATGAAAAGAGACAATGTACATAGAAAGCATGGCAGAGTGCTTGGCACATGGTATTCAAAACTATTATTATCTCTAACACTGCTCTTCATTTTACGTCACCAATGGCTGTGGCTCAATGAGACCAATAAGTAATACACGCTGTCATCCCAGTTATGACACATCAAAACAGCGACACCAAGATAATTAATCACAGGTGCGACGGGAAGAAAAGCTTTCTGGAACAAACAGCCTTGTCCGGCCCAGATGGAGAACAGGCTCACCCCTGAGAAGCAGCAAGTGCCGGCTGCACCCCCAGCCCTGGAGACCATGTGCATGAAGACACGGTCTGGATGTATAATATTGGGTTGGCCAGAAAGTCTGTTATGTTGTTTTCATTTGATGGCTCCAGTAGTGCTAAGTTGTCTTTAACTACATTTGAAACAATTTTGTTAGATTGTATTGTGACAGTTGTCATATCAGCGTTCATTTTTTAAAAAAAAAATCAAAATTGGTGAATTTTTGTGCAGTCAGTTTAATATTGAAGATGAAAGAAGATAAGCAACATTTCCGGTGTATTATGCTTTATTATTTCAAGAAAGGTAAAAATGCAACTGAAATGCAACAAGCAAGCAGTGTATGGAGAAGGTACTATGACTGTTTGAATGTGTGAAAAGTGGCTTGTGAAGTTTCTTGGTACTATTGGCATTTTGGCCAAATAATTCTTTGGTGTGAGGCTGTCATGCATTGGAAGATGTTCAGCAGCACCCCTGGCCTCTACCCACTAGAAGCCAATAGTGGGAGAGAGCCAACATACTCAAAATATCCAAATCAATAAAGTTATTGGTGAAAATGAGAAAGTGTCTTTTACTTTACAGAAAAAAAAATGTAACAGACTTTTTGGCCAACCCAATAGCTCATCTCACAAGGTGGCAATGTAATAATGCCTTGTCCTGAAACTACCCCTTTCTGACAAAAGTTCAAAGCTATCCAATAAGTATCTCACTAATCTTTGGGATCCTACAGGGATTGGGGTGGTTAGGCGTTGTTGCTATTAGCTTATAAAGATGAGGCTGTACAGTTTAGAGAAAGTAAATACCTGTCTTTGCTCCAACAGTCTATCATTGCAGACAGAGGACTTGAAACCCAGCACGCGATCCCTGAGCCCAGGGCTCAGTCCTACCCTTGGAAACACCTTGGAAGAAGAGTGAATAGGGTGCCTTGGAAAGATGTGGCCCTTTGCCCATTTCCCTTCCTAGGCCAGGTAACCGCAAGGCTCACCTGTCACTGAACTGAACCTCTTCTCCATTCCTGGCCCAGCTGATAGTAGGTCGGGGATTGCCTATGGCTTCACAGTGCAGAAGCACACTCAGTGTTCCACTGGCCAGGGCCACAGTCTGACCCAGATGGGTGACCACTTCTGAGGCAGAGAGCTGCTGGGCAGCTGAGATCTTCCGCAAGATGGTGGGCTTGCGGTGTGGCCGGCGGGAGCCACCCCCTGCCTCTCCAGAGGAGGAGGACCGCAGCATGCTGGTGAAGCTGGACACAGGTTTTCGAGGTGGGATGGCCACGGGGGGAATCCTCTGTTCAGACGGCTTGAGGAGTGTGTCCTGGTGCTCGACATGGCTGCGGAAGATCTCCTGGGCCAGCTGGGCCACCAGGTGCTTGCTGTAGACATCACGGAGCTCATCCGGCTGCTGGGAGAGGTTCCGGAGGATGTCGTCCAGGCGCTGCTGCTCTGTCACGATGGTGAAGGGCAGGTGCAGGAGGGCCTGCTCAGCATTCAGATCCTCCTCCGAGGACATGTTCCTTTCTGTAGAGTCCTGGACCTCCCAGGAGGCCAGGAGCTCTCCGGGCCAGCCCCCCTGCTCTAGCAGCCGAGAGACAAGGTCATCATAGTGGCTACCGGGGTCAGCAGCGAGGCCTCGCTTCTCAGCCTTGCTGCCATTAGAGAAGATTCCGTTCTGGTGTTTGTGGGTCTGCAGGGCCTCTTTGGGGTTGGCCTTCCTCACCCGGAGGG
The DNA here is from genome assembly GCA_004026765.1 of Micronycteris hirsuta. Classification (NCBI taxonomy): domain Eukaryota; kingdom Metazoa; phylum Chordata; class Mammalia; order Chiroptera; family Phyllostomidae; genus Micronycteris; species Micronycteris hirsuta. The sequence continues at coordinate 44,302 of PVJI01000185.1, read as the reverse complement.
CCTCTTCCTCATTCCTCAGACTCGTGGGCCGGGCTACAAGCTTCTGATTGCCTCCAATGAGCTTAATCACAAACTGCTCCCGGGCTGGTCCTGCAGAGCAGGTGTAGATACCCGCATCAGAGGGCTTGAGGCGGTGGATCTTTAAATAGCCAAACGGGGCCACGGTGACGTGAGCAGAGCTGATGAGGTGCTGGCCGTCTTTCTCCCAGGTGATCAGGGGCTTGCGGAAGCGCCGTGTGGGGCATCGGAGCACCACTGCGGTCTTGGGGAGCAGGTATGCGAACCCACCCACGATGAAGTGCAGCTTCCTTTGCCTGCGGGTCTGGATGTATATCTTCCTTGCAGCCTCAATGTGTGGGCTGTGCTTTGTGGATGGCCGCCCGGGCCCTGGAATGAAAGGGAAGATGGATGGACAAATGGAGAGAAGAGAAAAATGAGAGTGAGATGCAGCAACAAGAAAGAGGGAAAAAGAGAGGGGGAAGAGAACAGAAAGAGAGATGAAGGGGCAGAAGATACAGGAGGGGAAGAAAGTGCTGCAGAGCTGATTTTGGTGGGGCCTTCATGGACCTCCCATGTTTCCCGGGAGGAGCTGGCTACCGGCTGTGGACCTTCAAGCTGCCGCCACAATCCCAAACTGGAGGACAACCTGCTTTCACCCTGCTGGTTCTTTCTGCCCCTAAGAAGCTGCTGAGATGCAGGGTTGTAGATGGAGGGAGGTCCCTGGGGAAAGGCAGTTCCTCTCATTAAAATGGTTTTAAAAAAATCAGCATCATAAAAAAGCAGAGGACAGAGAGAAGGAGAATGTCCCCCTTTCAATGTTTGTCCTTTGCATCTGCAGAGCACCAGGGCCCTGGTTACACTGGAGCGGAGAGCCCAGAACTGTTACAATTCTAGGGATTAAAATGAGAGAGAATGAATCTGTTCAGAGTAGTTTAAAACCCCAGAGTGGATAGCATTAGACTTCACTAGTAATATGCTGCCTCCGGCTTCCAGATCTCCGTATGCCAGCAAGTGAACTTTGCTCTCCCTCTGGCAAACTGTTTCTCCAGGAGAGAAGAGAATGTCACCTGGCCACATGTAATTAAGATTCCTTTTCCATCTCCAGCTGAGCTCATCAGCCTGCTGCCCTCCAGGGCCCAACAATCTCCCACTGGCCTGGGTTTAGGAAGGTTCCTGTGTGGCTACACCTGCTTCCATGGGGCTTCACCTCCCCACCCCGAAAGCTCTGAGGTACTCACTTGCACAGGTTGCCAGCATACATGGTCTGATCGACGATGAGAAGGGCAGGGGTGGGCACAGGGAGGAATTGACAATAGCTGAAACCCCGGTTTTCAGCACCTTCCTGCAAATGGCACTTCGAGTCTGGGTGCCCTCTCCACAGGTTGTCGAACACTGATGGGGAAAGAAAGGCCAAGTACATGTAAGTGCAGGACACTATAGGCTAATGGGCTTTTGTATGAGTTCTCGAACTCACCAAAATATGAGAAAAGTTGTTTGAAAAAAAATAGCCATTTAGAAAGAAAAGTATTCATTACTTGACAACGTGGAAAGACATGTCTATATTGTAGCCTCACTCTGAGGTTTCCTGTAGATATTCTACTGGTTTTATTAATACGGCCTCGGCCCCAGAGTACAGAGTTGGAGTCCTATGTTCACATCTAGTTCAGTATTTCACTACTTGGCAAGTTACGTAATTTCTCTGAGGCTGTTTTCACTTTGTGTGCTTACTTTGCAAGGTTGGGAATTAAATGATATAATATGTTTTAAATGTCACACACAGAAATGACACTCAATGCTAATTTTTTCTCTTTTCACAAATATTTTAATGTCAAACATCAGATAATTGTCACATATCTATTTCGTCTATGGTGGGGTGCTAGACACTACAGAAGAAAAGATGTGCAAGGTAGTTCCTTATGTTAAGGAGCTGTCATCAAATGAAGGGAAAAATCCCGAGTGCATTATTTAAATGAAAGGGTATATTAGAGAGATGGAAATCAAAACCATGAGATACCACTTCATATTCCCCAGAATGGCCATAATAAAAAAGACAGATAATAACAAGTATTAATGAGGATGTAGAAAAAATGAGAGCCTTTATATATTGCTGGTAGAAATGTAAACAGTCCAGCCCACTTGAAAAACAGTTTAATATTTCTTAAAAAGTTAAATATAAATTTACCATGAGACCCAGCAATTTCACTCCTAGGTAGCTCCCCCAAAGAAATGGGAACATAGAGCCACACAAAGACTTGTATGTGAATGTTCATAGCAGCATATTCATAGCAGGCAAAAAGGGGAAATAACTCAAACATCCATTAATTGGTAGGTGGATAAACAAAATGTGGTATATCTAGACAATGGAATATCATTCTATCATAAAAAGGAATCCAGTTTGATGTGCTACAGCATGAATAAACCTTGGAAACATTATGCTAAGTGAAATTTTATAGTATTCAAATTATATCTCAGTGAAGCTGTTTAAAGAGTTAAATAGTAATAGAAATTTTTTGTAAACACAAAACCAAAAGGCAAGTGAAGTATTATAAAATTAATACTAACAACCGTTGAATGCTTCTGGTACACTAGGGATTTCCGACCTAGGTCTCGAAGATGGATGGGGTCTGGATGAGGGTAGAGGACCAGGAGTACGCCTGGGAGTCAGGGAAACCTCAGAACAAAGACGGACCGTTCAGTGCAGAAGCCCCAGGCAGGTTTGGGGGCAGAGCTAAAGCTCTTGGAGCAGAAGGATCACATTGAGAGTGTCAGGAGTTCAAGAGGTAGTTTGGGGCAGACATTGGAGATTTTTAATTTTCAGACAGGAGGTTTGGAAGTGGTCCATAAAGCAATGAGGAGCCATTGCAGGGAGGAGTGAAATGATGAAAGAGGTGTTTTGAGAAGGTTAATCTGACAACAGCGTCTGGGAGGGATGGGAGTGGGAGACGGATGGCAGGTAGGGCTATCAGTTAAGGAGGCTGCAACAGTAGTCCAGGCTTGAGATGATAAAGGCCTGAACTGGGGTCATGGCGGTGTGCCATGTTAACTTGAAAAATGGCAGTAAAAAACCCCCCAAATATTACCTTTTCAAGTATTATATGCTAGCCTGCTGAAACAAACTACTCAGTAAAAACTTCTATGATACACACTACCGCGAAAGACATTTAAAGTGAAAAAAACAGGGATGAGAGTCAAACCCGTTGGTGGTGTTCCCTAACGACCACAGACTCCAGATCCACTGGCCCCGACTTCATTGTGGGTGACAGCACAAATCCGGGGGTCGGGCGGGAGGGAGGTAAAGAGCTGGGCTTTGTGAGAGTATGGTCATGTTAGTGCTGCTAAGTAGAAAAAGAGGCAAATAGACCACATGCCAGGAGACTGATTTATAATTTTGTTTAAGTCTAGATCTTTCTCTGGGCTCAACTTCCACATTTCTAAAATAAGGAAAGAAAGAGAGAGCAGAGATATTCAAACCATGTTCCATAACTATGTTGAGGAAGTGATTCAGGGGCTTCTCAGGTGAGCTGGAGACCCAGCCATTGGAAATCTGGGACTGCCCTACCCACACTTCAACCAAAACAGCTCTGATTTGATATGCTTTAGAATTTTGGCTTCATAGTAACATGTCAACTTAAAACAAAGTTCTGTGACTTTAATTTTTAAAAGAACAACTAGGCTATAGGATCTTCTAAGTTTCTTCTAGCTTCAAAATTTAGTACTAGGATTTAATTTCTTTTATTTTTTTGGGTTGGGGGATTCCCTAAATATATAACTTAAAATATTTACTAGCCAACTCTTTCAGGAGATGGAAGGGTTTCTTTTAAATAAAAAAAAGTAAGGTCTTTTAAGGGTCTTATTCTCAGAATAGAATCCAAGAGTAATTTTATTTGAAGCATCTAAACCTTTGGCTTAACTCTGTCTCTGAGGGATTCTGTGCAGTAACTGTGAGACTGAGCCAGATAGTGGAGGATAAAAACACTCATAGATCATCCAGGTCTTCCTTCCTCCAAGGGGTCTTGTGGGGGGTGTGGAATGCATGTCTTATTATCTCTACCACAGGGCCCAGAGAAGGGCTGTTGGGACGACAGGGCCAACCGGAGCCTCTGAACCCCTGCAGGAGCCTCCGAACCCCTGCAGGAGCCTCTGAACCCCTGCAGCAGCCTCTGAACCCCTGCAGGAGCCTCTGAACCCCTTCAGCAGCCTCTGAACCCCTGCAGGAGCCTCTGAACCCCTGCAAGAGCCTCTGAACCCCTGCAGGAGCCTCTGAACCCCTGCGGCAGCACTCTTGTGTAGCACCAGTGTGAGCTTCATCCCGCTGAATCGGTGATACTACTTCCCGTCACTCTCAGCTCCTCCCCAAATGTTTGGAATTTCACTCATCCACCCAGATAACTCAGAACATAATAACATTCCTTAGGTAAGGACTGGCAAAGGCTGGGACAGTCTCCACCACGACCCTGCTTCTAGCCAGTTAAGGTAAGTCTTCCTTTGATTACCTCTTCCCCACAAGGAGCAGGGATGGAAGACAATCATAACAATAATTATGGTTAACTTTTACTGGGCACAAAGCACTTTATATGCGTCACTTAATTTAAGCCTCCTGATAACCATCAAGGTAGACATTATTATTATTTCAAAAAGGTCAAGTAACTAGGCCCACAGGAATAGGAATGATCGAGAGGTTATGTTAGAGACTTCGTACATTGCTGGTGGGAATGCAAAACAGTGCAACCGGTAAGTACAAGAGCAGAGTCAGCATCAGAACCTAAGTTTGCCTGTCGGTCTCCACTCTTCACCAGACGTGGGTCTGCTTTCCTAAATGGGTCCCATGGGACTTCAATTCAGCAGTCTGCTTTCCTGAGTGCCTGACCATAGCGTCCATCCTTCAAATCTGCATGCCGAAAATAACTTTTTCTCAATTGTGTCTCATATGCTCAGAGATGACAAAGTCCAGGAATAGGGGAGGACAATTATAATCACACAGGCAGCATCCCACTCATGGCAGACTATCACCGGTGGTGTGGGAAAGCAATGTCTTTTGCAATACGCCCTAGGAAGGGGATCTTCATCTAGAGCCACTTATTTGGCAAACGCATGAGGGCTCTGTCCTGCACTACTATATTTGTTATGATTTTTTCATATATAATGCCATGCCCCAAATCAACATTCCATAAAAAAATTGTCACTGTCATGTTCATGTGTGTACACATGCACATACACACACTCATTCTACACACTTTTCTTTTATCCTGTTTCTGAAACATGACATTTTATTGTTCTGAAACATTTGGGGTGAGATATCACTAGAAGGCAATTTTACCACCAAATTATAAAGCCTACCATATGATCTCACCTATAAGTGGAACCTAATCAACAAAACAAACAAGCAAGGAAAATACAACCAGAGACACTGAAATTAAGAACAAACTGACAGTAACCAGAGGGGAGGGGATAATGGGGGGAAAAGGGAAAGGGTTTTCAGGGACATGTACAAAAGGGGGTAGAATCAAGGGTGGGGATGGCTGGGGTCGGGGGGAGTGGTGGGGGTAAATGGAGACAACTGTACTTGAACAACAAATGATAAAAAAATAAATAAATAAAACCTATGACAATGTAAGTTAACTCTCAATTGCTATGCCCTTAGCAGGCCATTGGTAGAACTCCTCTAAATATGTCACAAGAATTCTAAGAACCTATGTTGATAGAGCTGGCGTCTTAATTTTCAGCGGCAGCTTCCCCCTCTGTGGAAGCAAGTGTCCTGTGATGTATTTCAACCAGCAGCAGCACATTCTGCGAGCGGCATATCAAACGAAGAAGGCAATGGCATCAGCAAAGCCAGTCCGAATGCTGCCGTATGCTAGGAGGGGTCTTGAATCTGGTTTTGACACATCACTTCAGGCCTAGTGATTTTGTTCTTGGCTAAATTGGCTCGTGAGGCAATAACTGGGGGTGGGGGAGACTTCTCTGTGGAAGACATGTAGGCCTGTTGTAGGCAGTTCAAAAAAGTATAGGGGCTGAAAATTAATCAGTTGAAGCTTGATGTAAATGAATGAACTGATGCTAGCGTTAGAAGAGGAATGATTGAGACAAATAGATTAGTTGGGGGATACATCCCTAATTAAGAGGCAATCTTGAGGGCTGATGCAATCATCTCCCTAAATGCAAGACAAGAGGGGAAATCAAGCTCTCTTGCTGGGAAGTTGTTGACGTTTTGGAGCCAGAAAACTGACATTAAAGAGGCAAGATCTCCTTGGCCTTCTTTTCCTCATAAGTCATGTTCCTTATTGTCCAGTAACTTGGAAGAGGAGAACTTGAGAGGCTTGGCCCTTACTGAGCAGAGACTAGAAACATCTGGGAATAGGAGGTTCTGGGAGGCCAGGAAGGCACATGTGGAGACAGAGGGAGAAGAACCCTGTGTTCCGAGAAGCATCCTGGGCCCAAAGAGCACGAGCGAGGCCTGGTTTTGTTCCATGAGGAACCTGTTTACAATCACATGCTTTGGATTGCTGAGTAAGGGCTGGCTGCTTAACTGTGTCCCTGCAGCCTAGTTAAAAGTTAGTCACATGGTATGGTATAAATGGTTACAAAAATACTGCTCCATAATGTTAGGAGGATTATTTCATTTTGTTCTTGCCTTCTGTATGTATCCATTTAGGGTGTCTTCTTTTCCTCTTTATTTATACCTCTTTTATTAACTCCTTCTGAGGACCATACATACCTCTGTCCATTCAGAGAGAAACCACTCACTGGGACAGTCATCTTTCTTGCAGGCTTGCTGGGAGGCCAGTTTGGGGGCTGAACAGAAGGTCTCAGGAAGCTCCAGGAAGCTGCCATCAGCCATGCGCTGCTTGCAAAGAACCTCACGCTTCTGAATACCCCCTCCGCAGGTCCTGGAACACTGGGCAAGGAAGGAAAGTCAACCCAACGTAAGAAAGTGGCATGCTTAAGTGCTAATTTTTACCTTCACCTACACTGAGTATGGAGTGAAAAAAGGAGAAAAAAATAAAACCCTAGTAAAAGAAGAAAAATCAGGAACTGGCCCAAAGGATTTTGCTTTTTCTCCTTGAAATAAATTTTGTAGCAAGACCTACTACACCCCCACTCTTAATCTCAAGTATTTAACTAGAGCATCCAGGATTTCAAGAGCATTTAAATCTTAGAAAGTTCCTTCTAAACGATGATTTGCAGCCACCCAAGACAACTGGTTTAAAAGGTTAGTATAATGGAGTGCTAAACATATTTACGATCCAGCGAAAGTAATCTGTGTTGCTTCCTGAACGAACGAGGGAGCCCCTGCCCTCACTGCAGGTCTGGAGGAGGTAACCTGCAGAGAAGGCAGCCCTCTCTAAGTGTAAATGCCCAACTCTACCACGTTGGAGGGGCGTTAAATACGAGCCTGGTTTTCTGAGGAACTCCTCTGGAACACTTTTCTTGCAGAATTTGTGATTTCTTAGGGCAGTGGGAGCAAGAACCATAGAAATTTGGGATACAAGAAAAATAGCCATATTTCAGTGGTTTTCAGCAGGATTCCAAACACACTGTCTACTTGTAACTTAATAGTTATAATCCACTTGCATGAGGAGAAAGAGGCCTGTAACAGCAGAAAGTGTTGGCTGTTATTACAAGTATTTGCCCCCTCTGTTACAATAGCAAAGATGCCTTCAATTTTTAGTTGGGCACACGACTTTTTAGTCTATAGACCAGATTTGCCCACCTCCCTTGAAGATAGAAGTGCCCAGGTGACTAAGTGCTGTGCCTGCTGCAGTAATGGCCTTTTAGAATAGGAATGACTTAGATCAACAGATTAATTGGGGGATATATCCCTAATTTATGAGGCAATGGTGAATGCTGACGCATTATACTCAGAACTACAAGGGACACTTGTGACTCCAGCTGAGCTTAGGATGCTGATACAATGTCCCTGAGTACAGTCAGAAGGCTGTTGTGGCCCAGCTGTGCCCCTTACTCAATGGTCCCAACCCTGGATACATTTTTAAGTCACCTGAGCTTTTTTTTTTTCCTTTAAATAAAGTACCAAGGTCTTACATTTAATTAGAAATTTAATCTTTAAATCAGAAACTCTGGGAGATGGGTTACATACATCAGTTTTTTAAATTAAAAAAAAAAATTCTCCCAGGGAATTCTGAAACCAGGGTTGAGAACCATCTTTCAAAAAATGTCCCTGTATCATGTCCAGTGGGAATGAAATAAACATAGAGGGGACATCCTGGGACTCAGAGAGACCTCTGTCGGGACTTTTGGTTGTTCGGACCCGCTGGAGAAAAAGTGCCCTTTCTATGCAGTTGTGAATGGCTTGAGGTCAGAGAGCTACTGAATAACAAAGTTAGAAAAACTATCAACTTAGTTTTGTTAGGTCTTTTAAGCTTATACCTTTTAAACCATTCAAGGCAATGGTGAACAACCTTCATTTGCATTTTATTTATTTATTTATTCCTTTTTATTGAATTTCTTGGGGTGACACTGGTTAACAAAATTATACAGGTTTCAAGTTAGGACTTTTGGCCAAGATGGAGGCGTAGGTAGACACACTGTGCCTCCTTGCATAACCAAAAGAAGGACAACCACAAATTTAAAATAAAAAAACAACCAGAACTGACAGAAAATCAAACTGTATGGAAGTCCGACAACCAAGGAGTTAAAGAAGAAATATTCATCCAGATGGTAGGAGGGGCGGAGACAGGCAGCAGGGTGGCTGGTGAAATGGGCAGTCCCACATCTGCGTGCACATAAACTAGGAGGAAAGACTGGGGAGCGAGGCAGACTGCGCAACCCAGGGTTCCAGTGTGGGGAAATAAAGCCTCAAAACCTCTGACTCAAAAAGCCTATGGGGGTTAAGGGGGCGGGAGAAACTCCCAGCCTTGAAGGAGAGTTTGTTAGAGAGACCCACAGGGTCCTAAAATGTACACAAACCCGCCCACCTGGGAATGAGCACCAGAAGGGCCCAATTTGCTTGTGGGTAGTGGGGAAGTGACTGAAAACTGGTGAGAGAGCGGAGCAAATGGTATTGCTCCCTCCTGGACCCCTCCCCCACATACAGCACCATAACACAGCTGCCCCACCCTGGTAAATATCAAGGCTCCACCCCGTATTATGTAATAGGTGCACCGAGACAAAAAAAATATGGCCCAAATAAAAGAACAGATCAAATCTCCAAAAATAGAACTAAGCGACGAAGAGACAGCCGACCTATCAGATGCAGAGTTCAAAACACTGGTAACCAGGATGCTCACAGAAATGGCTGAGTATGGTTGAAAAATAGAGGAAGAAGTGAAGGCTATGCAAAATGAAATAGAGAAAAACATACAGGGAACCAACAGTGAAGGGAAGGAAACTGGGACTCAAATCAGTGATTTGGACCAGAAGGAAGAAATAAACATTCAACCAGAACAGAATAAAGAAACAAATTTCAAAAAAATGAGGAGAGGCTTAGGAGCCTCTGGGACAAACTTTAAAAGTTCCAACATCTGAATCATAGGGGTGTCAGAAGGAGAAGAGGAAGAGCAAGTAGTAGAATACTTATTTGAAAACAGAATGAAGGAGAACTTCCCTAATCTGGCAAAGGAAATAGACTTCCAGGAAGTCCAGGAAGCTCAGAGTGCCAAAGAAGTTGGACCCAAGGAAACACACACCAAGGCACATTATAATTACATTACCCAAAATAAAAGATAAGGAGAGAATCTTAAAAGCAGCAAGAGAAAGGAGACAGTTACCTACAAAGGAGTTCCCATAAGGCTATCAGCTGATTTCTCAAAAGAAAGCCTTTCAGGCAAGAAGGGGCTGGAAAGAAGTATTCCAAGTCATGAAAGGCAAGGGCTTACATCCAAGATTACTCTATCCAGCAAAGCTATCATTTAGAATGGGAGGGCAGATAAAGTGCTTCCCAGATAAGGTCAAGTAAAGAAGTTCAGCATCACCAAGCCCTTATTATATGAAATGTTAAAGGGGCTTATCTAAGAAAAAGAAGAAGATCAAAAGTAGGAACAGTAAAATGACAACAAACTCACAACTATCAACAACTGAACCTAAAAAAAAGAAAAACAAACTAAGCAAACAACTAGAACAGGGACAGAATCACAGGAATGGGGGTCACATGGAGGGTTATCTGTGGGGGAGGGGTGGGAAAGGGGGAAAAGTACAGGGAATAAGTAGCATAAATGGTAGGTAGAAAATGGACAAGGGGGCGTTAAGAATAGTATAGAAAATGTAGAAGCCAAAGAACTTATATGTATGACCCATGGACACGAACTAAGGGGGGCTGGTGGAAGTAAATGTGGGTTGGAGAGGGTATGCAGGGCAGAGGGGAATAAAGGGGGAAAATGGGACAACTGTAATAATAAAATATATTTTAAAAAAATTATACAGGTTTCAGGTGCACGATTCTATAACACATTATCTGTACACTGTATTGTGTGCTCACCACCCCAGGTCAAATCTCTGTCCATCACCATCTATTGCCACTATACCCTCTTCCACCCCCCCCCCTTCTCCCCAGCAATCAACACACTCTTATATGTGTCCATGAGTTTTTTCCTTTCTCTTTTTCGTTCAATCGCTCTGCCCCGTTTGCATTTTTAATTTAAAAATCTTGAAATGAAATTAACCTATTGAGTCTCATAGGAAAAAAAAGTATTTTTCTTATGGCTGGATTCAACTACTTACTCACTAAATAAAAGAAGGCTATGAGGTGGAGCCGCCCTATGGGGTATGACTTGTCCCTACATTATCGATGAAGAAGCTGAGGCTAGACAGGTGAAGTTCCTGAATTAGGGTCCCATGCCAAGCATGTTCTCTGGGTTGGGGTGGCAGACACAGCTGAAGAACGAGCCCAGACTTGGTTTGTCTTTTCTGTGGTTGTAGGAACTGCTCTCTGCTTGCAGTGCAGGGTACTCTGCCTGCTGCTTCATGCTGAGGGCCCCAGACCTTGTGAGCCCTAAGCCTGTGAAGAGCCTGGTCTCCCTCACACCCCCACTGAAGGGGCAGCACTTTGAAATTCAATCCTCAGTCCCCACTCTGTGACTGTCCCTGACCAGTAGGAGCCAGCCCATGATCCAGGTTGGGGGCCAACATTCTAAAATGACTGATCTGCATTGTGGAGGCCCTGGAAATGTGTTTTCCCTAGTCCCTTCGATTTCTGTGCTGAAAGTCTACATTTGAATGTAGCTTCTAGGCTGTTCTAAAAGCTGGGTGGGTGGGTAGACTACACGCAGTGGTCTACAGCCAATTGTTTCTCATCACAGATTCAAACAGTTTATTCCAAAGATTTGCCTAGGGTGTCATTTAGCCCTAATTAAAGAGAAATCTATGGCTTTGAAGCTAACGCTTCAAGTTTGGAGTGGCCCAGGCCTTTGGCTTCTCTAGCTCATTTTGGTAATTCCCTGGCCTTTTTATTTATCAGAGAAGCAAACTTTTATTTTAGTTCTTGTTTAGCAGTAGCTCAATAAACTCTTAAAGGATCTTATCTTGAATGCATTTGTACCCATACTGTTCTGCACAGAGCCTTCTGTGAATGTAAACCCTCAATAACTATTTGTAGGGTTAAATTGGAGTTGTGGGTTGGGGGAAATTTAAATTAGCAGCTAAGAATTCCATTTACTTAGAATAACGCTTCTTGTTATTAAGGACAAGTAAGGTTTTAAATTTGGCTTTATAGTCTTTTGCATGGTTTCTTAAGTTCAGCCTTTTCTTATTTCTGTCAAATTCTCACTTCTAACCAACCAGGTATTCTATTATCAGGTTCATTATAACCTTCATTGTTTATCCATCTGCAGAACTCTTATAACTAGACAGCAAACATGTGGATTACTGATTCCTAAGAATTCACTAAACTTAGGGGTTGGGTTCTACACAATTCCTTTCATTCCATGAATTATTAAATTTCTTTCATGAACTTAATGTAATTTTGTTCAAATCATTATTGTCTGAAGAAGTTTATACTGATGAGCTGAAAAATTTAAATATCAAGCTCTGATCTCTCCCCTATCCATATTAAACATGTCCACTTAAATGCAAATAGGCATCTTGACCTAAATATGTCTAAAATGGAACTTATGATTCTGCCCCTCCAACATCACCTCAAATCTGCTCTCTCCTCAGTCTCCCCCACTCATTTAATGTCTATGTTCAAGACAAAGACTTAGAAGTTCTTGATTTTTCTTTTTTCTCACCCCTTCTGCCCTGATGCCCAATCCATGAGAAATACTTTCAGATGTGCCTCTAAAATAAGGAAGATTTTTCTCCACAATAAATAATAACTTGGGATACAATAATTTCTTGCCTAGCCTTACTACTAAGCTTCCTAACGGGTCCTTCAGTTTCCAGTTTTTTCAGTTAGCTCCTTGCACGATGTAGATAGCACACTCAATTTGAAGAGAGCTCCTCTCGCTTTCTGATGGGCTTCTGAAAACCCCATTGGCTGAACACAACTAGAAGCCAGAGCGGGGAGTCTACCTAGGTCAGCCTCCGGACACAGGGGAGGAAGAGAGAGAGGGCATCTAGAGAAACAATGGAAGATACTGAGCATACCTTCTTATTTCCTACAGTCTAGTCTCCGCATGGCAGCAAGAGTGATGTTTTTGAAGCATAAATCATATCTCATAATCTCCCTGCTTTAAAAACTCCAATGGCTTCCCGTAGTGTTTAGAATAACATTTTACTCCTCTAACGCTGCCCTGCAAAGCCCTACATATTCTGGTCTCTGCTCTGATGGACCTTGAAGGCTAACTCAAATCCTTCCAATGTCATTTGCTCACTCCACACAAAGTTATTAAATACCAATCATGTACCAAGCGTGGTTCTAGGCTCTGGCAGTGAACAAGAAGCCTCACACGCCTCTCCAATTTTGTCTCATATAACTCCTCTTCCTCCCTGCTGTCGTTGTTGCTCCAATGCCAAGCCTGTTTCTCCCACTGGACTTTCACACTTGCTTTTCTCTCTCCTTGGACCATTCTTCTCTTACATCGCCATGTGGCCGAGAATTTCCAATCATTCGGGTTCAATTCCATTCTCTCAGGCTTGGAGAGGCCATCCCTAACCCCCTAGCTAGAGGAGCCAAAGCAGTCTGTATCCTGTTAACCTTATTTTATTTTTAAAATAGTTCTTTCAAGTAGCTTTCATCTCTTTCAGGAGTTATAATCTACTAACTCTACAAAGGAAGCAATTTTGCTTATCTTATAGCTCATATTAGTGTTTAAGAATAACATTCAAAACTTTTCCCCAGTATAATATTGTTACATCTTTAATAAGAGACCTTCAGATTAGATGACTTCATCTCTAGTTTTTTTTTATCCACATCTTTTATCATTTTTTTCTCTTTAAAGTTAATGATTTGTTTGTTTCCCAGTAAAGAAGTGGTCAGGATATGAGCTAAACCGTAGAATGACATTTCATAACAGATGCTGGAAGTATGTGCTATTTTGGAATGATCCATAAATATGTACACTCTGGTGAAAATGCAGTGTATTTTTCTATGACAGAAGTAATGGCTGGTTCATAAAATCATTATCCCCTAAACCTCAAAATGACATCAAACCACTTTTCTTCTAATCCTTTGATTATAACCCATAGTAAATTCCCCATGGGTCCTACTGAGTTCATTAGGCATAGAGAACATGCTCTAGAAGTTTCTGTTACCTGTGACTGACATTTTAGACACTTCACTAGTGATGTCAGATTTGTAGGAGTACGGATCTCTTTAGTACTTGATGGCTAAAAATTTCTTTTTCTAAATAGCTTCTGAGGCACATGGGCTTCTATTCAATATGAATAAATGCTCCAAAAATAAACAAGTAGTTGAATAAAAACAGCTCTCAAATTCAAGCTGTCAGTTAGAGCCTTTTAACAAATGTGGCAATAAGGAAAGATTCAGGTTAATTTTCTCTTTCAAATTGAGGAAGTAGATGACGAAAATAATTGGTCTTACTTCAAGGGTAGAGATGTAATAAAAGTGTGCTATAGATTGTGACCACTCACTTACAATAACATAGCTGGGTTATCGATTTGCAGATAGGACCTGATTTAAGGGACAGACCTTCATGTAATTGCTTGCAGCTACAAAAGTCTGTGACAATATGATGACAAAACAGCTGCCAGAAAGTAAAAAACAAAAAAAAAAAAACAGTTTATTTGAAGTTTGATCTACAGTAGTCTCCTTTTATTTGTGGCTCCACTTTCCATAGTTTCAGTTACCCGCTGAAATGGTCCGAAAATATCAAATGGAAAATTCCAGAAATAAACAATCCATAAGTTTTAAATTTCCTGCTATTCTCAGTAGCACAATAAAATCTCGCACGTCTCACTCTGTCCTGCTTGGGATGTAAATCCTCCCTTTGTCCAGCGTCTTCCTGATGCACAAGCTCCTTGCCCATTTGTCATGCGGTAGCATCTGGGTCATCAGATGCACTGTAGTGGTGCCACAGCGCTGGTGCTCGAGAAATCCTTGTTTTGCTTCATGCCAAAGAGAAGCTGTAAAGTACTTCCTTTAAGTCAAAAGATGGGACCAATACAATGAGATTATCATAGGTATGTGTGTACAGGAAAAACATAGTATATATATGAGGGGGGACCCCCCCAAAAAGTGGAATTATCTTCTGAGGGTGGAGCCCCTTGTAGTACAGGCTTCTACCACTAGGTGAGGGGTCTAGAAACCCATCTATGTCAGTGTACCAGCTGACCTTGTGGCGAGAGGCTGTGTTAGGCTTCAGTGAATTTTTTTTTGAAGACTCCTTCAATGCATTTGCCCATTTCATGATGGGTGATTTACGGGTGCACCTGCCCACACTGCACTGGGTGTTGAGCAGTTTTTGATCAACACTGGCATGACCCCGTGCCCCACCCTCCCTATTCACTGGATCTTGCCCCAAGTGACGTTTTTTTTGTTTTGTTTTGTTTCCCTGGATGAAAAAAAGTCCTCAAAGGGAAACATTTTGCCAATGTGGAAAAAGTGAAACAAAAAAATGGCAGAAGCATTTAAAAGGCATCAAAATCAATAAGTTCAAAAACTGTTTTGAGCAGTGGAAAAAAAAATGTCTCGATAGGTGTATTGCATCAAATGGAGAGTGCTTTGAAGGTGACTGAAGTTTAAACATAAGAATAAATACACAATATTTTATAAATAAACTCCCTTTTTTGGGTACCCCCTTGTAGAGTTCAGCACTATCTGCAGTTTCAGGATCCACTGTGGGTCTTGGAACGTATCCCCTGCTAATGAGGGGGCTACCATACACAAGAAGCCCTTAGGAAATCCTTAGTGTCTGGAAGATGAGGTTCAGACTACTGGGAACGACCCCAGGGCCCTCATACTTGACCGTGCCCTGACTTCCCAGACTCATTCCCTGCCAACTTGCCATGGACCAGAGTTTTAGCTATAATGCACAATTTCCCTGTCTCTGGGCACACAGATGCCTTCTCTGCTCAGGCCTTCACTCTGTGAGCCGTGCCTTGCATTTCTTTGTCCATCTAGAAACTCCTAAGATATCCTTGAAGGCCTAGCTCAAAGGTTGCTTCTTCAGGACTGTCTCCTTAAAACCTCTGCCTCAGGGCAAAGGAGTCACTGCCCACCCACCAGGACCTGGAAGGGCACTGCACCTCTCTTGCTAGGACTAGTCCTTTGTGTCCTGCTATCTTCCTCTGCCTCCCTGTAGGCATGCAGGATTAGGCGTCTCTTGAAGAAAGGGAATGTATTAATTTTTCTGTCCCCCAGTGTTCTGTATAGATTCTGCCAAAGAGCATTCACTTCATAAATGTTTGTTGAATCGATGATTGGATGAATAAAAGAGCCCCAAATCCAGATGTTTAAAAGATGTAAAACAAACATCCAGCTGATGGGCTGAACATCTTCCTTTTATTGAGCTGTTTTATCATTAGCCAGAACCTCCTTCTAAGCAAGTCAGCGGTGGGTTTCAGCTGGGGCAGCATGTGCTCCCTCGGGTGCCCTGACCTTCCAGGTACAGTAGACAACCTCCTACCTGAATTAATATTCTCAGGAATATTGGTCAGTGTTTCTTAAAGGCTGTCTCATCTTTGCTCAGAAAGTTTCCCTGGTGTGTTTATACAGCGGTGGGCAAAAGTAGGTGTACACTTACGAGTACTGAAAACACAGAGTTTATTGTTGTATTAGTATTTGTTATTGGATGATTTTCCATAGAAACAACTGTAAACCTACTTTTGGCCCACCCTGTAGTGGTAAAAAGGTGTTTTTAGATGTTTTGTATTGTAGAAGATGAAATTTCAAGCTCACAAAGGTTCCGCGGTCTGTGAGGACTTTGTGGATCTGTTGAGAGAGCCTGGTCAGGGCCACAGCTCTGCAGTGAGAGGCAGACGGCAAAGAAGAACAAATTTTTAAAGAAACAGCAGAGAAATTTAATAAAAGTAAATGAAAATGTTTGCCTTTATAAATCATTTAAAATAATATTGTGGTATAAAAAAGTAGATCTCTAGTAAGGAGTATTATTTTTAAATATATGCCATAAACAGAATAAATAAAAAAATAATATTTATATTGCTTATCCTAGCTGGCATTACATGTTCACTATATAAGGTCATGGATTCATTAGTTTTATAAGAAAAGTAAAAAAATACACAATAAGGAGGACGCTTAAAAGTTATGATTCCATACAAAAATACAATGGCTCAAGGGACTTGTATTTTTAACGATTTTCCCGTAATCGTCACATTAATAAATTCTTCTCATATTGACACTTTCGGTTTCATCTTGGTAGTTTAATTTACTGAGAGCCAAGTTCATTTCCTTGATACCTCAAGTCATATTATTGAGCCCAATACAAAGTGACATTTATGTTGTTTCTAAGATCAACTTTGCGGTTTTAATATAATGCGCTCTTGCTTGTAGCTTCTAACCCATTTCATTCATTTTTTCATTCACTCATTCATTCTTTCATTAAACATTTTATTGGGCACTAGCTGAGTACCAGGCACTGTATTAGGTGGGTGGGGATTTAAGATGATTACTATGCCTCAGGTATTTGCAGTCCAGTTAGGGAGAAAAAATTATGGGAGACCGCTCTGCATGGCGTGGGCCCAGCTCCCACTTGGACCAGTGGAGAGCGACACAGGACCCACGCCCACGGACAGGTTCTCCAGTGGGGAATCAGGCCCGCATTGTACCTAGTCTGTTTTGAAACTTTCTTTCGCTAAAACGCCCTTACCCTGAATTGAGGCAGCAAGGGCTTACTGCAACTTCCTAAAATCTATGCTTAAACCTTCCAAGGATGAATGTAACCAGTTCAACCACTTTTCCCTTTACATTTGCAAATATCCTCCTTTCTTGATGTAATTAGCAACATCCTCTCCTTTGTTATCTGTAAAAGGTAATCACCCACAGTGATCCTATGCATAGTCAATGAGGACCTGTGCATAGTAAATGAAAACCACCCTCAATGTAATGTGCCCAGAAAGACAATGAAAGCCTGTCAAGGGAAGGGTCAGGGTGCTCTCCTCTTGAGAGAGTGGCCCTGCCTTCCCTTTTCCTCCACAGGACTTGGTAGTCTGTGTGAATTTGTCTCAAGTCTCAACCATAACGCTGTGTACACTGCAGGCTGGTGTCTGCTTCAAAAATTACTCTAAATTACCATATTTTTCAGACTATAAGACACACTTTTTTCCCCAAATATGGGAGGGAAATGGGGGTGTGTCTTACAGTCCAAATGTTCTGTTTACATTTACATTGTTGAAATATGTTATTTATGTTATTAAATATTTTACCACATTTTTTGCTTCAAAAATTTTTTCCTATTTTTCTCCTCTAAAACCTAGGTGTGTCTTATGGTCCGAAAAATACGGTAAGTCTTTATAGAAAAGCTGGGGAAGGCCCTTCACAGGAGGTTGGCCAGGGAGATAAGGAGTGCTAGCAGAGTCGGGTTACATGTTCATAGACCCAGGGTATGAAGGACACGTCATGTTCAGTAACTCTGAGGGGTCCTGAGAAGGTAGAGCATATGTGTCACAGGGAAGGGTACTTGGGAAATGAGACCGAGAAGGCTGATGAGAGGCAGACTATGAGGGTCTTGGACATAATCTCAAGACCATGGGGCATCAATAAGAGTTTTGAAGTGGCGGGTAAAATGATCCAATTTGTAGAAAATGACTCAGGGAGCAAAGGCCAATGGGTTCCAAAGACAACTGCCCTTTGATATGTTAATAGTTGTGCCATGGAGAAAAGCCTTCCAGGTCAAGTAAGTCTAAATAACACCACT
Organism: Micronycteris hirsuta; assembly: GCA_004026765.1. NCBI lineage: Eukaryota > Metazoa > Chordata > Mammalia > Chiroptera > Phyllostomidae > Micronycteris > Micronycteris hirsuta. The sequence goes on along the minus strand of PVJI01000185.1, from coordinate 26,075 downwards.
CACGTTACACCTACTTGGGGGTTCTCAGCACATATTAATATTTTAAAGACTCAACGGAGGGCCTGTAGTCAGGAACCATCTTTACCAGGTTGGGAAACGCTGGATGAAGGTGAAGCCAAGACAACACAGGGAGACCAAGTAAAGAAGCTGTTTGTAGTGGTTTGGTTAGTTGTGAGGACTAGAACCAACCCAGTAGGAGAAGGGTTGGGAAAGAAGAGAACAGTTGGGTTGGGGAGGTATAGGAGGTGGAATCCACAAGATCTGGGGGTGACTGAGTGTGAAGGACAAACAAGGCTGCGATGGCTCCAGTTACCAGCTACAGAACAGGCAGATGGCGCTGCCACTCAAACCGCAGGATCCATGAAGGGGGATGGGTCTGCTGGGGAAGGTGGTAGGTGGCAGGCAGGCATGTTACCAACCATGGTGTTAGACCTTTGGAATTTGAGGTAACTCTGCAGCACTTGAGGCTGAGAGGTTCAAACGGCAGTTAGAGGCAGTGTTTGGTGTATAGCAGAAGCAGAAACTGAGCCAGAACAAGTCAAGGCCCAGAGACACAAAATCTCACTAAGCAAAACTAAAAATGGGAATAGAATTTCTAGCCCACAATTTTGTGGATTAGAATGTCCTCGATCATCTAATTTCTTAAACTTGGAAGTACAAGTGCTGTAGAGTGTATCTTCTGGGTTTAAAATTCTTGTTACTGTCCTGGCAGGTGTAGCTCAGTGGATTGAGCGCGGGCTGTGAACCAAAGGGTCGCTGATTCGATTCCCAGTCAGGGCACGTGCCTGGGTTGCACACCTTGGACATAGGCAGCAGATACTGAATTTTATGTAAACGGCCCATTTTGGAACTGGTATCAGATTTCCTCACAATTTAATGCTTTAGAGCAAATGGTAAGCAGGTCTTGGAAAGCTGCATTGTGCAGGGAAAAGAGAAAGGCTTTTGAAGTGTACAGGCCCCGTTTCACTCACTGGCTGTGTGAGCCAGGGAAAGCACAACCTCTCTGAGCCTTTCCTCACAGGGCTGCTGTGGGGATTATAAGAGAAAATGAAGTAGTAGAATGTGTTCTACCACATGAAGTACAAATTCAGCCTCAGTGCTTCAGGCTCCTCATCAGTAAAATTGGGGTGATTGTAGTAACTATCCCACTAAGGATAGTGCTTGGGACACAGTACTGCTCTTATTAAAGAGAAGAAGCTTCTGAAATGAAGCAGGTGCCCAAGAAATGGACTGGCAGTCTTGCCATGTACCTTTTCAGCACCACCCTGTATGCTTTCCATACCTGCACCGAGGGATATGGGGTCTCACCGAAACTTAGTCTCTGCCATCATTGACCTGGTTGGTGGTCTAACTCAGAAGCCACAGGAAAGCACTTGTCCAGGTAAGGTTACGGTAGATGACTGTTAAGTGAGCAGCACTGATCATGAACAGCGTTTGACTTCAGTGTGGGAGGGTAGTAAGGGAGTCCTGGCAGAAGTGATGGGATTCCTGACCAACTCTGACAGGCAGAGGGGAGGGAGACTGTGTGTGGGAGAAGCGAGACTAGAGATGGGCAGGGGCAGACTGCAGGGGGATGAAGGCCTGGCAAAGCCACTGGGCTTTATAACATGACAACAGAGAATCACTGAAATAAATCCTAGGAAAAGACTGTCACGATCAAGGTGTGTCAGACTGACGTTAGACATATATAAAGTGGTTCCCAATTATGATGCGGTGACACACCAGTGTGAGAGGGTCCCTTGTGAGGTGTAAGTAATACGTTAATATAGAGCTAACATCAAAGTTAATGCTGATGATGTGTGTGTGTATTTAAAAAATTAGAGAAGATTCAGGAGACTAATGCACTAAATATGTGTTTCAAAAGAAAACTGAACAAAAACCAACAAGATATTAAAGCTAAATGGATAAAGATAAATATGTAATGAGTCCAACAAGACCAGAGATAAAAACCAAGGCACACAATACTGAGTTAACAGGCAGAACTGAAATAAATAAGGCTCTCTGAAAACCAAATCTAGAATTAGATTTCTGTTTCATATCTGCCTAATTGTTTCTAAAATAAAATTTTAACATAAGTACTTGGACTACATGCTAGGCCCCTCCAGACCTGCAGAATGTGTAAATATTGGCTATTTGCCATTTGTCAGGCAAATACTCTACGAAGTGCAGAGAAGGTTGCATTCTTAGCAGGCAAATGATGATTAAACTTAATTATGCCTTTTTTCCCCCTGAAAGAAAAGCATATTGCATGAAGTCAGTGTAGCCCAGAGTTCAAACAGCAAAGAGGGGGAGTTTCTGCCTTCAAGTGGGCCAAAGTCCACCATCTACGGTAATCAGGTCTTCTTGAAATGAAGCATTTGGTCTCCAATCTCCTTTTCTTTCACATGAAAAAAGTCTGAAACTGGGTGTTGAAGGATTAGAGACTTCAGCATATCCTCTGCTCGATCCAGGCAGCTAAATGGAAAAGACCCTGTGAGTACACAGCAGGTCTTGTCTCGGCAGGACTGCCAAGAGCACCAGGGCTCACCACACAGATGGACTGATCAACAGCCGGTGTCCTAACTAAGTACTTTCCTAAGGCAACAGTCAATTAGCCTGGAGACACAGTCACTCTTGACGTAGCTCACTAGCATAAACAATGGCTTCCTTTCATTTAATAAGTGGTAGTAATAGCTGGTTTTGCCTAACAAAACTTAACCAAAGAAGTAGGATTCTAGAAAATAATGTGAGAAAAATAGTCTACTGTTTCCACTTGGTTCAGAGAAATTCCTAGCAGTGACCAAGGATCCTTTAAACAGACCGAATGCTCCATATGTTTAGCATGGCATTCCCACCCCATCCCCCCACCCCCAGAGGATAGAATCTCTGGTGGCTTTCACTTTCTATGTTCTTTATTTCTTGTAATATTTTAATATTTTCCACAATTATTATGTATTGAGTATGAAATAAGATATTTTTAAAGGTCCTAATAAAACTGTAGTCGGTGGCTCATTGGATGAATTTTAAAGAGCTGTTTATTAGTTTCCTGATTTGAAAACTGTACTTATACAAGCATACCTTAGAGATATTGCAGATTTGGTTCCAGATCCCCACAATAAAGCAAATTGTAATACTTTTGCTGGTAGAGGGTCTTGCCTTCAATTTGTTTTTAAAAAAGAACAAAACCAAAAAGTACACTATCTGTGAAGCGCAATAAAACAAGGTGTACCTGTAGCTAACTTATCTCAAAGACTTCTCCCTAATGGAAGGAAATGAAATGTTTTCAAAATAAATACATGTCTTAACAGGTCCGAGGTAGATGGAAAATGGAAGAATAATTAAATCTTTGGAAATCCACTCTTTTTAATAGGGAGACTGGACACAGAGATGGTGGTAGCAAAAGACCACAAAACATCCTGCATGTGGAAGTGCTCTAAAAACTTAAAGAGCACCAAAGGTTACGGCCATTATTCTGCAGCGTGCGTGGCTATCGAAAAGAGGTCGGGGTTTCACGCACCCTCACTGCTAGGTCAAGGTGACCTATAACCACATAACAAACAGAGCAGTAAGACATAGGTCAGAATTTTCAGGGTTTGTGGGGCAATATTCTTGATTTATTTAGTCATTTTGTCATTCAATAAACATTCTATCCAGAACTTACTATGTGCTTAATGGCAAAACAAGCTAATAATACAGGAACTTAATGGTATCACCAGTAGAGGCCAATTTGGGCGGATTCCCCACCTCATCTAAGGTTGGCGTGGGTTACTGGTGCAGTTCTAGGCCATGGATTCACTCTGGTTAAAGGCAGAAGTATAAATACACTAGAAACCAGGAGACCTGGGGTCCAGACCAGGCTTTATGACCTTGAGCAAGGCCATATCTAGGCCAGGTTACCTCCTCTGTAAAACAAAAGGGCTCACACACAGTCCCTGAGGGCCCTTTCAGTCCCAGTGGCCTCCACCAAAGGGGCACAGTGGGAAGGGTCACATGAACGTGGCTTGATGGTCAACCCTAAATTTGCTAGGTGTGGGAGCCTCAGTTTCCTCCACCCCAAAATTAAGATAATGAAATCTACTTTTCACTGGATTCAAAGGATTGCTGTGAGGATTCAGTGAGGTGTGTAATATATACTTCTTTTTCAAAAAAATCCTCACTCAAGGATATGTTCATTGATTTTTTTTGTTTTAGAGAGATAGAAAGGGAGAGAGAGAGAAAGACATTGATGTGAAGGAGAAAGGAGAAACACTGACTGGTTGCCTCCCATATGCACCCTGACTGGGGATTAAACCTGCAACCTAGGTATGTGCCCTGACCAGGAATCAAAACTGTAACATTTTTTTGGTACATGGATGACACTCCAATCAACTGGGCCACCTGGCCAGGGCTGTACTATATATTTCTTAATAGAATGCTGTTACATAGATGTTCAAAATATATAACATCCTCTGGACTTCCATAAACCATTACACGATAGCATGGACTTTATGAATTTAGCCATAGACATTTAAGCTCTAAAAGAAAATATATAGTCAATGTCTGTTTCCAGATGCTTTATATTTTAGCATTTTGCTCACGCATTACTATTTGATTTTTTGAGCACTTTGCTACATCGCAGCCCTGACCTGATTGTGAGAAGCACAAAGGACGTGCGGAAATGGCAGCACAAGGGAAGGGGATGGAAGCCGCTGTCCTCTATCCTTGTCAGTTGGACAGCCACATAGCTTATCATTCTAACTGAGACACTTTTGAGAGTAAAAAACTGTTTCAGTGGAACTGGGATAAATGTCCCCCTCACATTTCAGGCTTACTTTTTGTGACCTTTGATGTCACTTAAAGGTCCTGGGGGCTGGAGCTATGTATGATGTCCTACTGAGGAGGAAATTGCAAAATAAGATTCTACCCAAATAATCTAAAATCCTTCTGCACTTTTAAAGACATAACCATTATTTAAGTTTGATAAATATTTTAGATAAGATACTATGATAAAATAGTTGTGCTTCTATTATTACAATGTATGCTTTAGAGTGGGGGCAGCAAAGTTTTCTGTAACAGGACAGAACGAGTATTTCAGGTTTTGTGGGCCACATGGTCTGTGTCACAACCACACAGTTCTGTCCCTGCAGGGCACGAGCAGCCACAGACAATACATGTAAAAGAACGGGTGTTGCTGTGTTCCAATAAAACTTCAGTTACAGTAACTGGCTGTGAGCGGGATTTGGCTTTGGGCTGCAGTTGCCAACCCCTGCTTTAAAACAATAGTTCCCAGACTTTTGGAATCATAGGTCCAGGAAAATAAAAAAATCTGGAATAAACTCAAGATTTATAAACTTTTACTTTACTAAGTAATTAGGTTAAAAAAGGGAAAAAAACATTGCTTAGTACCTTTATCTCTTAGAATTTTACTTAGCAAAAGACTAGATGGCACAAATTCAGAACAAATTTAGCTTTATACAAAACCTAACACATTGTCCTTATTTCTAAAATTTTTTATGAGCCTGATAAATTTTGTCACGAACATGTCCAGGTTACTAGATGGTTCATTTGAGTTGCTTTTGGAGGTTACGTGGCGTGGCACAGTAGAAAAAACGTGTACAATTAAACAACAGATTTGAATAAAGTGGGGGAGTACTAAGAAGGGAAAATGAGCTAAACTTGAATATTGCTTTAAAGGGACAAAACTGCTTGAAGAGAGTGTCCCCTGTCCTGAATCACTGATGCAAACACAAACTCCAATTGCTGAGCAAGCTCAGAACTCACCGGCTGCCACTGCGCAGGGTACCAGGCTGGGGGACAATTGAAGCGGTTACAAGCTTGCACTGTGCTGGGCTTCTGCTGGCGACACAGGTCATCAGCCAGGATCACTGTTTCATTCGTCTCTCTGGAGCGTATTTGGGAGCAGAAGACATCTCTGGTCTGCAGGCCAACCCCACAGGTGAGACTGCATGGACTCCATTTGCCAATTTCCCACCTGGGAAGAAATCAGAAGAAAGAAGACACCCTGAGCACCTGTGCAGAGAACGCTTCCCATTGTATGAAATGTTGTTAATGGGGTAAAAACACCTAACTGGGAATGTGGGAAGTTCCAGTGTAAGATTGGCTAGGAATTCTATCCCAAGATTCAAATCCACCCTTTCCCTTTACGCTCTAGCATTTATTTCAGATACAGCAAAGGAGGCGATATAATGGAACATCCAATTCTTACCCTCAAAATCATCAAGAATGGCCACCATCATGTTTATTTTGATGGAACATAAACTTCATCAAAAAAGAGTGTGTGCTAGGTAAGACATAGGTGGAACGTGTAATGGCCTTGGGCACCACATATTTGAATAGCGGGTTTAGAAGAAGCCTTTCTGCTTGTCTCTCCAGCCACCATTCTTAGCAAGACTGAACAAAGTTGTGCTTGCTTTTCTTTGGCTTGTGAAAGGTCATTGGCTCCAACTCCTTTCAAACTTCCATTATAGCATAGAAATGTCTCTGTCCCATGTATAAATCTCATCACTGCCTGGAACTGGAGAATGTAACAAAAGTGAAGGTTCCTAAATAGATCAGTCTGCTCGAGGGAAAATAAGTGGAGAGAACTGCTCATTGTCTGGAAGTGGGAGTCAAATAATGACAGATGAGTTGAAGTGCAAAAATTGGCCATCCCAAATGGCCCAGTCTTGAGAAGTACATTTATCGTCAGCTAAGGGCCTATAAAAACAGTCCCACTGCATTGCCCTGTTGCTGCAGCCTCCTAAATGGAAGTGATAAGGAAAAAGCTCTGTTGCTTGGGTTCTGAGTTAGAAGCGTTCTTTAATGATCAGTTTTAGAAAGTTCTTTTTACAATGCGAGGCAGCAAGAGTCTACCAGAAAACTTAGTCAAGAAAAGTATCACAAGTAGATCCTTCAGTAACTAGACCCCCTACGTTCCATAGCCGGCTCTGAAAATTGGTTTAAGTTCTTTATTGTCAGACTGTAAAACTGAGTGTACACTCAACCTTTTCCTGACACTCTGATACATAGCTGCTTTCTAAGCCCTCTTTCCACAACCTCCTTCCATCTACCCTATGTTTAGGCTGTATTTGTAGTGAACTACTCTGTTATTCTCATTCATGCCCACCCCTGGTTTTCTAGCTCTGTCTTTACTCAAGTCGTTACTCCTAATTTGGAATAATTTTTGTCCTTTCCTTGCCCCTCGAAATTGTTCCATTTTTACATATCCAAACTGGATCCATATTTTAAGGCTTGTATTTATAATTGCCGCAGACATCGATCATTTTCTCAATTGTATTATAGTTATTCTGCCTGTTAAGAGCCATATAGAAGGATGCACGTCTTAAAGGCAAGGTCTATGTCTGAGTCAGTTTTGTATTTCTCATAGGGTTCATCGAAGCACCTTCTGAATAGTTAATGTACGTGGTTAACTATTGCCTGATAAATTAGCAAATGGAAGGGACCTGTCATCATAGTGGGTGCTTTACACACATTATGTCATTAACTACCGCCGGAACAACATGAGACAGGCCTACTGATTTCCCACATTACAGCTGGGCAAGAGGCGACTTGCCCAAATACCCACAATGAGTAATTAGTGAATCCAGGGTTCACACTTGGGTGTGTCTGGCTCCAAAGCTTTCTATTGTACCATGCTGTCCCCAGAAAATACCTTGCAAATCACCTGATCAACATTCGTAAAAGTTTAAATCAATAGAAGAGGAGAAGGTGGGTTGAATATATTTCTTTCAGATCCTGTATGAATTTCTATAAACTCACTTTTAAATCTCTAGCATGGGTTAAACCCAACCTTAAAATGCCACGGGGTTATTGGATTTAAACTATATCCACATATTCCTGGTCACTCCTCCCTCTAACGGTGGAGTCTTGAGTAAGGGCTGAACTTAGTGGCTCACTCATGATGAAGAGAATGAGGCAGAAGTGATGCTATGTGACTTCCAAGGCTCAATGATAAAAAGAATATAGTTTCCACTTCTCTCTCTCTGACTTCTCATTCTGGGGAAAGTCATTTTGCTCACCTGACAATGATAATGTCATAAGGACATTTAATGCACATGGAAAGTCCACATGCAAAGGAACTAAGGCTGATCACCAACAGTCAGCACCATCTTTCCAGTCATGTGGGTGGATTACCTCAAAAGCAGATCTACTGGGCCCAGTCTAGCCTTTGGATGACTCCAACCTCGTGAGACTGAGCCAGAACTGATGTGCAAGCTGCTCCTGGATTCTTCACTCATTAAACTATGAGAGGTAACAAGTGTTTATTTTTGTTGTGAGCTACCAGTTCTTTGGGAAATTTGTTATGCAAAAGTAGACAGCTAATACAAGAATATACTCTCCTTCCAAAGTGTGTACATGCTCACCAAAAGACACGTACAAAAATATCCAAAGCAGCACTACATACCCCACAGGGCAATAGCTCAAATGTCCACCAACAATGTCCATAAAAAATTGCTGCACCAGCCTGCATTCCCACCAACAGTGCAGTAGGGTTCCCTTTTCTCCAATCCCCTCCAACAGTTATCTGTTGCTTTGTTGATGATGGCCATTCTTTTTTTGTTTGTTTGTTTGTTTGTTTGTTTGTTTTGTTGATGATGGCCATTCTGACTGGTGTGAGGCGGTATCTCATTGTGGTTTTAATTTGCATCTCTCTGATGGCTAATGATGTTGAGCATCTTTTCATGATGTTGAGCTCTGGGCCCTCTGTATGTCCTTTTTCGAGAAGTGTCTGTTCATGTCTTTTGTCCATTTTTTAATTGGGTTTTTTGTCTTCCTGGAGTGGAGTCGTATGAGTTCTTTATATATTTTGGAGATGGAACTTCCTCAGAAAAATGAAAATGGAACTGCCTTTCGACCCAGCAATTCCACTACTGGGATTATACCCTAAGAATCCTGAAAAACCAATTCAAAAGAACCTATGCACTCCAATGTTCATAGCAGCACAACTCACAATAGCCAAGTGCTGGAAACAACCTAAGTGCCCATCTACAAATGAATGGATCAAGAAACTATGGTACATTTACACAATGGAATTCTACGCAGCAGAGAGAAAGAAGGAGATTATACCCTTTGCAACAGCATGGATGGAACTGGAGAGCATTATGCTAAGTGAAGTAAGTCAGGTGGTGAGGGACAAATACCATATGATCTCACCTTTAACTGGATCATAATCAACAAAAGCAGAAAGCAAGCAAAATATAACCAGAGACATTGAAATTAAGAACAGTCTAACAATAGCCAGGGGGAAGGGGGGAGGGGACAATGGGGAGAAGGTTTTCAGAAATCACTATAGAGGACACATGGACAGAACCAAGGGGGAGGAGGGAGGCTGGGGAGGGAAGGGGGGTTGGAGGGGGAGGGAGGAGGGGAGCGGAGAGGATGCAGATAACTGTAATTGAACAACAATAAAGTATTTAAAAAAATTATGATATGTTCCTACAACACTATAAAACAATGAGAATAAACTATAACAACAACCAACATTGATGAATCTCAGGAGCATAAAATTGAGTAGCAGAAGCCACAATGGCAAAAATTCATACTATGATTTCATTGATATAAAGCTCAAAACCCAAAACTTAGCTATGGGGTTAGAGATCAGGATGGCAGTCCCCTCTGTGGGCAGTGACTAGAAGAGAGGTGTGGAGGGGAAGCTCCAGGGATGAAGTCTTGATCGGGGTGCTAAGTCTGGGCTCCCTTTGTGAAAAATCACCAAGCCATACACATAGGATTTGTGCACATTCCTCTGCACTTGTGACGCTTCAAAAGAGGGTGGTCTTTTCCCCACTTCTGAGTGAAATACTAAATGTTGAAGATGGAAAACCAAATCCAACCACTATGCCCAATGCCGTGAACACTTTGCATATGCCTACATAGTAAATGCTGTCCCAAGGTTAAAATGTGTCATACTCGAGGCTCTTCACTCTGTTGTCCCCACCCTGCCCCCACCTTTGGAGAATTCAGCCACTGGGACCTTGAAGCAGAGGCATTGTGCCAGCCGTGGCCACTTTAACACTGTCCAGAGAAACTTGCAAAACAGACATAGCTGCCTACCCACAATAAAAGTACACTACGTTCTCAAGGGAAGAGGCGAGCAGAACCTGTCTAAGTAAGACACACTTCGCTGGTTCTGGGTTGAAATTTTTTTTTTACTTTTATTTTATTTTCAATTATAGTTTATGTCCAATATTATTTTTTATTAGTTTTGGGTATAAAACATAGGGGTTAGAGAATCATATACTTTACAAAGTGTTCCCCCTGATATTTCCAGTACCCACCTTGCACCATCCATAGTTGAGGTTGAATTAACTTAGGCAGAAAAAAGGGAAAGCAGAGAGTCCCCCTACCACTTTCTCCTGCATTGAGCCTGCATATGTGAGCCTTGGGCTTCCGAAAATTGTGCCTTTGGCTATTCACGAGGACTGGACTGCAGCCCAGCAGGAGCAAGCCTGAGTGGGCAAGACTGGCCGTGGCTGGTAGCCATGAGACGCTGACAGGCCACCCCGGGATTCTGGGGCCCAGCTTCCATGTCAGCCCGGTGCTGAGGAGCACGGGGCTCTGCTCTGGGCTTTAGACGGTGAGGGCATCAGTGCTTCTTCCCCCACTGTGCCTGGTTGGCTTTTACTCATCTTTTCATCGTCGTTGAAAATGCTACTTCCTCAGGGAGGAAGTCTTTGGCTGGGAAAAATTCTCCTTTATTATATGGTCCCATTCATATTTTGCCATTTGGAAATTCTCAACACACCATTTTATTATTTTTTCTTTATTTTTATTGTGGTAAGAGCACTAAACACAAGATCTACCCTTCACAGAAATTTAAGTTTACTTTAATATGGCGTTGTTGACTACGGTTACAGGGTTGTACAGCAGGTTGCTAGAGCTTATCCACCTTGTACAACTGAAACTCTGTGCACGTTGATTAGTAACGTCCCACTGCCCCTTGCTCCAACCCCTGGCAACCACCGTTCCACCCTTCAAGTCTATGAATTTGACTGTTTTATGTACCTCCTGTAAGTGGAATCACGCAGTGTCTGTTCTTCTGTGACTGGCTTATCTCACTCATGTTGCAAATTTACTTTGTGTTTAAGGCTGAATAATATTCCATTATGTGTATATACCACATTTTCTCTATCAACTCATCTGTCTATGGCTTTTAGGTTATTTCCACGTCTTTCTATTGTGCACAGTGAGTGCTACAGTAAATATGAGAGTACTCATATCTCTTCAAGGACCTGACTTCAATTTTTTTTAGATAAATACCCAGAAGTGGGATTCCTAGAAAATATGGTGGCTCTATTCTTAATTTTATGAGGAACCACCTGAGAAACCATACGATTTTTCACAACGGCTGCACCATGTTGCATTTCTAAAAACTGAGTTTTGTGTTTCTTTTTCTTTTTTTGCTATTGAGTTGTAGGAGTTCCTTATATCTTTTAGGGATTGATTCCTCATCTGATAGACGGTTTGCCTTTTCATTCTAGTGGTTGCTCCCTTTGCTGTGCTCAGTGTACAGTAATCTACACCCTGATGAGAGCATGGGGCTGTGGCTATTCTGGTTTCCCACTGGTCATGGGTTGACATATATCCCCCACTGGAGGCCTAACCCTAGCGCTTCGGAATGTGACCTTATTTGGAAGTAGGGTCATTGCAGATGTAATCATTTAAGCTGAGGTCATACTAGGGTAGGGTGGGTCCTTAATCCAATATCACTGTTGTCCTCATAAGGTGGGAGGGAAGCACCAGGGAGAACACTGTGTAATGACAGAGACAGAAGTTACAGTGATGCATCTGTGTCTGTAAGCCAAGGAATGTCAAGTGTTGTCAGCAGATGTCGGAAGCCAGAAGAGGCGAAGAGGAATTCTTCCTCATAGGTTTCAAAGGGAGCATGACCCTGCTGACACTTTCACTTCTAGCTTGATTTTTGCCTCTAGAACTATAGAGGATAAATTTATGTTATTTTAAATCACCCCATTTGTGGTACTTTGTTACAGCAGTGCCAGAAAACCAACATACCTCTATAACCTCAGTGCCAATCACGGTGCCTGGAATACAGCTGGTGCTCCCTAAGTGTGAGGTGACTCAGACTGAGTGGAATGCACCGAACTGTGTGGGTGCCTTTGGATTAGTCACTCAGCTGGTCCACCATCTCAACTGTGTCTCCTAAAGAACTGCCACCATCACTTTCAAAGACCCAAAAGCTCTGAATGCCACAAAGTTTTCTTCAGTGCGGTATAAGCTACTTGGTGACAACACTGGACCTGAAGTGGCGTCATGCCTTTGTAGGTCACGTCCCAACTGATGTAAATATTTACACATTTTACTACAACAATATTAGCCTGTTAGATTACGGCATCCCCTCCACCCTCTCCCCCGTGAACTTACTAGGGGTGTTACACAATTTATGTCTTAGTAATCTGAACATACTCCTAAAGTACCAAAGTCCTGAATTCCAGAACATATGTGCCACAGTGATGTTGGCTAAAGGACCACGGCCCTGTACAAGGAGGATGGCAAACATCATCTCTATGGCTTCTCTTGGCCTCTAGGCTTCAGATGTTTAGCTTTACGGTTGGGCCCTTGGCCAAATTGTTAGGGAAACTCTGGTTCCCTCAGAATTCTCTTTCTATACTGCTTTGTTTCCCCTCAGCCCTTCTTGCGCACATTCCTGTCCCTTTTGTCAAAACCTGCTTTCAGGGAAGGCTCTGTGAGCTGATGCTTTGTAGCTTCAGGCTGGACCCTGGCCAGGTCCTGAGTGACTGACTCTCGATCCCTGGCAGGCAGGAGACAGAGGGTTGCCTCCCATCCCTAAGGTTGGAATTAATCTTTTTGCCCTTTGCCCAGCATCAGGTATACTTGAGTTGGCTTGTCTTTAAAACTGGATTTTAGGTTTTAGCCTTGATTTCCCAATTCCCTGATGGTGCTGGAGTTCTGCCCAAAGCCCAGCCTATTAGATTGTCACTGTCACTCTGTCTGGATCTGGCCAGCCCCTGGCCTTGGGCTTGGCAGAGACCCTTAGCCTTGAGCTCTATATGCCATAATGTGACAGCAACCTAGCTGGCATCACACATTGTTGCTAATAAAAATAGTGGTTCTGACATTTCCAAAAAGCTTTCAATGAGCCACATACTTTGTTAATTGCTTCATGTGCACTGTCTTCTGTAATCTTCTCCACACCCCTGGGAGACAGATACTATTATTTGCATTTTAACAACAAGGAGCTAAGGCCTAGAGAAGCTAAATGATTAATTAGTCATGGCCCAGGATGCCTGCTGCCAACACCGACACAGATGTCAATTCCACTGGCACATCCATGCCTATCAAGACTTGGATGCATGGGCGCTGAGAATGGGGCTTGCTCCCTATTACAGAGGCCAGTCCTGTGGATTTGTAAGCCCCAGCTCAGCATCCCTGAGTTCCAGAAGAACTCAGGGCTGGGCTTACACAAGGTGTGGGATACGTATTTGCATCAGCCCTATGAAGAAGGCACTGTTAAGCTCCTCCCTTTTCTTTTATCCCACTCAAGGACATGCTTTTCACTGCTTTTTGAGAGACAGGAAGGGAGAGAGGAAGAGAGAGAGAGAGAAACATTGATTACTTGCCTCCTGAGTGCGCCTGGATTGGGTATCATAGGTGCCTGCCCAGGAACAGAACCCATAACATAGGTATGTGCCCTGACCAGGAACTGAACCTGCAATTTTTTGACTATGGGATGACGCTCCAACCAACTGAGCCACATCATCCAGGGCAAGTTCCCCCACTTTAAAGGGTGGCATAATAGAGGCTCTCAGAGGCCAATCAGCTTGTCCAAATCACACAACTAGTAAACAAGAGAATCAGGATTAAACTTCAAGTGGTCTGGCTCGTACATGCCTAATTATACTATTCTGTTTCTTAGTAACAGGATGGTAGATACGGCAGTACAAAGTATATCTGAGAGGCACATTCTAGGATCTCTGGTGCTTACAACTTCAGAAAATGACAGACAAAATGACAGCTCTGTTCTGACATAGTAGAAACAGACACACTGATGCCATCCAAGGTCGGAAATACCCTTGGAGTTGTTTCAGTAAAGGAGCAGTGATACTCGACAGTACAACAGGCAAAGGCAGAGTGTGGTTCCCCTCCAAGGACAGGTTTGTTTTTGCAAAGGTGGCCATCAGGGATAATGTGTTCAATCAAGAACTCATCGTGGTTGGCACTTCGTAGCAGCTCGCACTTGTATTAGCTACATGCAAGGAGGAATTTTTGCCTTCCTTTGGCTGAGGGCTCGGTATGTGAGTTGCCAAGGTTTTTCTCCCCTACTCTTTCAGAGAAGGTAATGGCCTGCTGTCTCTAGTAACTCACTGCTTGTTGCTGGTATAAATGCACGTAACTTCTAAAGGCAGATTCTTCCTACCCCAAGCTATTTACCCTAAGAACCTTCTCCTAGCTTGGTTTTTGCAGCAAAGTATGGCTTATTTCTTTTCGCAAAATTTTAAAATGAGGTTTTCGTTGGGAGGCAAAATGCCACTGTAAATTTCAGTTATTTGTTAGAAGCATGCTTTAAAAACTTTTGTGTAATCCTCCAACTTGGCATTTCTGCCCAACATTTCCATCTCATGATTTTTTCAAGTCCCCCAAGATATCTGTTTCCTTTAGAATGCCTCTGAGGTCAGGAGGTGGACAGCAACCAAGCAACAGTCAGCCAGACAGCATGGAGCACAGCCAGCTCTGGGAAGCCTGAGGCAGGGCATCTGGGACACTGTCTAGGATCCTGCTCCACTTTAAGGTTTTTGGACTATTACTAGTAGCTCCCAATTTATCTCTACATCTCCAAGTTTCCAATTTTATCCATGGCCTGAAGCTCGCAAAATGCAAATCTGGTCATTTTACTTCCTCTGATTATAAACCTCCATTGGAGTCCAAGCTGAGTTCTCAGGAGAGTGGGGCCCAGCAGGCCCAGGGCCCAGCTTTGGTCCAGGGCACCCACTGCGGGTGATGGGGGTTTGAGTGGCTGCAGCTGAACTTTGTAATTTGCTTTTCTTCCCTTCCCTTTCTTTCCTCCTTCCCCTTTGTAGACTAAACTGTAGCCCGAGCCTCAATGGGCAGTGGTCCATGGACATGACAAGGCTCAGCACAGGGCCAGGGTAGCTGGGAATCAAACATTCAGGGAGGATTAAACAAATATAAATATATGAAGAATAATGAGAATCAGATTTCTTACTGTCAGAAAGTGGAATTGGATTGGTAGAAAATAGTGTGAACTTGTGTTTTCTTTTTTTAATTTTTCAATCACAATTGACATTCAGTATTATTTTTTATTAGTTTCATGTGTACAGCACAGTGGTTAGACATTCATAAAATTTATGAAGTGATCCCCCTAAGAAGCCTAGTACCCACCTGGCACCATACATGTTTGATCATATTCCTTATGCTGTACTTTACATCCCCATGACTATCTTTTAGCTACCAATTTGTACTTCTTAATCCCTTCACCTTTTTCACTCAGCCCCTCAACCCCCCTCCCATTTGCCAACCATCCATTTGTTCCCTGTACTGAGTCTGCTTCTGCTTCGCCTGTTCATTTACTTTGTTCTTTAGATTCCACATGTATGTCTTTTTCTGTCTGACTTATTTCGCTTAGCATAATACCCTTTTTTTGTCTTTCTCTGGTTGAGTTTTAGCATAATCCCCTCTTTCTCTGTCTGGCTTCTTTCATTTAGCAGAATACCCTCTGTGTCCATCCATGCATCACAAATGGTGGGATTTCATTCTTTTTTATGCCCGAGTAACACTTCATTGTGTATATGTACCACATGTTCGTTATCCAATTATCTATTAATGGGCACTTGGGTTGCTTTCATATCTTATCTATTGTATATAATGCTGCAGTGAACATAGGGGTGCGTGTATCTTTTCAAATTAGTGTTTTGAATTCCTTCAAATGTATTTCTAGAGGTGAAATTACTGAGTCATAAGGTAGTTTTATTTTTTGAGGAAACCCCACACTGTTTTCCACAGTGGCTGCATCAATCTGCAGTCCCACCAACAGTGCATGAGGGTTCCCTTTACTTCACATCCTCGCCAGCACTTGCTGTTTGTTGATTTATTGATGGCAGCCACTCTGACAGATGTAGGTGATATCTCATTGTGGTTTTACTTTGCATTTCTCTGTGAATTCATGGTTTTTAATAGACAGACAGATACCTACATAGACATAGATATATCAACAGATATAAATGGTCGTATACAAATAAGCATATATGTATACATGATTTCCTAGCTTTCTCTGCTGAGAGGCCTAGAAGCAATAGTACCAAGCATATCAAGTACCTAGATCTTGAATTCTAAGCATCATTCTCCACTAAGGAACCAGTTCTTGTAGAAATGGCTCTAGCAGGGGCTGGGAAAATGAAAAATGAGCCTGGAACATCTTGTACCAAAAAACTAGGAAGTGCTCGAAGAATAATGAGGTGCGTGTCAAAAGGACACAAGGGCCGGTTCGAAGGGGCTGCCACAGGCCACGTCTGGGACAGTTTGATAGTGATGGATTTTAACTCTGAGGAAAATAGAGATGCATAAATAAACAAGAAGAGCGAGCTCTGCCCTGTAAGAGCATGCCTATTAATAATCTAGAAGGAATGACAGAATTTAGAAAGTCACCATTTGTCAACCATAACAATAAAAACTGATTCAGGCAAGGATCATCGGTGAATGCGAACGCTAGGTCAAAGTTTGATGAGGAATAGGGTATTTACTTAGTTTCATATTACCTCCCCATAAAATACTTATTTGTTACTTACTATTAACTAGTGCAGCACATTCAATAATTTTACAGTGGAACACCTGGCTGACATCACTTTAGCCAAGTAAGAAGAGTTAACGTTGTAACAATGGAACACAATGTCATCCATGGTCTCCTGACACATGCACTAAAAGAATGTTATCAGTAGTAAACCTCTGCAGTATTTCTGTCATAAACTCAAAACTCGTGAGGAAACATTAAGCAAACCCAAACTGAGTGACATTTTACAAAGTAACTGACCTATATTCTTCAAAACTGTCCAGGATATGAAGGAAAAGAAAAGACTGCCAGATTGAAGTAATCTAAAAAGAAATGACAACCAAATCTTGGACCTTCAAAGGACATTGTTGGGACAATTGGCAACATTTGTACAGAGTCTGTGGTTGAGATGGTGGTATTGATTTAATATCATCTCTTGATTTTGATGGTTAGACTGTGGTTATTTATGACAGCAGCCTCGTACTTAGGGAATACACACTGAAGTGTTTCGATGCAATAAGCTATCTCCTGGCATTATTCTCAAATGATCCCACAATGGCCTTGGCTGGTATGGTTCAGTGGATTGAGCACTGGCCTATGAACCAAAGGGTCACCGGTTTGATTCCCAGTTAGGGCACATGCCTGGGTTGTGGGCCAGGTCCCCAGAGGGAGGCAATCACACATTGATGTTTCGTTCCCTCTTTTTCTCCCTCCCTTCCATTCTGTCTAAAAATAAAAAATCTTTAAAAAAAGATGCCAAAATGTTAACAACTATAAATGGAGGGGATGGTATAAGGGAGCTATGCGTATTACTCTTGCAACTATTTAAAATCTGAAATTATTAAAAAATAAAGGTTATGAAGAGAATATCTATTGGCTCTCAGTAACCCACAGGCCAAGGTTCAAATCCTGGGCTGGCCTGTAATGTTCTTTACAAGGAAGTTTGAACGTATCTTTCTGGTTTAATCTCAGGTTACCCATACACTCAACTTGGATGAGTACCCAGCAGAAGAATATCCCACTTCTCTGGCTGGCAAATGCCTCTGCCTCTCAGGTTGGATCCTAAACATCCCCCTTCTCTCTGAGTACTTTTCTGATTCCCTCCCACCAGGCAGAGCTAGACCTTGCTCTCTGCAGCACGCCACTGCCTCTTTCCTCCTAAGGACATTCTTTTCTTCCCTTCATTATTTGTGTGTCTACTGTCTCTCTCTCACTAGATTCTGCACTCCACAAGGGCAGCAAAGGCTCTGACCTATTCACCCTCCTATCTCCAGCACCCACTCCAGTGTCTGGCCCATCCCAGATGCTCTGGGAGGCACCGAGACATAACGTGGAAGACCCTGGGCTCTGGAATTGGATTATCTATGAATGAACCGTGCTCTGCCACTGTCTAATTGCATAATCTCGGCAAGTTACTTAACAATTTATTTACATTTAGAGTGGGAATAATAGCAACACCCACTTCAAAGGGCTCTTATGAGGTTCAAGTGAGAACATCTAGGTCAAGGGCTTAAGCACAGTGCCTGGCACAGATTAAGGGCTCTATAACATTAGCTAATACGAACTGTTATTACTGGGCACTCAGTAAATATTTGTTAAACGCATGGATGTTACTATGAGGACTGAGATTAGATGAGATGGGTGAGAATTCTCGCACTGAGTCAGACAAAGTAGCCATAGTTTATGGAGACTGGGAGAAAGAACATCTGTGGCATGCCCACATTAACTTATCATTTAAGCATTCACTGCTAAGCACTGTGACAGAGGTACAAGTAGCCAATGAGTGCTGAGAATTTCAGAAGCAGGCAGTGTGGTGCTCATAACCACTTGCACTGATGTGACTGATTGCAGTGCACAAAGACTGTTTACCTATTACCTTTTTGATCCATTTGCTTTAAGTCTACTTCCTTCACAGAACATGTCAAAGAGCAAAATGGCAATGAACTAGGCTTAGTTGTACAGAATATCTTCTGCCCGCCCCCCCTCACTGCTGCCCCCTCCTCCATTCTCTGTGACATCTCACTGTCACAGAGAAATACCCAGATGCCTGTTTACTTACAGGCAGCTTGATTTAATTAAAATGTTTAAATTCTGGCTCCTATTTTCTAATCACCCCATCTTCTAGATGACAGTACATTAAAATGACATAGAATTCCTATTGGCTATTATAATTCAGACATGAACATCCTGTTAGTAGGGTAGATGATATGCAAAATCACTTTTGCCCTTGGGAGGTCAAGATTTTAGTTGACTTCCCTAGAATTATAGGTGAAAATTTCTTATTAAAAATGGCTGCAGGTTTTTTCTCCTTATGGTCAAGATCATTGAGGAAATCACTTAGATCATAAATCTGTGTCATCTGTTGTTTTTCTTCTTCTAACACCATTTTTCGTTTTTCATTCCAGTTTTTCTCCGCTTTATCTTAACTGACTACCATTCTCACACCAATGGTCTGCTAAATGAATTTCTTCCCTTTTCCAGAATCAACTTCCTAAAACAGAGTAAGCTGCCACCAAGCTCAGCTACTGTTGGCTTCCCAACACGTCATTTCTCTTTTCCACGTCTGTGAATTTGCTTCCAACTTTTCCTGCCTGGAATGCTCCCCACATTCCTACCTCAGGGTCTGATTCAAGCCCTTTTTCTTCTATGAAGGTTTCCCTCACATCCAACCCACATCAACTACATCCTCTGTAATTCTATTGGGTTTACTGTCATTGGATCTTATTTGTATTCTACATTACTGACCACATAGCTGTTCTAAGCCAAGGTTAGAGTACCTAAGATGAGAGAGAGAAACATCAATTGGTTGCCTTCTACACATGCCCTGACTCTGGACAGAACGCATAACATGGGTTTGTGCCCTGACCTGGAATTGAACCGGTAAACTTTTTGGTGTATGGAATGATGGCCAACCACCTGAGCCATTCTGCCATGGTGGGATCAAACTTTAAAAGGAAATTGTTTCGTATTCATCAAATCAGGCCATTAAAATCTCCATCTATTTGTTGATTTGCAAGTGGCATTCCTCACAAGCCCTAGAACCCTAAGAATTTCTCCTTGCTATGGATTGATAATGTCCTCCCAGAAAGATATGTAGTAGCCCTAACAGATCTGATTCTGTTATCTCCTGCACGATAACTGTTTTGCAGCCTTGTAGACTTAACTCTTCCACCCACCTGTGCATTTAGCCACGTGTATATGTATATGTGCCCACGACCATGTATTCACTTGTTGAAAATTTACTATACATCAAGTATTATACTGAATGATGGGGACCCGGAGATTTTTAAGAAAAATTTTTGATTGTAAGGGCCTTCAGAGAAAAGTATAAGACACTGTAATAAGTGCCATTTATTTATTTATTTATTCATTCAGCTAGTGTTTATTAAGCACTTTTTGTGGCCAGGTTCTGTGTGAAGGAGGGACAGAGTAGTAAATGAGATATGATCCCCGTTCCTATGAGGCTTACAGTTTAGTCTATGGGACAGATAAGCATGGGTGTTAGGGAAGCATAAAAACATAGACCATGAGTCAAGAGGAAGGAGATACAGTCATGGAAGGTTTTTTGGAGTTGGTAACGTCTGGTCTGAGTCCTGAAGAGTGACTAAGAGGTGGCCAGGCAAAGGAAGAAGAGAAGGTATCAGGCAGAGTGAAGTATAAGAAAGCATGAGGCATTTGGGGAATTCTAATTTATCTATTTCCATGCTTGAGGCTGGAAAGAATATTGAGTAGAAAGCCTAGTAAGACCTTGGAAAATTTTGGTTCTTATTCCTCTCTGTTTTCTTTAATGTAATTATGGGTGGGAAAGGGAGCCTTGGAAATAGAGGCACTGTGGGCTGTCAAAGCCCTAATGACAAAGGTCACTTAAGCTTAGTACAGTTCAAACTCATAGCCCCGGACACTGCTGAATGGCACTCCTCTGATCAGGTGAGGGCTGAATGCTTAGCATGTTCCCATCCTGTCCATCACAAGGGGTGCTGGGCTTTGGTGAGAATTCCAATAGGCCCATGGCAAAGGGAGACACAATGCTTCAAGCAGATCTTCCACTATGTTTAACCAGACCATACATTCAATCCAAACCGGGCTTGCCAGAGGAAAACAAAAGACAGAGCTGTTTCTCTTAGAGAGATCTCCCTGTCTCATTCTCCAGAGTTTGATACGTGGTGTCAGCAGAGGAAAGAAGCTAGCGATTGATGCAGGGTGTGATTCATCCATTAGCACGGGGATATGCGCACACATACACACACCTGCTCTTCACAGACCAGGAGTCTACTCACACTGATGTTCTATCCATAGGATGTGGAGAGTGGCAGCCCCATACTCTCCAGTCCTGAGGGTGTTTACTGGAGGAGTAAGAGTGAGGCCTTGCACAAATGTTTTCATATTTGACTACACAAAAATGACCTAAAATTATTTTTCAAGTTAGGTTCAAAGAGCTCTTTAATGTTTTACTCTTTGATGTTTTGTTATCTCAGGGTGAGTTAGGGGATTATTGCCAGGCTAAAGTCTGAATAAATTTAAACTTTCATATTAGCATTTATATTGGGTTATTAAATCTCTCATTTGCTTTTGATTATCCATGATGCTCATTTATTGCTAGCACTTTCAACCCTGGAACACTATTTTAAACACAGTTGGATCTGAATAATACTGATGAAGTGCTCTAAATCCCTGAGTTGTGTTCCTCAAGCAGGAGACACATGAGCATGACATTGAAGAATCAGACTGACCCAGAACTTGGATTCCAACAGACCAGGACTTGAATCTACTCCCACCTATGTTTTATAAACTTGGGCAAGTTACCTACTTTGAATGTCAACTTCTTTATTTGTAAAATGGGGCAATTACAGTAATAGCTTCCAACAGTTACTTGATGCTTGTTAAGTACTAGGTATTATAAGAACTTGGTATGTACAATTCATTTAATTCTCACAGCAACCTAAGATAGAAGTACTATTATTATGCCATTTTACGTATGGGTTAACTGGAGTGATGTGACTAATGTCACACAGTGAGTCAGTAAGAGACCCAGGATTCAACACTAAGTGGTTTGCCTCCAGAATTCTTAACCATGTTCTTACCTGCTAGCCTCTAGCTTGCATAGGTGCTGGGAGCAAAATACCCTACGGTAGCTGCCATTGTTATTATTGCTGTCATTGTTATATGGTTTCTCATACACAAGCGAGGCCAACAGAAAGCATGGGTCCCTGGGGTTCCTTTCCCCCTATTTGTGGTTCCTTGGAATTACTGCTATGATTGTATCAAAATTAGGGGAACTCTTTTGCTATTCCATTTTGCTTGTTTTCTCTTATAGTTACAATAATGAGTAGTTTAGCTTCATGTAGCCCAACATTCTCCAGGCCACAGAGAACTTTCTAGCTGCCCACTTACCCTCAGAGCACATCATCCATTTTCTAGTTAGCCACACAGAAACAGTGTGGCAACACAGTCACTTACTGGTAATTCTGAACAAGAACTGTGGAATCCATATGACTTCCAAAAAACTGTGGAGATGGTTTCTACCCCATGCCACATGGTGGTCAGCTGAATTCCTAATTCTTGACTATCATTTATTCATAGTAAATTACTAGAAAAATTCTCATGCTCCATGAATGCATCTATTTTGCTTCTTTCCCTTTCATGTCCCACTTGACCTTCTACCCTCCACTCTTTACTCTTAAAGAATAAGGCATGCTTTTCTCATTGATCAACATGCATATCTTTGGAAAGGATAAACTATTTCTACCTGAGGTAACTGGTAACTTGCCAGTTATAAATAAAATACTCAATTCATTTTTTATAGTGATAATGAAGTATAGAGAAAGTTATAAAAACTTCTTTCGGTATTTTGGTAAAATTATTCTTTCTTATCCTAGTTAAGAGTATACTATATCTACCTTTGACCACTGGGTCCCCTATCCTGTTACCTGATTCCATCTCTTTAGCTTGGGAAAACTTTGATACAGAGTGTATTCTTCAATAACCAGGTATGCATGTAAGTGCCTGATGTGTATTAACTCATTAATCTACACAGAACCCTTCTGAGGAAAATATTATTCCATCTCTATCTTACAGATAAGGAACCAAGAACAAAGTGGGGTTAAGTAACTTGCTCAAGGACACACAGTTGATAAATGGAGGAGCCAGGATTTGAACTCAGGAACTCTGGCTCCAGATCCCACATACTGGTTCACCACACAAGGTTCTGGAGTCCACCTGTTTATGATACATACTGAAGCTGGGAAACATTACTTATTAGGCTTTTAGTTTGAGCTCTGCCAGCCATGGTTCCTTGGGCCAGTCACTTAATACATTTGGCTTCTCTTCCTTCACAGATAAAATGAGAGAATTAGACAAAGTTACATCTTGGGATTCTACAATCCCAGTCATTGAGGGAGATTCGTGTATGGACTTTTTAGAATCCAGACAAGTCAGTCAGTCAAACTCCTTGCCACTCTCTGGCTTTTTAGAGTATAAAGAATAAATCCCTATGATCTTCTGTTTTTCATAGCACTAATAGTGCTGATAGAGCTGATAGGGAAGTGATGAGAATTTTGTGTCCAAGTTCTTCATGTGACCATGGATTCCCAAGGCTACTTGAGGACTGTGGACTCTCCGTGAAGTCTCTTGATCCATCAGCAATTATCTTTCAATAGGCATAAGCATGGGGATTTGGAGTGGAAATCACCTCGTGCTTCACCTTTTTAATTGACTTTTCAGGTAGAGAGAGTTCTCTTGAACACATAGGTACATCTGATGTTCAGAACATTCATCTGTTTCAGACAGTAGTCTGTCTACAGGGGAGGGTTTGGGGGTCCCCAGTGTGATAACTGACACACAAACAGTTATGGAACTGGAATCAGTGTTGGGAAAGGCTCACATTCAGAGATTATCTATACTCAGAGAGACAGTGAAAGGGGAACTTTACAGAGTTGAGGATGAAAAGATATAGAAATATTTCACAACTAAGTTCCTAAGACTTTAACACAACTACCATTCTATATGTCAAGAGAAAGGAATACAATCAATGGGCCCACTTTCTAGACCCAGGGAGGTACGCAGCTGCACCAAGACTGTGTGATGAAAAGCAGTCTACTTATTGCCAACCTTGTTCTGCAGAACCGCCCTCCTGGAAGAGTTAAGTATGCAAGGGTGAGCTGGAAAACAGCAAGTTTCTTTTCTAGATCAAGGGAAGGTCAATCTAGCCCACATGTGGTTTCACTTCACTCCACCATGGGTCAGTTATATCGTCAACCTCCATTAAGTGAAAGATAAAGTGCATGACAGTGCCCATTTTTACATAAGGTATTCCTAGGTGTCCCTGGGATGTGCCTCCGGAAGGGCTGTGTAGGTTCCTAGCAGGTAACACAGAATAAAGAGGAGAGGAATGGAAGCTTTTCTGCCCCCCAAACTGTCATCTTACTGTCTCCCCTCAACTGCAAACAAACAGCCTACCACTAGTGCCAAAAAAAGCCACGAAAGCAAGGTTGTCAGTGGGTGCACCTTGTGAGGAAGATCTGGCTCCACCACCAGCCTCTCCCCACATCATAATTCGGTCATTATTTTCCTCACAAAAAGAGCATTGATAAATGGTATCTGTCTAGTTGTGGTGGATTCTACATCAATAAATACCTTGCTTATAACAGTTTCCTTGTGTGATTTTCCAGAGCTTGAGGAGCTTAAAACCATATAAGCTCTGGGCATCACAATCTTTGATTTTGTGGGCTTGCTACCCTGGGAAAGGAGCTGGGGGCAGGCAATAGACCACCCATGGAAAAATAGATAAGTAATATATAAAATGTAAAATACACATATATAAATTGCAGAAAATTTCCCCAGTAAATGCACTTTATCTTCTATCATTAATAACTTTAATTCATTTCTCAAAGAGCATCCTGGACACATTCAGCAATGACCTACAGAATCTTCCCACATACACTTTGACTTTAAGAAAGGAGATACTCGTGTTGGACGTGTGGGGCTTTTACCAAGGCCAGAGTATAAATTTTATTTTGTTTACTCCTTAAACTTCAAAATAACTTGTGTGTCCGTGCCCAAGCTGAGATTTCTCTGTAATGTTGCTTTTCCTGTGTGTGTGTTAAGCGAATCTTCCAACAATGTCTACACAACAAGCATTTGGAAGACTGATTACAGAGGGGGGCCCTGAAAACCAACCCTTTGAAGTATTTCATGTGGCAAGAGATGAAGCAATAGCTTAAAAGGATAAATGAAGAGAAACTAATAATTCAATATCTTGTATCTATAAACCACCAAGTTTCATAGAACTCAGAGAACCTCACAAAACTGCCTAAGAGCTGTTGACCCTAAGTTTGCAGATGAGGGAAATGGCAGGATATTGGGAATGTATGAGCCAAGTGGTCCTTCTGTTTTCCATAGTTCTCCACCGTTGCCTGACGATGCCACACAACACCTTGCCCTGTATTCCACGTCCCTCTTTAATTTCCTGGGCCACTAGAGCTGCCCGGGGGCAGCATGGTCCCTTGCAGAGGACAGGAAGGCTCCAGATGAATGATCAGACTTGAAGTTTCAGTATAACCCATAGGGACAGAGACCCTATACATCTGATAGTAAATTAATCTGACCCATTTAAAATGGTTGTCACCATTGTTATTGGATTACATACTTATGCGACATAAATGTAACAGCTCCCCGGAAATTAATTGAGAGCAACCAGAGATACTCTTATAATAGAGGGGAGTCAAGCATTTTTCAGGCTCATCAGATTGAGAAGGGACAGAAGGCAAGACACAAACTTGCCCCAAGGACCTTTGAAATACTTGGATTGAGACCTTGGGAGGAATTAGTAAGTAGTAGCATATTTGATTAGAATTTTAGGGAAAAATACTTTGACATCTATAATAATAAGAGACTCAGCTCAGTAGTTACCTTCTCTGGGTCCCCTTCCCTCATCTGGATTAGGTGACTCATCGTGGTGTTCCCAGAAGACAGTCATTCATATCTACTATGGCCATTTTGACTGTGCTTTGTGACAATCTGTTTGTGTACTAGATTTGTTTCTTCAGAGCCTAAAACACAGCAAGAATTTAATAAATGTTTGCTGAGCTCAGCTGGATTTTCCCTTAACCAGTAGAAAATGCCCCCGTGGCCCCCTGGCTCTGCCAGGGGCTAGCACTTACAGAGGGAGATAATTAGTGGCCAGGCATCCTTGGCTGAGACCCAGCTGCCCCTTTCCTCTGTAATGGAGCTTTTCTCTCCTCCCTTCAGGAATAAAGGCGAGAGCCGCAGCTGCCTAAGTGTACACAAATCATCCACACCCTCAACCCAGGCACCGCTTTCTAAAGAATTTTTTTTA